>ML781471.1:1374202-1452233 GCA_009831015.1 Picea engelmannii | reverse complement strand
AGGCTTACATTTTGGTATGTATGAAGTAAAAATTCAAATGTCAAGTGCAACCTAACAAATACACATAATTTGACATAATTTCTTAAATGGATGTTTGACATAAGTATTTTTTTGTGAGAGAACCAATTAATCTCACATTTATGGCCTCAATAGATTAACATACCATGTCTCGTGTATTTTCTTGGAAGGCGTGTGCTTCATTGGTTGGCTTAACATAACAAGACCATTAGAGAAATGGTTTTAATGTATCAAAGATTAAAAAAAAACTCACCTTGCATGGAAACTCATGGGCATTTCTCGATATTTCACAAATGGTACCTAGTATGAACCCGTTAACACATATTACAATGCCTAACCCAATAGGGACATCAAGTGGGGCACACAACATAGACAATCATCTTGAGGGATTGACCGCATGACCTCTTCATGGAGCTTAAAGCACTCAACCACTCAAGCTAGCCCACTAGGCTTGTATGAGAGATTATGTGTGTGTGTGTCTATGTATAAACAAATATCAAGCCCCAAGGGTTACCTCAATCAATTGAACCATCCACCCAAGACATGTTGCTACGAGGAGGCTAGAGGTCATAGTTTCAAATTTGGTCAAGTCCGTCAAGGTTACCAACCTCTATTGTGGTTGGCTATTGAACCGCCCTCCCTTCCAATACTTACAATAGAGGGATCCCACAAGATTTTACTTAGAATACACACGAATACACACAATATCAGTATGAAACAGGACGTTCACAATTTTGTGGGTGAATGTGATGTTTGTCAACGCAACAAGGGCGAAACAGTGAAATCTCCTGGTACACTACAACCGCTTCCAATTCCACCTGCTATTTGGCGAGATATCTCTATGGATTTTATTGTAGGCTTACCTAAATCGGACAATAAATCAATCATCATGGTGGTAGTTGATCGTCTTTCCAAGTATGCTAATTTATGTGCTCTTCAACACCCATTTACAACCTCCACTGTGGCTAACATTTTCATGGATTAGGTCTTCAAGCTTCATGGCATGACTCATTCTATTGTTTATGATCGCGACCCAACTTTCACCAGCAATTTTTGGCAAGAATTGTCAAGCTACAAGGCACCCAATTGCATCTCAGAACATCTTATCATCTCCAGACTGATGGTCAAACTGAAGTTGTCAACAAGTGTTTGGAAACATATATGAGATGTTTTGCATCAAAAAGGAAAAATCAGTGGGCTCAATAGTTACCACTAGTTGAATGGTGGTACAACACTTCTTACCATACAACTACCCACATGAATCCTTTTGAAGTGGTCTATGGACAAAAGCCACCTTCATTTCTCTCATACTTGTCAGGTGTCTCGAAGGTCCAAGCAGTTGACGAAACGCTTACAATTCAAGAGGCTATTCTCCGTACCCTCAAAGAGAATTTGGTCATGGCCCAGAATCGCATGAAGCAACAAGCAGATCAAGGTCGCTCTGAACGTCAATTTGAAGAAGGAAATCAAGTGTTTCTTCGACTACAACCTTACAAGCAAAATTCCCTCAATGCTGACCATTGTCAAAAACTGGCGCTCAAATTTTATGGTCCTTATACCGTTCTCAAGTGTGTGGGACAGGTGGCTTATTAATTAGCTTTTCCCAGACATTCTAAGCTCCATCTTGTTTTTCATGTTTCCTGCTTAAAGAAGGTGATTGGAACTAAGTGCCAAACTCAAACCAATCTTCCTGAGTTGGACGAAGAAGGTTACATTTGGCTACATCCACAAGCATTTTTGGACTACGTGAGCGTAAGTGTCGTCTGCATCAACGAACCATCAAGGAAGTGTTAGTCCAGTGGAAAGATACAACTCCAACAGATGCCACTTGGGAACCAGCTACCATTCTGCAGCACTTTCCTCATCTCAAGCCTTGAGGACAAGGTTATTTTTAAGGGGGAGGACATGTTAGGGACCTAACTCCTCACGTAGGTAGAATATATTTCTATGTAATAAAAGTCAATATTAATAAAGCCTAGCAATAAGGAAGAATAAGTCAAATGTAAGAAGACCTAATAGAAGCTTTCGCTTCTAGAAGGATATTCCTCTAGATTATTCTTTTGATAGACATATTTAGTATAAATAGGAGTCGAGGGTAGGATGAATTGTCTTGGATATTATTGTAATAGAGCTCTGCTATGCTAGAGGTTTCCCCCTCGAGGAGGCAAGTGAACATTGCTCTTAGTAATCAAAGTGCTCTTTCTAGTGTTATTCTTGTATTATTTTGGTATTATTGTGGTGTTGTTCTCGTTATATCGTTGTTTATCTGCCATTTCTAGCTAATTATTTAAGTTCTGCATACTATTTTATATCTGGAATATTACATAGAGATTAATCAAATTAAGAAAAAAACATCAATTACTTCAATCATTTATCCATGTAGTCACTCAAAAATCTGTCTTACAAAACGCTTACATTTTGGTATTTCAAAAATATATCTTACAAAAGGCTTACATTTTAGGCTTACATTTTGGTATGTATGAAGTAAAGATTCAGATGTCAAGTGCAACCTAACAAATACACATAATTTGACATAATTTCTTGAATGGTTGTTTGACATTAGTATTTTTTGTGAGAGAACCAATTAATCCCACATTTATGGCCTCAATAGATTAACATACCATGTCTTGTGTATTTTCTTGGAAGGTGTGTGCTTCATTGGTTGGCTTAACATAACAAGACCATTAGAGAAATGGTTTTAATGTATCAGAGATTAAAAACAAAACTCACCTTGCATGGAAACTCATGGGCATTTCTCGACATTTCACAAATGGTACCTAGTAGGAACCCGTTAACACATATTACAATGCCTAACCCAATAGGGACATCAAGTGGGGCACACAACATAGACAATAATCTTGAGGGATTGACCGCATGACCTCCTTCATGGAGCTTAAAACACTCAACCACTCAAGCTAGACCACTAGGCTTGTATGAGGGATTATGTGTGTGTGTGTGTGTATAAACAAATATCAAGACCCAAGGGTTACCTCAATCAGTTGAACCATCCCGCCATGACATGTTGCTACGAGGAGGCTAGAGGTCATAGTTTCAAATTTGGTCAAGTCTCTCAAGGTTACCAACCTCTATTGTGGTTTGTTGTTGAACCACCCTCCCTTCCAATACTTACAATAAAGAGAGGGATCCCACAAGATTTTACTTAGAATACACACAGATACGCACATTTCCATTTCCATTTCCATTATATCTATAAAAGTAAAAATTATTGTTGTCCTCATTAATGAACTCTAGAACTTAAACCTAGTCATTTCCATTTCCATTATATCCATAAAAGCACTCAACCACTCAAGCTAGCCCACTAGGCTTGTATGAGAGATTGTGTGTGTGTCTGTGTATAAACAATATCAAGCCCCAAGGGTTACCTCAATCAATTCAGCCATCCACCCAAGACATGTTGCTACGAGGAGGCTAGAGGTCATAGTTTCAAATTTGGTCAAGTTCGTCAAGGTTACCAACCTCTATTGTGGTTGGCTATGGAACCGCCCTCCCTTCCAATACTTACAATAAAGAGAGGGATCCCACAAGATTTTACTTAGAATACACACGAATACACACAATTTCCATTTCCATTTCCATTATATCCATAAAAGTAAAAATTATTATTGTCCTCATTAATGAACTCTAGAACTTCAAGCTAGCCATTTCCATTTCCATTATATCCATAAAAGCACTCAACCACTCAAGCTAGCCGACTAGTATTGTATGAGAGATTATGTGTGTGTGTGTCTGTGTATAAACAATATCAAACCCCAAGGGTTACCTCAATCAGTTGAACCATCCACCCAAGACATGTTGCTACGAGGAGTCTAGAGGTCATAGTTTCAAATTTGGTCAAGTCCCTCAAGGTTACCAACCTCTATTGTGGTTGGTTGTTGAACCGCCCTCCCTTCCAATACTTAAAATAAAGAGAGGGAACCCACAAGATTTTACTTATAATACACACGAATACACACAATTTCCATTTCCATTTTCATTATATCCATAAAAGTAAAAATTATTGTTGTCCTCATTAATGAACTCTAGAACTTCAAGCTAGTCATTTCCATTTCCATTATATCCATAAAAGCACTCAACCACTCAAGCTAGCCCACTAAGCTTGTATGAGAGATTATGTGTGTGTGTCTGTGTATAAACAATATCAAGCCCCAAGGGTTACCTCAATCAGTTGAACCATCCACCCAAGACATGTTGCTACGAGGAGGCTAGAGGTCATAGTTTCAAATTTGGTCAAGTCCCTCAAAATTACCAACCTCTATTGTGGTTGATTGTTGAACCACCCTCCCTTCCAATACTTACAATAAAGAGAGGGATCCCACAAGATTTTACTTAGAATACACACATTTCCATTTCCATTTCCACTATATCCATACAAGTAAAAATTATTGTTGTCCTCATTAATGAACTCTAGAACTTCTAACTATTGTGTAAAAACTTATGCACCTCTAATCGTTGTTGAATGCGAGAAAATTATTGTAACTCCCTCTTGCACTATGTCAAGAGAAACCAAGCAATATAACAAAACTACCTAATAAAATGACAATAAACATTTCCAAAAAAAATTAAAACATCAAATTGATTAACTTAACTTTAAACATATCATTTCTTCAATAAACTTAAGAAGGTTATACACATTCATGTATTTATAAAAATACTTACATTGAAAGGTTTGATTGCATTCCTAATGCAAATCTGCTTTCATTTAACAATATACATAATACCAACATCTCATTAACAGCTAATGAGTTTCCCTAAGACATACCCATTTGTCATGAGATTCTCTAAATTCAGTCCAACAAACATAATTAAAACAATTAATACTATACAAAATGTTCAAATAACTATATGTCCATTCTAAAGTTAGATTTCCCATCTACTACATCTGAGTAGTTAATACCTAAACTTTAACGGCACACAAACCCAAGATTAAAGCTTACTCATATTTAGGGACTGCTGAATAAAATCCCTAAATAGTTAGAGACCAACGAATTGGAAATGTTCTTCACTGACCTGAGTAGATAACCATGTTTATTTTTTCAAAAGATGAGGCCTCTGATGACAAAAGTGTCCATTCAGAGGCAGCCTGAACTATGTTCCCTGTATAAATGCATGAGTGTACAAAGGACAGCAACAGGTGGTGTGTTAGTAACAAATCAATAAATGTTATTTCTGTTTCTCTTGCTGATATATATTATAAAGCTCAATTACACATTTAAAGGAAATGGAAATATTTCTGTTTCTCTTATATATATTATAAAGTTCAAGTAGACATTTAAAGGAAATGGAGATCAGAAAGGAGGATGGTTTGTACCTTGAATTGAAAAGAATGAAGCAACACTACCATCAAATCACTCCTATTTTTCCATTTTGTTTTTCAAAACATGTTAACTAGCATCTGTTAGACGTGGCCTTACAAGCACCCTTTTTCGACTTTTCTCGTGCCAACGGAGCCGTAGAACTGTTAACAAAGTGGAGCCTCCTTGTTCTATAGCTGACGAAAAGAACTTTAAAAAGATGAAACTGGTGCACTGGAAAAGTCATATTCAAGCTGCTGATGAAACTTCACAACTTTGCTGTATCATTTTTACTTCTCCTTGTCAATGATCAGCTTTCCAGCTTTCCCACTATGGTATATACCCCGCAGAACCGAGGAGGACTCCGCATTTGAATTAACATATTTCTCCAAGAAACTTCTTTCGGACAACTTAAAAACTCGTGGCCAGTTTATCTCTGTTTTCAACACTTGCATGGACTTCAATGCCTCCATTACTCTATACCGAGGAATCATCCTCTTCTCCACGCTGCATGTAAACAGAGGTGCATGCTTAACAAGATCAGCCAAAGGAAGTCCCAGAGAATCGACAACAAAACCCACATGACGCTTCAAATTTTCCTCTGATGACCCCAAAATAATTGGCTTCTTACTTGAGATTTCCAGAATTTGTTTTTCGGAGAAACCTAAACTTCTCAAACACTGCAGTCTCCGATCAATCGTTTCCTTACCTAGTCCCAAAACCGCACGCAGGGCAGCTACAAATGCCTTTGATCCCTTTTTCACCCCGAGATACTCGGCCTGTTTAAATGACTCTAAAACTTTTTCCTCGGGAGCCGTGAGGAAGCGGGGCTGAAAAGCCAGTAAAACTGATAAAAATTCACCCTCAACACCCTGTTTTTGCAACAGTGAAATTGCAGATTTAACCCTATGCTCACTGGAACTAAAAACTGTTGAATAATTATAAACAAGTTTGGAGACATGCTCTTCCTTCATGAAAGTCCTAAGCAAGTTGAGCATAGTCTTTACTTTCGTTTCCGATTTATAAAAGAAAACCCCAGGGTTGCGAAGGACCACCGTTCGAATCTGGACAGGGGTGGTAAAACGACAGCTATATAGCAACTCCAAAACTTCTTCCAAATTCTGCATTGATTTACGAAGCAAGCCATTACGATGCCCATAAGCTTTTGTGATATCTTCCTCTCTGAATCCGCATTTGTTGAGGAGAAATTCCCTAAAAATACCCCAGTCTGGAGGAGTTGTAGAGGGGGCTATTGTTTGGGTGCAGAAATGGGTGATTTTTATGATGGGTTTTGCATTGAATGCAAGCGGAGGAAGCAATGGCATTGCGATGGACGTGGGATTGGATGATGATGGGACTTCGTTATTAGTCGTTTCCATATCAAGTAAAGAGACATACCTCCTGCAACAATAGAAAGGGGCAAAATACAAGTGTGAAAGCACTATGATATTTGAAACAGACAGAGGTAATTACCTGGAGAGACTGGATGCCCACAGCTCGGAGATGGTTAACAGGCGAAATATGCTACCAGAGTCATTAGGGTTTGGGATGAAATATGCGACAAGAGTCATTAGGGTTTGGCAGAGTCATTGAGTAACAAGCTCTTCGTCCTCCAGTGCCCTCTCTTTGGCTTAGGGTTTCTTCTTTCCCTCCACTGCCCTTTCTTTGGCTTAGGGTTTCTTCATTTTATGAATACGAGAATACCACATAGGAAAGACCCTCAAACTCGGCGGATAAAATTATTTTCAGTATGTCAGCGTAAGTTAAAACTTGGATCTTCAAGAGTATCGACTACTCTTCACTTCCCACCGAACAAATTTATCAAATGGGGTATTTTACAGGGAATTTCAGAGACTCAAAGTCAACGGATAAATTAATTCCAATGGCTTTATGCCTGTCCAAAGCGAAAGAATCTATGAACATTAGTACTAATCAGATAAGTCTTACATGTGAAACTCCCAGGTCATGAATATCTTGCCATGATGTTGCATCTTTTGCCCTTGCCAATGCTAAGCTTGGGTACTGTAAATGATGTTGATTAAACCCACTTACATCGTGTATTCTTTACTAACCCACTTAAATTGTGTATTCTTTACTATTAAAACAATGATGCTAATCAAACCCACTTACATTGTGTATTCAAGTGTCACTAGAGTGGCAATGTTCTTCCTCATAAGTTTTTGTGTGAAGTATATACCATGGTGTTTTTGTGTGAAGTATATGCCATGATGAGTATAATGCATATCATATTCTTAGCAAAATATATTAATTTTATTGTTAAATAAAAAAATATTTGAATGTTTCTTCATAAAAAAAATTAAAATATTTAAATTAAATCAAGTAATAAAATAATAAGTTTCATTAAAAATAAATATATTTTTAATGTATAGGAGAAGTTTAAAAAAAAAAAAAAAATTTAAATAAATTTTTAATGTATAAGCAGAGTTTAATATATATATGTGTGTATGAAAAACATGATTATTTTCATTTGTCGCTTATTTCATTCTTCAAGTAAGTCTCATTTACACCCATAAACCAAGATTGATAAGCAAATGTATCAATTGGGTAGATGTGAATTAAGCATATATGTTATTTCGAGCATACTTGTTACATATGCAATGATGTATGATATATATCATTGACTACCAAGTTTATTTTTGAATTATGCATATATATCTAAACAACCTCTTCAACATTTTTGGGCAATTCTGCGTATATATCTGCGTACGTGTTATCCTCCGCCGACGACACCCACCCTTTTTCCTTGATTTGATCGATTTGAGTGCTAGCAAACGATAGGCCATCCTTCAGCCTTGTTGATAGTTTATGCTTATTTTGTTGCACTGATTTATGCTTCCAGTCTAGCTTATTCATCTTGTTGTTTTTTTTAGCTCCTCGGTTACATGTACAGTTTTGAATAAGTGTCAAATTACTTGTAGACAGTGAAGACGGTTAAAAAAGAAATCTATAGGAGAATGCCTAAAACATGTTGGGTATAGACAAGTAACTAACATTGGGTCAATAATTTGCAAAACTGTATGCACACGTTGAATGTGCATTAACTCGTCATACATAGAGACCAACTATAGGAGGGATAAGACTCTATTTTTTCTTCCAAACCCTCGTGGATCCCTATTCAGATCATATCTTTTATGTTTCTTCTCAATGCACGATAAGACAACCCGTGAAGTGAAAGATAAATTAGAACCATTTTACAACAATATGTGAAGCTAAAGATAAGTTAGAACAACATAAGTGAACTTGTTTTCTATACCCTTTTTTTGTCTTCAGTTGATATGTAGGACCGCATTGTCCTCATTTAGTGTAAATTTGCTATGTACTCAAAAGTCACATAGCATATAGATAGTGCTTGGTTTTGTTTGTAGGTATACTTCATATGGAAATTGTGTTAGGTCAGGAAGTACATCTTGCAATATAAGTTGTCTAATGGTACATTGTACAATGTTGTTGTTGAGGGTTCGGATTATAGCATTTATGCAATGTCTATATATTTAAAGGAATTTATGAGTGCATCTCACAAAGTCAATTGTGCCATAATTTATCAATGTAGATGTAGAAGCGGGAGAGTTACAGATGGCACATACATGTTCGATTGGGGTTGAGTATGCATTCATTGTCGTTAATGCTCCTTCAACCTGTGTACATGACATAGTAGTTAATATATTGAACAATACAATATATATGTCTAAAACCAATTTTGTATATGAAGTTTGTTGATGGAGTTGTATATGTATACTTACAACAGTAGTCGAGCTAGTTAGTTTCTTCATATCATGCACTGTGTTTGTTCTCAACTCGGTTATAAATGTCGACTATTATAAAGCCGTAGTCTAAACCTTCTACGAAATGAATCTTCTCCAACGATTTTTTCTGGGGACATTTGCCTAAACTTCGACAAGAAATTGTTAGATCCACAGATTTGAGTGATTATTGTTGTATCATCTGATTGCCCTGGGGGTTTTTCAGCATGTTGAATCCATTTCAGCATTCAGAAATGGATTTTGAACAACAAAAAATAATGATTTCGTGTAGATTTATGTTGTCGGACTCCAGCGAAAAAATCCATTTTGTAGAACAGTTAGGCAACACCCTATTACAAATGTTGATTGTTACAGATTCTCTCTCTTACATCTCTCTTCTTGGTTATATTTTTAAACAACATAAAAAAAATCCCCTTTTTGCAATTGTTGTTTTATTGAAGAAAAAAATGTGCATATGTGTCGAACAATTAGAGTTCTAATATAGAATAGTATAATATTTATGTAATCTAATTGGGGACATATTAGCATGTGAAAGTAAAAAAAAATTGGAAATGGAAACTAGTATCGTTGATTTGTCATGGTTCGAGTTGCCATCCTTTATATGCAAAATGTGTTGCAACCGAACTTTTTTGGCAAGTGTGATGGCAATGCCAATTGTTCCAATTGGGTACATGTCTTTATTTTATGCAAATTGTCTTATTGTTGTGTCTGATATGAAATCGTATTGTGTATAAGTTGTGGGCACTGTTTCTAGAACACTTGATTCATCAAGTGATATAATACAGTTGCAATCGCCACGATTGTAGATAGTTTTTGGTAATATTTTAAAGTTTGTAATGGATATTACATTACCAGGTAGAATCTTTTCCTCGTGTTTTTGAACAAGGTGTGTAGGGACAATCAATGTGACTCTCATCATTCCCTTGTCGTATGTCATATTAGCACGCAAAATGTGGCATGTCTAATTTGCTTTGTCCAAATAGGTATTGTATATGACCATTATGTCTACGATGAATACTTGTGCACTCCAACGATTGTTACGGTCTTCTATCAATATTGTATTTGGATATGTAATTCTAGGTTTGTTGATAATGTTTGAACAAAAGAAGTGATACAAAGGACATTTTGTATGCATTTTTTTTCATAGCTTCACAATTTAAATGAATTGTATTGGTTAGAGTTTCATATACATATAAGTTTAAGTTGTGCAGGTTGCACTATGTCGGTTGCTTCACTTGTACCTACTGATATTTCTTGTGAACTGAAAACAATGGTTGTATATGTCATCATCATTTCTATCGTGGCATAGATAAGTAAATAAGTGAGCACATCTATATTCCAAATGTGATAAAGACACAATTTATGAATATTTGCGTGTGTGGCTATCGTTGTTCTAATGTTTGTGATGATTGATTGCTCATGCTTGCCTCACTTGTCCAACTTTTCCTGATGTAAACATTTGCACATTAACTATGTAAAAAAATAAGCATGTACGATATTTTTATATTGCTTTCACGTATTTGACGTTTACATTTTTTGTAGGCATAAAAAACCTTGAAACATTAGTGTAGACGAAAGAGATATAACATATCATGATACTAAAACATGCACAAAGAACAATAAGTAGCTATTGTCGCTAAACAATGTCTAAACAAGCTTGCTCATTGTATGGGCTTCATAATCATTATGGATATACCTTTTGGAACCTTGTTGTTGAGTTTATTCCCTTGCACCACTTTTGACCTTTTCCTCTTGTTTGGTTATTCTATTTGTTTCAATGTTGGCAATGCGCATAATATAATGTACATGAAAATAATATATTATGTAGGAACAATATGCAATATCAACATATAATAAATGAGATGCAAATAAATAGAGTAAAAATAAAGCTAAAAGCATGTACCTTTTTATTTCCCAATCCATGTTTGTGTTTCATTTTCTTTCCCATTCCATGGTTGGTTTGACATAATCTACACTGAATGATCCAGGAGGATCTAAGGAATGTTCACAGAGGTCTAGGAAGATCCAGAACGCTCACACAGGTCTTAGGGGATCCATAAATGCTCAAAATTTGACTGTCTCAAATCGTATCGAAAATGACATCATTACGTAGAGCTCATTGTCATCTCTCCAACTGTGCAAATGACGCATCAAATGAAGTTCGTATGCAAAAGTTATGAGCAGTCAAAGTTTGGTCAGAACAAGCAAAACAAGGATGCCATGTGGCAACACCGAAGGGTGACACATAGCATGGTGACGTCAGCAGCAGGGTGATGTGGTAGATTGGTTGGCATGTATAGTCATCCGATGAGTTAGGAGGTCCAAGTGATTCAATCAACATTTGACACATGGCACATGTTAGCCAATGAAGGGCTACCACGTAGAAGAAGGAGGTCATGGGGTCGAACCCCATGGACTCCATATATAATTTACATAACCAAAACATTAATGGCCAATTAGGGGCTTCCACGTGGAAGCCACTCATTGGCCATTAATGTTTTGGTTATGTAAAATATTTATGGATTCCATGACTCCAAGACCTCCCTAACACTCCACACCTTCACAAAGCTCCCATAACCAACATGCCACAAGTTACCATTTAAACATATCATGGCATGTAGTTTATTTGAATTAGCATTAAAGTTCGTTTGGAGGTTTAAAAGGGGCTGAGGGATAGCCCACAACCCCTAGTCTTAATGCATACCATGTGACCATACATGATCTGTGGAAGAGCTTAACTGTATAACAAATGCACGAGAGTTTTGGTATACATATAATATATAATATATATTATATATTGTAATATAACCACCATATAATATGTATAGTTTTGAAACTATATGTTAAATATAACCAACGAATATATGCCATGGAACGGAATAGAACCTAGACCCTGCTAAACTTAGCGGGAGGTTTAAAACAACTTAGTTAACCACCCAGATTTAGCAGGAGTCTGCTATTTTTAGTAAATTAGTTTCCAGCTAAATATGGAGGTGGTTTTAGACCCTTAGTTATATATTGGGAATGGATCCCAATGCACAATCACACATCCCTATGTGCACGCATCCTGATAATGCATAGAGTTCGAGGTAGGGACATGGCATGGTTTTCGAGACTGTATGAAATTGTACAAAAGTATGTGCAAGTACAACTTAATGGTTGGGTTGCACCGTAAAGCATGCCAAATGGTACGTTAATGGATTTTCAAGTGCCTTATATCATAATTGCATGGTTTTTCACAAGGAATGTGAATATGAGGTTGGATTTGTAATTTAAGGTCATCTATAACATTTTTATGTCAATTTTCCATTAATGACCTTGTAGCACATTATTTTGCGTGCCATGAGGTACTTTGACGAAACATGGACCATATTATACTCATTTTTCTCAATTTTTCGCAAGGATTCCAAATATGAACTATGTTTGTGCATTTGAGTTGTGGATTTTTAGAGCACCCTCAAGATTGGCTTATTTGGTCCATTTACATATGCGTTTTGGTATCTTGAGATAAAGATAAGCAATTTTCATTTGATTGAAAGAAATTAAAAGTGAAACAAAGCATGTCATCATTATTATTGCTTGACTTATTTTATTTTCTACCAAGTTATCTCAATTGCACTTTAAAATAGTCATCATAAAGGGGTTTTGGATAAAGGACACATCATCATCATTTCTACAAATCACCTCAATAGATCCTAGAATTTATATGGGAATCAAGTTAGATGTTGCATGTTTATTTTGAAGGATCAAGTGGTGTATAAATATTTTCAGATCAAAAGGTATCATAGCAAGTTTGGACGTGTTTTGCAAGTTGTTGGTGTGATGAGGTTTAAAAACTCAGATTGGTGAAGATTTTGAAGGCTCTTTTAAAAAGGACAAGATGGGTAAAGCCTTGATAAAATTGAGGCTGCAAAAAAATATTAATCGAAAAATCCAATGAGAGAATGTTGACTTGAAGATGCAGTTGCAAGCTCTCGAGGAAGAGAAGCAAAGGTTAGAAGATCAATTGTTACGTCATGAATACTTTCATAGAAGTATCTTTCATGATTTAGAAAAAAAGTTGTAGTTATGGGCCCCATTCCATCAAGTAGATAATGAGAAATCTTCAGTGCAAGTAAAGGACAAGGTGTTGGCACAATACCATGCAACTGAGCAGATGGAGAAGTCAAAGTCTCTTATGCACAAGATGCCATAACCTATTAAAGGGCTGCAAGCAACAACCAAGGCAAAGGAAAGACCTCATTATGCAAGCTTGGGATATGAGGAAGTTGGAGAATGTTCAAAGACAGCTGAAGAGGCTCAGCCAGAACAAGTTCTCAGTTCCAATAAAGGGATGAAGATCATCATTCATGAGTTGGACATGAGGGATGGAAGACAAACTGTGTATGTGCAATATAATCCCTCTAAGAAGAAAGCTAAAGGAAAGGGATCGTATTTCCAGAAGGTAAATAAAGTATGTTTCTCTTATTGTAATAAGAGTGGACATTGAATTGAGAAGTGTTGGACACTTCATCCGCACTTATGTCTGAAGTAGAACCAGAGAGATGAGAAAGCACTTGCAAGAAAACAAGGAGCAACAACTCCAGATGGATATCTTAGTAAATAATACTTCTTGATGGTTGGTCTTGGCAAGGTGATTTACTAAGACATCGAAGAATGGTTCATGGACAGTGGCTCATCTTGCCACATGACAAGATTGAGATCTGTGTTTTTAACATTCTCAGAAATCGACATAGATTGCTATGTTGGATTTGGAACCAACATTGGGAAACCAATTAGAGGATATGGATATGTGAGATTCCATCTTAGGTCAGGAGGATTTCTGGGGAATGAAAATATGTTATATGTTCCAGACCTAAAGGTTAACGTACTCTCAGTTGAGTCATTTGAAGATGATGGTTATATTGTCGCATTTAAGGATGGTCAAGTACTTGTGCATTCAAGGGAGGTTGCCGCAGACACAACTATAGTACTTGGTGTTCATAGAGAGAGGATGTATAGGTTACTGTGAAGACCTATAGTATGGACAAATGGTTTCTTAGAATCAGATTCAATGTCAGATTCAACGTCAGCATCAGAGGCATTGTCAAAGGTTAGAAGCTGTGAGACTCCTCCCAGTACAATGGGAATGATAAGTCCATAAGTAAACCATTTGAAAACATCATTGTATAAATGTATATTTGTAAATTATTTGTACAATATGTATATGTAAATATTTTGTAAAGTTTGTTTAAGGCTTGTGATCCACTCATTGTAAATTACAGAGTGAGAGGAATCTTGAAGGGATTTCTAAGCGTTTTTCAACAGCAGTGAAGACAATTGTATTGTCTTTTCATCAACTAAAGACTACATATGGATCAAATTGTCTAGTCAACATTCTTGATTTCGAAGAATTATAAATGAAGGAACAAAAGGATGTAGGTAGTTGGAACATGTAGATCAAGAGCTCAACCATAGTAATTATCAGCAAGATTACATATGGATTGAATTGTCTGGTCAACATTCTTGATTCTAAAGAACTGTAAGTGAAGGAACAAAAGGATGTAGGCAGTTGGAACATGTAGATCAAGAGATCAACAACAGTAATTGTCAGCAAGACTACATATGGATCAAATTGTCTGGTCAACATTCTTGATTCTGAAGAAATGTAAGTGAAGGAACAGAAGAATGTAAACAGTTGGAGCATGTATATCAAGAGTAGGAAGAGCATCGAAGTAATGAAAAACTTCCTAGAGATGATAAGAGGTATATACTTAAAGATATATACCCATTCTATGTCATGTTCGTGGATGTATACCTTGAACATAAACAATCAAGGCAGGTACAAATGATACTAGTACAAGCTGAATTGTTCTTCAAGGCAGGAGTGACAATGGACAATGCATTCATTCAAGGACTTCTACAGATACATTAGCAATACAAGAACAACGAGTCCAAATGAGCAAGGCATAGATCAACATTCGACTTGGTTTCAAATTGGTCGAGATAGACTATCTTCAACAAAGGATATGGAAGGGAATGTTGAAATACACGATTCAAATATTACAAAGATTTAGTGAATGCAAGCTTTTATTATGCAGGAATCTATAAGACAGAACTAGAGCTACATATATTAGCTACAATGCTAGAGGCTAGATCAGACTTATTCCATAATACAAATCACCACTTCATACAACTCAAACAAATCACATAACCATTGTTTGAATAATGACCATTAAAATCCAATGCATGTAGAGTAGCATATAACATAGTTTAAATTCTTCCTCTTGCATTTGTTGTGTTGCTTTCATTTCTTTCCAATTGCTTGTATGTGTTATTGCTAACATGTTTATTCTGTAGGTCTCCTAGTAATAGATCTAATAAGAGATAACAATGATAACAAGGATAACATAGGCCGTTGTGAAATAAAACTTGAGCCTAGAACAACAGAAAAACACAAAACATGCCTTATCCATCGCCAATAAACAAAGATTTTATCACCATGTAAGCAGTGTTGAACAATAGCACAACATCAAATAAGAACCAGACCTGATCTCCAATCTACAAGGGGGTCCCACCTACTAGTATTATTTACCTTTTATAATAATAGGATTTAACAACACTTTGCAGGCAAAACTTCATTGCGATTTTAATCGTCAACATACAATAGTTAACTATGGTTTCCATTCACCATTTAGAATGTGAGAAATTACCATCTTTAACTCAAACAATGCAAAGTCATCCCCAGGGGATGATGTCATATTCTGAATTGTGATTAGCTCTTATAAAGTGGATTTTGGTGGTACATTTTTTGTTTTAAGGCCTTTTTTTAACCTCAAAATTCCCCTAATGTCAAAGTGTGCACTCAGGGAGTAAATCCTTTGACTTTTCAAATCCTACACCCTATACATAATTCATCATTAATTCAACATAATAGCATAACAATTTTGATTCTTTTGAATCTGACATCATGGCATGTAACCCTTCCATGTTGGATTTTCGGTTATCGGACTGATCACACACCATCTCACTCAAAATTGCAATGGTTTCATCCTCTAGCAGACAGACCCTAGGTTGCATATTTCTCAATAGTAGAGTTTCAAATTTGAGCTTGTGATCCATTGGATCGGATCACATTTTCTAGCCCTTCAGTGGATCATCAAAGAAGTCTATTGATTCTTCCTCTATACACCACCAAAGACTTCTCCCGAACCTGCAAATATCCTATATCTTGCCTAAACACTAATTCTCATATACCGTTGGACACAAGAAAAATCATAGTCAAGTCAATTAAAAGTTTCGATTTACAGAAGTGAGAATGTGAAAGGGGGCTTATGGGCATGTAATCGCAGAAGTTGTAGGTTGGGAAAAGATCGACCCAATTCACAAGAGTGAGACAACTACGAGAGTACCTACCCACTGTCACCTTACATAGACACTCCCCTCGCTTGAGTGATGATAAAAATCACCACAAGGGGGGAGTCCCGATGACCCTAAGGGGATTGACATGGGAAATTAAGAGATGATAAGTGAAACCCCTATAGGTCAATATGAAAATATTGGAAGAGAGTCTTGGATGAGGGTAATTGTTTCCAAATGTTTTACACCTGCAAAACAAAGTTATCCCTGCCCAAAACAAGACAAATGATCGAGATACAAGACAAATGATCAAGGGGGAAAAAAAGGAAAAATTATGTCCTAAATTTACAACAGTATAAGATAATGTATATCAGCAATAAATGATGACAAATGGCTGCAAAATATGTCACCAAAAGTCAAGTGAAAGATACAAGAAACTAAGCTAGCAATTACTAGTTTAACTTCAATGAAATAGAATAAGACTTTAGTGACAATAGAGGGTTGTTAAAAAATGTTATTAGAAAGTTAATATGACAACAAAGTGGTTGTAGAAAACAAATTTTACAGAAGCAAATTCCAACCACATAAATCAACAAGTAAACTGTCAAAAAGATAGACAATGAGCAGTAGAACAATAATAGAAGTTCACAAGTGAATTTTAGTGGTTGGTAAGTGAGAAATATATGAAAATAGATGAGTTTTTTGCATCCCTAATGGTTGTAACATTCACTTTATTACAACAAGATATCTACAAGTCTAAACTAGACACCCTTAAGGCATAAGCAAGCTTATAACTCTAAACAAAATTTCCAACTTGAACAAAAACAATATCTCTCAGTTTCAATTATATATCAATGCAAAAATATTATATCTCGAATGCAAAAATAGACAAGTTCCTTATCAATGGGTTATGGAGTCTCTTGTGTAAGAGCTAGGGATTGCAACTTCTCTAGGGGTGTAAGCCATTTTACTTCCTAGAGCATGCAAAACCTAGTAAGGTAAATCTAGGAGGGTGTAAGCCCTTTTACTCCTCCTAGCAACCTTTGCAATAAGTTATCCACTTAACAATAATGATAGACTTGGTGGAGGGTGTATTTCCTTATACTCCTCCAAGGGTGTACACAAGAACAACCATGAAACAAGAAAGAAACACCAACAATATGCGTAAATTCCTTACCAATTCCAAGAGATATGCAAGATAAACCCTTATCTACCAAGTATATTCTACCATACACGCAAGAGCTAAGAATCTGAGAGATATCGCACAACTTCCTTCCACAAGACAAGTAACTAGCACCCAATAAGAATCAAAGAGAGAGACATGCGATTTTGCCAAGAGGGGCAAAAATTTCAGCCACAAGTATGTAATTCTCAAGTGAGATTTGTTATGATAAAATGATAAGAGAAAGCCTCTATTTATAGGAGGTCTTGCCTAAAAAGTTTATCCACATATCATTAGGGTAAAACACAATTAAGGAGGCTGACCTCCTCTAATTTCCCCTTTACAATTCAAAATTTAAATTTGCAATTAAGATAAAACCTAAATGATGACATCATACCTCCTAGGGGTGACATTTTGGAACATGGAGCAAATCCTTGAGATTCTTTGAGGGAGACGTTGGGCCTCCAAAGACCATTCGTTCATGTGATGGTGTCTTCCGTCAAAGACAATGTCATGTCATCATCAATCACCACCAAACCCTAGCCCCTAATTATGACCTCATGCCCTAGAAAAGGATGTTTTGACTCTCCAAGGTCAAACATTGAGCAAAGGGGGGATATGTGTCATCCTTCAAGATGTCTTCTCATGATTCCAAAGGAAATATTCACCATCTATATTCCCTCAAGGTGTGTTTTATGACATCCACTTTGTGGGCTTCATGCCCCAATGAAGGCCCAAGCTAGGCGTGTTCCTCCACAAACGTCCACCAAGCAAGGTCCTACAAATACAAGTGAATTCACTCTCTAAGGGTACCAAGTCAAATGTATCATGCCAAGTAAAATCACACTTGATACAAGAGCCACCTAAACATGTGCATCAAAACTACCTTTTCAAATTAAACAAGTGCTCAAAGACCCTATGCAATTTGCCAAATTTAGATATGGGAAGGGTGTCATAATACCCTATTGGGTGAACCGATTCCTCAAGTAGGGGATGTTCCCAAGGATGATCCTTTCTAAGTCATGTATTGAGTGTGAGGTGGATGGGGGTTAGACTTATAGGTTTTTGGATTCATGGCATACAAGGGATTGTATTGTCTCATTTACAGGCACCTTTGTTGAGGAGTAACCACATCCATTTTCTCTCTCTCTCTCTCTCTCTCTCTCTCTCTTTGAAGAATATTTTTTCCAAGCCCTTTTAGCCATTAATTTATTATGGTGTTTCCAAGTTGAAGGTAACGTGGGACTTATACCTAATCATGAAAAACATTTCCCACGTCAAGTCTACCTTTGTCACACTTTGCAACCATTCTTCCCCAAGTTGAAGTCAATAAGGGGCACTAAAAAGGAAATGCATAGCCGAAAAATGATCTACCTTGGTTGGCATGATTGTTTATTAGTTTAATTTATGGGTCCCTCATTCATTTTGTGAGAAGAATTTTTTTGCTCTCAGGATCTCAGGGAGAGATTCTATTGCATGATGTTTCTTTATAGGGCACCTCCTAGCCTAATGGCCCCTTATTCCCATGAAATGAGGTACATGCCATTCTTGGGTCAATAGGCTAGAAAAAACTAAAATATTGGGACACAGAGGGGAATAAATAATGGAAACTGGTAAATATGAGGGGGGATGGTACGATTACCTTTTGAGGAGACCCTCGGTTGCAACCCTTTCCCTGAGGGTGGCCACTTACTAGGAAATGATGAAACTCGCCAAGGTGAAATAAGGAAAAAAGCATAATGTCCAAGAAGTTGTTCCATAATCAAGAGAGGCTCTAATGCAACATATTCATATGCCTCAAGTATTAAGGTGACACTTAGCATGATACCTGAATTGTTACCTCATGGAGAAAGACCCATTGTCTTCTGGAAGCAAGTTGATGTGGTGAATGCCATCATGATGAATAAGAGAAGTATGGTGGTGAAGTGGGTCTCCATCTGTGTATGTGGACACTGTCAGTCAATCCATCTCTCGGTACTCCATGTATGCAACTTGAGGGCCTCGAGACACCATATCCTTAGTTATCCCTAGGAATGGGGGATAACATGCCACCTCCTCATGGTTGACCATGGACTTCCATGGAGGTTAGGGATATGACCCTCTCCTCCTCCTTACTAACATCCATGAATTCCTTAGTGCCCTCCAAAAATAGAACTCTCATCTTTCACTATGCAACAAGAAGCAAGTAGGGAGAATGACATTACAATCCAAATATCATTTGGTTTTATTTTCTTAAGTCATCTGAGAAGAGATCATAAACACGTTAGAACACCTATGTAGTATAATGACCAAATTAACAATATATACATAGTTTTTATTAAAAAACACAAGTGTACATGCAACTACCATTAGTATTCTCAAAGTCTAATCACAATTTTAAATATTCTCATCTTTGTTTGAAATTCGTGAGAAACACAACATTTTTCAATCTTTAAAATATTAAAGTGATAATACATAGTTTTTATATAAATTGGTTAGTGGATTCTATTCTTTTATTAAAATTTGTGAGAAACATAACATTTCATTTCTTTTTAAATATTAAATTAGCATTAGTTACATAGGTTTTATAAAAAAAAGTCAATTGTGTATGCGATGATTAGATCCTCCTAGATAAGACGTTAAATTACAATTGGGGATAGTATCTAGTTTTAGGTATGGAGCTAAGGTTATATGTTACTTGTAAGAACATGATATCACTAGAGGTTGCCTTGGTGACGACCATAAGGGATATTGACTCATTTGCGAGTCATATCTAGGTTGTAACTTCCCTTTTCATCCTAGAGTATGAGCTTAGACTGCTTTGATTGGTTAAAAAATCATATTCCTCATATATAAGGAAACAAGTTAATGACCCAAGAACTAGAGGCATTTGGTAGGAGTGGAAGTATTCCCCCTTATGGAACACCGGCGAGTTATTTTAGGTGGCCATGTTTTGTCTATACACAATGATGCAATTGTATGTTGGGTTCTTGAGATTGTATTAATATAGGATAGGGATATAGCCTTGAGTAATGCAGGTTTTTTATGCTTCAAAGAAAGAAAAAAGACTACTAGTTGTACTTTCAAAGTCTAATCAAAATTCAAAAAATGAATGATCTCCTATCAAAATACTCATTACATATAACTGCATAGGAAAGTATCATAAACAAAAGTTTATAGAAACATAAGGCACTATGCATGAGCATAAAACATAATACTAAGTAACAATTGGAACCAAACTATCATCTATGTAAAGGATAATAACAACAATTGGAATTGCCCCCCAACCAATTGTAGGTGGTTCATCCTCAACCATGGTTAGCTCCTAACCATCATTGGTGGGATTAAGAGGCTTTGTTTCTTCTAAAATGGCCAAATATAATGTCAAAAAATTATCATTTCATAACCGAGGAGGAGGGTATTTGTGTCTGCATTCTCTCATTCCATGAATGTATTGGTTGACACTATGGAAAAGGCTTGCTATCACTACACTATAAGTGTGCTCACTGGTAGGTGAAGTACTAAGTGGCTCCCTACACATGTTGTCGAGGGGAGAGCTCTTAAAATATAATGTGTTTCATATGGACCATCTATGTTGAATATTCCATGCCTACACTATAATATGTTGATACAAGCCCACACAGATCAAAGCATGGTAATACCATGCTAAATATTGGGAAGGTTATTAATTATTAAAGACAACTTCATTCTGTTTATTTAAGATTTCCTTCTTGGAAGGAGGGATTAGGCTAAGGATTGCTTCTCCAAAGGAAATATTCTCCTAAAAATAAAAACAAACTCAACATGAAAAAATACCCAAATAAATTGAAACTCGAAAATATTTGTCTACTTTGTAGATTGCACAAAATTTGTGTGTGCTATAACTCTAACGTTGTCATGGAACTTTGATCTGGTACAATATGAAACTCTCCTCATGGGGAGGAAATTTTTCATACAAAATTGATTGAGGTTCCATACCTTCTTGAAAGTGCCATATAAGGTCAAAGGTGTGCATAAATCCCCATTTGCATGGTGGAAAAACATTGCTACAAAAATTTAAATCCAAAAATTTAAGACAATATAATAACAAGGTTATCTTCCAACCAAAATAAAGAATTTAGGAAGCATTGGCCATACAATGACTCTGCTTAGGAATATGCCTAACTGGTTAATATAAAAAACTAGAATACGTGTCTCATGTTTGTTGAGGCCTCAACTAGCCCCAAGTTGGCAGATTTGGGGACCCCACTTTTTCTAAACTTTCCACATTAAGCTTCATATTCAAAAGTACTTTTATTGACTTATAATACCGTTGATGTGTTGATGTTTGGACAACATTGGGAAAACATTCTCCCAGATTAATAATTAATAATATAATTATTAATTATTAATAATATTATTAATATATAATAATAATAATAATAAATAGTTATTATAATTATTAGAGACACATCCTTTCATGGATGGACACCATATGTGCCTTTAGGTTCTCTATATATTTGACACATTCATCATCGTAACAAATCATCTCATATGATTCTATCACATCATCTCATATACAATATTATCTCTAAGTAGTTGAATGTTTTGAGTGTAATTACTTGTGATGTTCTAGAGTTTACTAAAGTAATATCGTATATCATTGGAAGTAATTACCACTTGTGAAAAAAATTGTGCTTGTCTAAATTTAACACTAGACAATCAACATGGTCAGCCGTATGACTTCGAGTATATGATGGATGTGTGTTGGTCATAGTAGGAGACATATCATTTGTAGAAGAAGAGGAGGTCAACACATGTAGAGGGAGTATATGACTCTGAAGACTATATAGCCTCAGAGGGAGCATGCAGACTTAGAGTGGACCTGATCTAGGAGAGAGTCAATTGCTTAGAGACTTTCATTCAAAAATGATTCCTCTTCAGATTTAGATTCATATGGGAGAGACATCCTCCAAGACTGAAAGATAGGAGGCTAGACCTTGAGGAGATATGAGACCTCTTGGAGAGGATTCCCTTGTTTCAGTGAAGGAATCCAGTCAAAAGGACTGGGATTTGGACCTTTTAACCTTGATTCCGAGACATGTACATTGGTTGACAACAAAACATTTTTTTAGATACCTACGTGGTACGAGTGGATATGGATTGAGATATGCCTCAAATGGAGATATGAAGCTGCATAGTTATACAAATTCTAACTGGGTAGGGAGTGTAGTGGATCAGAAGAGTACTTCTGGATGTTGTTTCAGTATGGGATCATTGTGATCTCATGGTTAAGAAGGGAGTAAACATCAGTGGTACTTAGTATAAAATAGACATAGTATATAGCAACCAATATTGTAAGTCGTGAAGCAACGTGGATTCAAAAGTTTCTTGCAAGAATTCATCTGAGACATGGTGCAGAGAGGATCCATGGAGCTCCAGTACATATCCATGAATGAGAAGATAACATACATTCTCACCAAGCCATTGTCTAGAGTGAAGTATGAGTACTTCATAGAAAATCTTGGCATGATGTAGAATGTATGCCCTCATTAAAAGGGAGGTGTGGTGTTTCTCTCCTCCAGCCGGCTAACCTCTCTGGCCAAGGGTTTCCCCGATCAATCATGTGAGGTGACTGAGGGAGTAATGCACAGCTAGGTACAAGTCTTTCCTACGCCATGTGAGGTGTCTAGGTGTGAATACGACTTGTATCTTAGCCTTGACTACTCCATGTGAGGTGGCTAGGTGTGAATGAGGCTATGGTCGTATTCTATCCTATGCCATGTGAGGTGGCTAGGTGTGAATAAGACTACTGGGAGAGGAGAAACATCACAACATAGTTAGTGAGACTATGGCAGTGGTTGTGTATCACTGTACAACATGATAATAGTTGTGTGCTACTAGTGGATTGCTACATAGTCTTGAGACTATGACAGTAGTTATGTACCACTGGACATCATGCTAGTAGTTGTGTGCTACTAGTGGATTGCTAAATAGTCGTGAGACTATAATAGTGGTTGTGTACCACTAGACAACATGCTAGTAAATGTGTGATACTAGTGGATTGCTACATAGTCATGAGACTATGGCAGTGTTTGTGTACCATTGGACAACATGCTACTTGTAACGTTCCCCGACCGTTATCCCACTGGCCGGGAAAATGCTACTGTGCGGAACAACATCATCCTCATACTTAATTAATAACATGCATTTAAATCAAATTAAACACATCTAACTCAGAGTAAGCACAATATTACTGCTAACATAAATAATCCTTGGCATTAACAATAATTCATATGCACAATAGAATACATGATACATATAAGCATCTCAGGAATGAAAAAAATAATATTAAGCATAGGATGATACTTATCTTTGAAAGTGTCACACACCACCAATTGCATGTAGACCTTCCACAAACCTCCCAGCCTTAGACCACACTGCTCATCACTCTCAGCACTAGGTCACCACCGAGCTGGAACTAAGCTCCACCGGGTAAGGAATACAGGAAGAAACACAGTCACAGAGGAAGGATTCTCTTCCAGGAACCACTTATGTCCACTGCCCACAGACTCTCCTTCCCCACATGCCTGCTCCAACCTAGGAGTATACACCTTCTATGTCACCTAGATAGTCCTTTGGCTACTAACCTCCCTTGCCTTGGGCTTCAGCAACAGACTGGACCGAAAATCTCTGAGCTCTGTGGCAGCTATAGGGTTCCTTCCAAGAGCTCTCTCCTTCCTCCGCGCACTCTCTCACCTGGAGAGAGTCGCTCACAGGCTAGGCAACCTGTCCCTTCAACCTCAACCACCTCTCTCACCAGGAGAGAGTGTTTTATATACTGACCAACAAGCCACACGCGGTCAAGCATTGCACGACCACCACAATCAACTGAAACCCAGACTCGAACACCCCAGGATAACGATGGACATGCGCAACAACATAACAAGGCTCAGCAAGTACGAGACACCTTGGTTTCCTCAACCGACAACACAGGATAGACTCATGGCTCTAGTTTCAGGAATGCGTGACAAGCAATCCACACAGGGGTCAAACACAGACTCGACGGTTTGGAACAGAGGGTGTACCAACTTCCCTAGAAAGAAACATAGGTATTTCCAGTTTCAGAGTTTCGTGAGGGTATATTCTTGCAGAGGTCAGACAGGATTCACAGTTTCAGACTGTCCATGGTAGAATGGAGGAGGAACCCCCATCACGGCTCAACTTAGCAGTTTTAACTGCATGCAATTGGGTTGACACTTGTCACCCATGAAGCTCGTTCCTTCCCATTTGGAAGTCACTCATCCTTCCCAAGAACTTAGGATAAAACATCACATTAACATAGCTTTTGGAATAATATTAAAATATTATTCCCAAGGACTTAAGCCCCTAGGCTCAACACTTAGCCTCTTTTTCCAACCTTCCAGCCCCCCAATCCCTTACCCAGGTTTTGTGGAAGCTTAGTCCCCCATCACTCATTCATCGTGGTCGGTCCACATGCAAAGATGTTTATCTTTATTAATAATGTGCATAGTTACATGTACAAAATCAAGCTCTTGGCCTTCAACACTTAGGCTCTCTGGCCTAATAATCACATAAGCCCACCAGCTTATATAAACTTGGCTCACCGGCCTATAAAACATAATTACAATTTATAATGAAAGCTTTATACTTCATAGACATGATTTACAACAAGGCTCGGCCTTGGGGACATTACAATCCCCCTCCCCTTATTTTTGCACTGTCCTCAGTGCAACTTTACACTGCATCTGCAAGATTTTCAAAATTTTCAAAAAGATATGGGTACTCTGCCTACATAACATCTTCATGCTCCCATGTCGCATCCTCAGGACCGTACCAGGTCCACTGGACCTTTACAAGCCCTATAGCTCGATTCCAGAGCTGTTTGTTTTTCCTGTCCAATATGCGCACAGGATGCACTTGCAGGACACCTTCTGGTTCCACCTGAATCACATTCCAATCGATAACATGATTAGCATCAGGTATATATTTCTTAAGAAAAGAAACATGAAACACATTATGTACAGTCTTAGATGCAGGTAATGCAAGCATGTATGCAACTGGCCCAATCCTTTCCAGGATTTCAAATGGCCCACAAAATCTGGCTGCCAATTTGGCGCAACTTCCCAGCTTCAGGGAACTCCTGTTAGCTTTCACTTTCAGGAAAACATGATCACCCACTTTGAAATATCTATGGGTTCTGTTCTTATCAGCATAACTTTTTTGCCTGTTCTGGGCAACTTTCAAATTCTTCTTAATTTTTATCATTTGGTCCTCCATCTCCTTGAGCAACTCTAGCCCAACTACTGCTCTATCAGCTGGATTTTCCCAACTCATTAGAGCATTTCACTTTCTTCCATAAAGTGCTTCAAATGGGCTCATCTTCAACGATGCATGATACCCATTGTTGTAGGCGAATTATACCTAGTGCAAGTAGTCTTCCCATCTTGATGGTTTTTCCATCACATACATTCTCAGTATGCCTTCTATTACTCTGTTCACCCTCTCTGTTTGTCTATTAGACTCAAGATGATATGTTGTACTAAAGTTCAGATTCGTTCCGAATCCTTTGAAAAATCCTTTCTAGAAATTCGAGGTGAATTTTGGGTCTCTGTCGGACACAATCATTTTAGGAATTCCGTGCAATCGTGCACTTCCTTTATGAAAATATCAGCTACATTTGCTTCCTTGTGAGTAGTTTTCAGTGGAATAAAATGGGCAGCCTTTGTAAGCTTGTCCATCACCACCATGATCTAATCATGCAGCTTGGCTATTCTGGGCAATCCCATAATAAAATCCATCGTTACTACTTCCCACTTCCACTCAGGAATGGGTAAAGGTTGCAACAACCCTGCTGGGTGCCTATGCTCAGCTTTAACTTTCTCACACTCCATACATCTGGCGATGTATTCGATGATCTCTCTCTTCATACCCGATTAAAAGTAATGGCTCTTGACCGCTGCTACTGTCTTCTGATATCCAGGGTGCCCTGCATAAGGCACATTATGCATCTCCTGCAAAACCATCTGTTTCAAGCACTGGACATTGGGTACAAAATTTTTGTTCTTGTACAACAGTATTCCATCTGTTTCCAATTTATAAATTTCCATTTTCTGTGGCATCTTACCATGCTGTAGCTTGGCTACCAATTCTTTGTACTGCAGATCTATGTTTGCAGCCTCTAGAATTCTTCTTTTAATATCAGTCTGATACATGCTAATGGTTGTAACATGTAATTCATGCACCCTCCTGCTAAGTGCATCAACCACTTTATTCTCCTTTCCTTTGATATGCTTGATCTCAAAGTCGTACTCACACAGAAATTCCAACCACCTACTTTGTCTAGCATTTAAGGTTGGTTGATCAAACAAATATTTCAGACCATTATGGTATGTTCTAATTTCAAACCTCCTTCCCATGAGGTAATGTCTCCATTTCCTCAGAGCGTGAATGATTGTTGCCAACTCCAAATCGTGAGTGGCATAATTCTTTTCGTGCTCTTTCAGCTTCCTGGACTCATAACATATTACAATTCCATTCCAACTGAGAACTCCTCCCAACCCTTCTTTACACACATCTGTGCATACCACGAAATCCACATTTGGATCTGCAATCCTCAAGATTGGAGCACTGGTTAACAACTGCTTTAATCGCTGGAAAATTTTCTCACACTCTTCAGTCCACTGAAACTTTTTCTCCTTCCTTTGCAAGGAAGTGATAGGGTGAGCTATCTTTGAGAACCCTACGATAAACCTTTTGTAATTTCCCACTATACCCATAAAGGATCTAACTTCCACCACATTCCTTGGTGCTGACTATTCTCTGATGGCCTCAACCTTCTCAGGATCCATGACTATCCCTTCTTCTGAAATAATGTGCCCTAAGTAATGGATCTGCCTTTGATAAAACGAGCATTTTCTCAACTTGGAATACAGATGGTGTTCTCTCAACACTTGCAGCACCATCCTCAGGTGTTGTTCATGCTCTTCCTCTGACTTGGAATACACCAAAATGTCATCCAGGAAGACTATGAAAAACTTGTCTAGATAGTCCCTGAATACACCATTCATCAAGCACATAAAAACAACAGGTGTGTTCGACAGCCCAAACGGTACCACTGTGAACTCGTAATGACCATACCTTGTTCTAAAGGCGGTCTTGTTGATGTCTTCATCCTTTATTCTTACCTGGTGATATCCTGATCTGAGATCTATCTTCGAAAATATTTTTGCACCTTTCAACTGATCGAAAAGATCATCGATCCTCGGCAGAGGATACTTGTTCTTGACAGTTACTTTGTTCAATTGTCTGAAATCAATGCACGGCCTCAACGTCCCATCCTTTTTCTTCACGAACAGGACCGAGGCACCCCAAGGTGACACGCTTGGGAAAATGTACCCCTTCTTTAGAAGCTCTTCAAGCTGCAATTGCAACTCTTTTAGCTCTGGCGTACTCATTCTATAAGGAGCTTTCGACACTAGAGCTACTCTAGGAATCAAGTTCACAGAGAAATCGATATCCCTTTTCGGAGGTAGTCCAGGTACTTCTTGGAATACATCCTTGAACTCTTTAAGTACCTCATGATCCTCAATACTTGACACCTTATCCTTAGGCGTTTCCTCCACATGGGCTACAAATAATTGACAGCCTTTTCTGTAGCACTTCTTCAGCTGCATTGTTGAGATTTCTCTAACAGTAACAACTCTAGGAATTCCTTGGATGACTCTCTGATTCCCTTCTTCATCTAAGCAAGTGAATTCCTTATTCCGACAGTCCAAGATGGCATGGTGCTAGTCCAACTAGTCCATCCCAATTAGACAGTCATAAGAGCCTAACGACAAAATGTTCAAATCGACCCTCTTGCTCAGTCCATTCATGTCTACAGAACAAGACTTGACTAACTCCGTGACTTTCCTCTCGGTTCCTATAGCTAGCTGCACTAACCAAGACTTTTCATGTTTGCTTCTTATCAAATGCAAACTTTCTACCACTCTAAGGTCTATATAACTATGGCTAGCCCCTGAATCAACTAAAATAGTAAATGGTTGGTTTTTTATCATACCTTCTACTTCGATAATGTGCGATTGATATTCAGCTTGCTTGTTGTCCAGGGCCGCGTAGATCCTTGGAATTCTACTGCCCATGTCCTCCACTGTTTCAACTTGCTAAACATTATGGAGAAATCTTACCTTATCATTTCTGTGGGGGCAATATCTGTACCTATGGTTTTCTTTACAACCCCAACATTCCATAGGTTGTGGCCTTGACATTTTCCCACTCACTTCAACCTTCCTGGGCTCTCTAAGAGACGACTGTCCTTGAGGAATGTTTCTGAAAAAGGGTGGTTTATTTGCCTTCTACCTTTGTTCTTTCTTGAACTTTTTCTGATCATCCCAAGCCTTCCGAAAGGTAGGATTTTCTCTTTGCTGTTCATATAAGCATTTCTCTCTTCTTATTGTTTCTTCCATAGTCTTAGGATCATCATACTGAATCTTGTCACCAATGGGAGGTGGCAGTCCACTCAGATACCTCTGAATCTTGACAGCCTCATCTTTGTTGAATGGAACATACTTCAGTAATTCCAAAAACCTTCGTTCGTATTCATCAATGGTCATGCTACCCAGCTTGAGTTCTAAGAAATCCTTCATCTTTCTGACATAGTATCTTTTAGTCAGGTATTTCCTCTCAAAATACCTCTTGAATTCCTTCCATGTGATATCTTTCTCTCTAATGTGTTGCACCTGCACAAGATGATCCCACCACATGGATGCTTTTCCTTTTAGTTGATACATCACAATTCTTCCTTCTGCATGAGAGGAATAATTCTACAGTTGGAAATATTTCCTCATGCCAAGCAACCATGTTTCGACATCTTCCTCCTTCTGATGTTCTCCATCAAACGTAGGAGGCTTAATCTTATTCATCTCCCCTTTCAATTCATCCACTCTAGATCTTTGGTGTTTTTTGATAGGGGATGGGCTTGAACTACTGTGTGCTTCCTTACCGAAATGCTTTGGGGAGCGACGCCAATGTATGCTACCACTCTTCGATCTTATTTTTCTCTCAGGGGTCCTGCGACTCCCTGTTTTCCTTGTGTCACTCTCCTTTTTCAATTTCCTTTCTATTCTTTCCAAGATCTTCAACATATTTAAGTTGAATTCACCTTGTTGATCCTTGACCCTCATGAGCTTTCAACTATCAGCTCGGTGAGCCTGGGCCTCTTTCTGCAATCTTTCAATGATTTTCATCACATGCCCTTCCTTATCCAATTCTCTTTCGTGCCCATTGGATTTCGATCCTTCGAATCCCAAGTTGGCATCCCTTCCTTCTCTTTCGTTCTCTGAATTAGAGGCAATACACACCTCTTCCATTTCTATACTCAGTGTCGATTTGCGGCTATCCTAACACTCGTTGAAATCTGCACACACAACATGTAGTCAACCAAAGTTTGTCAGGCCTTAAACCCTTAATAAAACTACAACATTCATAAACCAATGCGGATAAGAAAACGTTTTGATTCCATGAATTTTATGAGCTCTGTTTGGCTCTGCAATTTCCGGCGATAGCCCCCATTTTCTTAGTCCCCAACCCATGTGTCCACGGGCCATGATCAAACGCTAAACTGCTAGGCACTACAAGGCTCTCCAAATGAAACTTCAGGTTTTGGGATTTCGGGGCTTCGGGGTTTCGGGTTTCGGGGTTTCGGTCCCGGAGGTTCTCACACTCGCTTCCCTCTCCAACTCCTCGACTTCTACACTTCTAAACTCTCTCCCCCTAAGACCACAACACAGCTATCGCCAAACAAGGTAGTGACACATGATGTCCTTAAGAAGGTCCACATCACTTCTAGCGATGTCATAGGGTCCCACCACTTTCACTTTTCGTTTCGGAGTTTCGGGCATCCACACATTTCAAAATTTTGAAATTACGGTCTATTCATCTACTTGATCCAATGGTCAAGTTCCTCTCCTACGATCTATGGCGTAGATCTTCTTGGGTTTTCGGGTTTCTGTGTCTCATTGTTCCTTGTTGTTTCCTGACAACCAAACTCCCAAAAGGCTTCTTGGATATCCTTCCAGCACCTTCTCTGGATCTAACGATCGTAAGGGATCTCCTTTCCTCCCAATCAGATCCAACAGCTCCAACACTTCATGCGTTGAGCTCTCTCTCTCTCTCCCTGCGGCCATATACCACACCGGCTGTGAGTTCTATAATACCGCTACACCTCTTGAGCTTTGAAACACAACCAAGTGACTCCTTGACACTCAAGAACATTCAAAGGTCTAAAAATCGGTTCTTCCAACACGATTCCCACTCGAACTTTGGGTCCAATGAACACTTATCCAGCCCATTCAGTTTTAGTGTTGTAAACCTTGCTTTGATACCATACTGTAATGTTCCCCGACCGTCATCCCACTGGCCGGCCAAACGCTACTGTGCGGAACAACATCATCCTCATACTTAATTAATAACATGCATTTAAATCAAATTAAACACATTTAACTCAGATTAAGCACAAGATTACTGCTAACATAAATAATCCCTGGAATTAACAATAATTCATATGCACAACAAAATACATGGTACATATAAGCATCTCAAGAATGCAAAACATAATATTACGCATAGGCTGATAATTATCTTTGAAACTGTCACACACCACCAACTGCGTGTAGACCTTCCACGAACCTCCTATCCTTAGACTGTGCTGCTCATCACTCTTAGCAGTAGGCCACCCCCGAGATGGTACTAAGCTCCACTGGGTAAGGAATCCTAGGCTAGGCAGGGAATACAGGAAGACACACAGTCACAGAAGAAGTATTCTCTTCCAGGAACCACTTATGCCCACTTCCCACAGACTCTCCTTCCCCACATGCTTGCTCCACCCTAGGAGTATACACCTTCTCTGTCACCTAGACAGTCCTTCAGCTACTAACCTCCCTTGCCTTGGGCTTCAGCAACAGACTGGACCAGAAATATCTGAGCTTTGTGGCAGCTACAGGGTTCCTTTCAGGAGCTCTCTCCTTCCTCCACACACTCTCTCACTTGGAGAGAGTCACTCACAAGCTAGGTAACCTATCCTTTCAACCTCAACCACCTCTCTCACTTGGAGAGAGTGTTGTATATACTGACCAACAAGCCACACACGATCAAGCACTACACGACCACCAAAATCAACTGGAACCCAGACACAAACACCCTAGGATAACGACGGATAGACGCAATAGCATAACAAGGCTCGACAAGTATGGGACTCCTTGGTTTCCTCAACCGACAACATGGGATAGACTCACGGCTCTGGTTTCAAGGATGCATGACAAACAATCCATGCAGGGGTCGAACACAAACTCGACAGTTCAGAACAGAGGGTGTATCGGCTTCCCCAGAAACAAACAAAGGCCTTTCCAGTTTCAGAGTTGTGTGAGGGTATATTCTTGCAGAGGTCAGATGAGATTCATAGTTTCAGACTGTCCACGGTAAAATGGAGGAGGAGCCCCCATCACGACTCAACTCAACAGTTTTAACTGGATGCACTTGGGTTGACACTTGTCACCCATGAAGCTCGTTCCTTCCCATTTGGAAGTCACTCGTCCTTCCCAAGAACTTAGGATAAAACATCACATTAACCTAGCTTTTGGAATAATATTAAAATATTATTCCCAAGGACTTAAGCCCCTAGGCTCAACACTTAGCCTCTTTTTCCAACCTTCCAGCCCCCCAATCCCTTATCCAGATTTTGTGGAAGCTTAGTACCCCATCACTCATTCATCGTGGTCGGTCCACATGCAGAGATGTTTATCTTTTTTAATAATGTGCATAGTCACATGTACAAAATCAGGCTGTTGGCCTTCAACACTTAGGCTCTCTGGCCTAATAATCACATAAGCCCACCAGCTTATATAAACTTGTCTCACCAACCTATAAAACATAATTACAATTTATAATGCAAGCTTTATACTTCATAGACATGATTTACAACAGGGCTCGGCCTTGGGGACATTACACTAGTAGCTGTGTGCTACCAGTGGCTTGTTGCATAGTTGTGAGACTATGACAATGGTTGTGTACCACTCAACAACATGCTAGTAGCTGTGTGATACTAGTGGATTGTTACGTAGTTGTGAGACTATAGCATTGTTTATGTACCACTGGAAAAAATGCTAGTAGATGTGTGCTACTAGTAGATTTCTACATAGTCGTGAGACTATGGCAGTGGTTGTGTACCACTGGAAAATAGTTGTGTACTATTATGACATGAAAATAGTCGTGTATTATTAGACGACATTGTAGTAGATTTGTTCTCCTGGTTGATTTCAGCATAGTCATAAAGAATGTGGTGGTTGATTTGAGATACCGATGGCATGGTAGTAGCAATGTGCTACTAATTGATTATAAAGTAGTTAATGGACTACTAGATGAAGACATCATGAAAATATACCTCCCTAGCTAAGAGGGACTGTTGATGTTTCAACATCGAGTAGACATTCACTCACAGAGGTGTACCTATGGTGAATGGACCTAGTAAGCATCGGGCACAGACCTTCTCCTAGATTGGGCCGCAGACCAAGGGATATATGATACATTTATCACAAAGGTGTACTTATGGTAAATGGGCCCAGGCATAGTCCTTCCTTGATCATGACAAGGAGTGATATGGACTCGAGGTGCTTGAGATTCATAATTTCTCCCTCGTTGAGAGGGAGTGTTGATGTTTGGACAACATCAGGAAGACATTCTCTCAGATTAATAGTTAATAATATAATTATTAATTATTAATAATATTATTAATATAATAATAATAATAATAATAATAATAAATAATTATTATAATTATTAGAGATGCATCCTTTCATGGATGGTCACCATATGTGCTTTTAGGTTCTCTATATATTTGGCACATTCATCATCGTAATAAATCATCTCATATGAATCTATCACATCATATCATATACAATATTATCTCATATAAGAAAATCAACATGATGAATGTCTTGGAGTGCATATGATGATTGGACATACTATCTGAGTGGTGTACCTTGTGATTAAATACATATCAAAGCACCTTGTCATGTCTTGATCTTGCTCAATTGAATTTGATTGAATATTGAAATCCCATTGGCAATGATTTTCATTTGTTTGTATTACACGTGGTTGTATTCTAGAATGCATATTGTTGGCACGACATTATCTCGACATGAAATTGTTTGATTTGCTACTACATTTGAATGATGATCAACTTCTTCCTTTTTTGGATTTGAAGTGCTCTCATGTTGTGTGTGTAGGTGTTGTGTTTCACTTTCATAGGTGACATTAAAATACCAATTCAAAGAAAACATAATTACCAACTTGATGAGAACCGTGACCTCAAAACAAGATTTCTAGTCTTAAAAATCCATATTTTTGGGTAAAAAACGCCAAAATCAACCTCCAAATCAAAAAGTGGTACTATGGGAAACACCTTTTTTTCAGGGTTAAAAGTACCACCTTTTGCAACAAAACCTCATAATATTTCCAATGAAAACCTTAAAATCAACCATCAAATCGAAAAGTGGTGTTGACAACAACACCATATAATTTTTCTAACGTTAAAATTGCAACTACTTTGAAACTGTGGACTTGACATTAGTACTATTGCAACCAAAATCTTAAAATCAATCCCCAAATCGAAAAGTGGTGCTCTCATTGGCACCTTCTCTTTTTAGGGGGGATAAAATTACAACTTTTTTGAAATCATAGCCTTGGAAATTCATATCCTAGCAACCAAAATCTTAAAATCAACCCCTGAATAAAATATAGGTGTTATAAATATCACCATATTTGTTTTGAAGCTTAAAATTACAACATTTTTGAGATCGTGGCCTAAAAGCCTAATATTGTTACATACACAATCATAAAGAAGGAAAAACATTGAATAAAGAGGAATTTTTTTTTATATAAAAGGTAAAAATAGAAAAATAGAGGGGAAAAGAACTCCATAACAAGAAAAAAACCGTGTTTTTATAAATAAAATCTTTAAAAAAATAAATTTTAAATTTAAAAATCACATTTAAAAAAATGATAATAAAAAAAAAAAACTATTTCAAGCAAACTATAAAATGAATTTTTTTTTAAAAGAAAAACTAAAAAAAACAATTTAAAATAATTAAACAAAACTTAAAAAAAAATGTAACAAAATAATTAAAAAAAACAAAACAACAAATGAGTGGCGACTCATAAGTTGGCACTCATTTGAGAGATGGGAAGCGAAAACCCCAAGGGGGGAGGGGACTAGCTCCGTGGCTGTTGACACTCCTTTAAGCAACATGTGGTGAGAAGGGCGGGGGGACGGAGAGAAGTGGGTAAAGTTGTGGGGGTGATTCCAAGAATCACCCCATTTGTTTAGGGCCTTTAAAACAAGAATTTTATTATTATTATTTATTTTTTAAATTGTTTTGCAATTTTTTCATTTTGTTTGTTTGAAATGATTTATTTGTTTATTTGATATTTTTTTTTAACTATATAAATTTATATTTAAAATGTGTTCTTTTAAATTTAATTTATATAAAAAGGAAATATGGTTTTTTTTTCATTTCAATGTTTTTTCCTCTCTTATTTTTATTTAATTTCCCTTTTTTTTGATGTTTTTTTTTTTACGATTCCATTTACAACAACACTAAGCTTTTACATCATGGTTTTAAAAATATTGTAATTTCAATATAAAAAAAGGATGGTGCTACCCATAGAACCTTCTTTTGATTTGGGGGTTGATTTTAAGATTTTTGTTGCAAGTATACCAATTTGCAAGTCCATTTTTTCCAAAAAGTTGTAATTTTATCCCCCTCCCACCCCCAAAAAAAAGAAAAAAAAAGAGGGGTGCTACTAGGAGCACCACTTTCAATTCAAGGTTGATTTTAAGATTTTGATTGCAATGGTACTAGTTGTTAAGTCCTCAATTTTCAAGTAGTTGCAATTTTAAGCCAAAAAAAAATGGTGCCACAATCAACACCACTTTTCAAATTAAGGTTTGATTAAAAGTTTTCTTTAGAAATATTACAAGGTTGTTAATGCCATGGATGAAAAAGGTGGTAATTTTAACCCTGAGAAAAGGTGTTACCTGTAGCACCACTTTTCAAAATGAGTGTAAAAACAACCATTAAATTCAACCTCTAAAAAAATGAGAAGTCCCGAGGGTTTTCGTCAAGTCGATAAATATGTTAGCATAGCCATACATTGACAAACATGAGATTGTAGAAATAGTTAGGTATCTCCTTAGTAAGAAATAAAGGGCCTAGTGGCATATGCACATGAAAAATGGCACAAAGTAATGGTGAACATGGATTTAAAATGTATAATGGTAGTGATGCCACATGGTGTTTAATGATGAAATATCATAGCCATGCAACACACACATTCACGTCACAAGACTCATAGTATTAGCTCAAGTGCAACCTCAAGTGTGGTGTGAATGGAATGTTAAGTAACATGCAAGTTTGATGTATGACCTTTTCTAAACATAACATACACATTCTCAGTCATGGGAAGTCTTACAAATGAGTTTTAGGACAAATAAGTGATTTTACCATGTGCTTCCCTATAGGTGCACTGGGCACTTGAAAGCCTTCTTCACGGATTAAAATTCGATTCATGGATCAAGATCTCAATGACATCAAGCATCCACGTGAAATTATTCATAACTAAAATGTTAGGATGTTTAGACACTTAGGAGTTCGTTAAGATCAACTTGGTCTAATGTGTCTTTAGGTAAAGTGTGTTTATTTATTGTGTGTCTTTAGTATGCATTTATAGTCATCTAATTCGAGGTCATGATATGTTCTAAATATAAAGTGATGTGAAGGTTCATATTCTCCTCGATACTAATGGCTATATTGATCCATGACTTAACACCTAATTGGTCTATGATATCTACTTTAAAAGCATGGAGAGTCAATTGTTGATAATCAATTGTGAGAAACTTGTATGCAACTTTTTTCTTTTTCATTAATATATTGCCTCAAGTGGCCACATTGGCTGGGTTTGTGGGCTATTTTCCTCTTTGAGGGTTTTAACCATGAAATACAATGGTGTATTAATAATTGGTATGTTTGTGTGAGAAGTTGCTTAAGGTGTTGGACCTATGTGGAAATACCTTATTTATCGAACATGGTATTAGAGCCTATATGAAGATTTTCTCCTGTTGTTGATTGAGATCATAAACTTATGTCACTACATGCATGAAAGGATTTATGGATTCTACTATTTTTGTGCATTTCTAGGCCAAGGGAGTTTTTCCATTGCATCAAAACTGTCGCTTTAAGTTGGAAACACTTTTTGTTTTGCTAGAAAATGTTTCCATTTTCCTAAGATATAACCATTTTATTAGTTCCGAATCTATACAAGTTTCATTACGCTTTTAAAGTTTTCATACTATGTTAATATTTTATTTTTTATATTTATATTTTTGGTTTGCTACATGTCTGATCTATGCATTCTCTTTGTCATCCAATGATGCAAGAGCATATTTGTCCTTAAGCAATCTGCATCAACCAAAAACATTTCAATTTCAAGTTAGTAAATTGTAGGGTGAAATAAGTGTTGCAACTCTCATTGTTGTAACACTAGTGTTGTAACTCCCATTGCTGCTACACCAATGATGTAACACCAGTGTTGTAAATCACATTGCTGCAACACCAGTGTTCTAACTCACATGCTATGACACCAGTGTTGTAACTCACGTTGCTGGTACACTAGTGTTGTAACTCATGTTCCTGCAACACCAGTGTTGTAACTCATGTCGTTGCAACACTTGTGCTTCAAATCACATTGTTGCAACACCCATGCTACAACTCCGTGTGTGTTGAAATTCTATTAGTGTTGTGGATCATGCGTGTCATAACTCCACGTGTCTTGTAATAATTTTGTGACAATTGGTGGGCCAACCGCGTGATGGAAGACAAATTTCTTGAAATGGTTTGAATAAGTTAACCATCATAGTTGTCTAGTTCTCATTCCACAATTGGAAAATGGTTGATAAGTTGGACCATTGTAACTACCAACGTCAACCTCACATTGGTGGGGAAAACAAGAAGAGGGATTTTTAGTTCGGTTCACGTAGAAAGAGAGATGGAAGAGAGGGAACACAAAAGGGACTTCTGTAGGAGAAATATAGTAGAGGAAGGGGTGCCAATTTTGGGTTCACGACGTGAAACCATGAACATGCACCCAATCATTGAAATAAGAAAGAGAACTATGCCATATTTTTTTGGTAATGTAATGAAACTATAGAACATGGATTTTGTCTTGTTAATCAAGAATCTTGCATCCTTGTTTTATTAGTGTTGTCTCTTGTTTCCTTTTCCTGTGACTGTAAATTTCTCTTGGAATTCTTTAATTGTTAATTTCTATTAACACTAGTACCCTGGTAGTTGCACACTCTATGGGAATAAACCTGGTTCTATAATTGATTGAGTATATGATCAAGGGTGACTGCATCAAGTGGTATCAGAGTTGGTTAGATCCTAAGTTGTGAGAGACAGTGCTCGGAAGTAAGGCCTATGAATGTTAGTTCGAGTGAGAGCCTATGAATGTTAGTTCGAGTGAGAGCTACAAGAAAACTTGTAAGGATGTCACCATGTAGAGCAGGAGCAACATGAGGAGGTGTGAGAAATAGAGAATTAGAGGAATTGTGAAGGAGAATAGAAGAATTGGAAAACAAAAGGCATGGAGATGTTGACACTGATTCAAAATCAGAGGATGAGCCCAAAGAAGAGAGAAATGACGAGGAACTAGACCCATTAATATGTTTTATGTCTTTTCTAAAAGATAGAGGTAGTGCAAGGGTGGAATTTTCATGATACCATGGTAAGTTTGAAAGCTGAGACTCTCATTGATTGGATAGGAGAGATGGAAATATATTTTGAGTATGAAATTTCCAAGATCCCAATCAAGTTCGATTCATAGTGACTAAGTTAAAGGGTCATGTTGCACTCTAGTGGGATATGTTACAGAAGGACAAGGAAGAAAACCGATAGGAGAAGATTAGAACCTGTAGGAATATGGTGAGAAAAATCAAGGAAAAATTCCTACCTGTCAATTACTAGCAGAATTTGTGCAAGCATGTGAAAAAATTAAGGTAGAAAAAGACATATGTCCATGAATATACTGAGGAATTTTTCAAACTTTCGCTCAAATCTAGGATAAAGGAACCAAAATATCAAAAATTGGCGAGATATGTGAATGGGTTGACATGTTAGATTCAGGATGAGATGAGAATGCATTACTTTTATAATGTAGGTGAATCATATCAAGTTGCTATTAAGGTGGAAGAAAATATTGATAGAATGTTGTGGTATAAGTTCCATGGAAAAGGAAATAAAGGCAGGGGCTGAGCAAGTGCTACTAAAAGCAGTGAAAAGGAGGATGAAGTGACTAACAACCATAATACAAGAGGATGAAGTGGCACTAGAAGAGGCAGATGATTTGGCATAGGTAAGTATGTGATCACCTATTACATATGTGGAATAGAAGGTCATGTTGGCCCTTGACCAAGTTTTGAGGAAACATTGGTCGTGATTGACTACTTTTGGGACTTCGAAAGGCTGGTCAAAGATGGAGCATCCAGGTGGAGCTGAGATCGCGGGATCTCACCTATTTTGTGGGATTTTAGGGTTTATGTAATGGGTTAAGGGATGTCGACCCATGGGTTTACCCATGGTTAGGACTTTTTGTAATGTATAAATAAGTAGTAGCTAAGCAATGTAGAGTGTCCATTGGCTTAGTGCATGACTCGTCGGATTGTATTGTATGGGATTTGTGCGAGAATGTGTTAAGAATTGCAGATCTAAGTGCAAGTGATTGTAAGTGCTTTATGCAATAAACTATGGATGTAAGGCTCTGTGTTGATAAGGAGTTGGCTTTGTGCCTTGACCTGATTATAGGAAGGTGGATTTGTTGTTGTAGTGCACAGATCCCCTACCCATTGCAAAGTTAGGCTCTGTGGCTTTGTGCACAAGAGAAAAATAATGTAAGTAGATTGAAGATTAATAAATAATAAGAAGAAGAATATTGGTGGACGTAGCCCCACACTGGGGTGAATCACGTATATTCTGTGTCTTGATGTGCTTTGTACGAAGTGGTTGATGTTATTGATATTGTTTATGTTGTTTATCTGCTGAGTGCATTTATCTTTATATATGTGAGATAGATCTATGGATTCTTAGTGCTCTGTTTATGTGAATGAATGCTAGATCTGAGTTAATGCTATATGCTAAGTGAAGGAAAGTACTTGATCTTTATTATTACTACATTGATCTGTAATTAGGGTTTAATCTGCGATGTGATTGAAGCTAATATATTAATGCATCTTGTTGGTTAAGTGCTCTGTTAAGTGTTGTAATCATAGATCTGTGTCCCAGCTTGGTTGTAGACACCTGAGTCCTGCAACCCCCCTTGCCTCTACCTCGGGTGAGACTTCATCTGCTTCGCAGGTGTTGCTGAAAGGGCCGATAGTTAGGGTTTTGTTTGTGCGCTATTGAAGCGTTGAACCCTGGGTCTGCCCCTATGCCAACAAATGGTTCCGTTGCCGGGACCTAAAATTGTGATTGCTGGGAATTAAGGAAAGAAAAGAAAACCTCTGTGCGTATATATGTCTCTATATTGCACAATATTCTACTTGAATTGCGAAGCTCTGTGCTAAGAAATAAATTCGATCTGAAGAAAAAAAAGGTAAGATCTTAAAGAGGTAAATATTTTTGTTTTTGACAAGAGTAGGATAAGTGAAATTTTTTGTTTTGAAAACATGAATCTAGGTATATTTGATAGATTCTATCATAGTCTGGAAGTTAAGGAATAGTTAGAAGAAAGAGTTGATCTAAATAAATTTGATAGAAATAGAGAAAGATATGTTATTCCTATGCAAAGAAAGAATTTTTGGACTAATAAATGGATGCAGGAACCTAGGAAGAATTTTTGCAGACTGCAGGTCCAACACTGTGATCCTAGTGCGTAGTACAAGAGAGTTTGGGATCATTTAAAAGAAAGAGAGGATTGACACTGTGTTATAATTGCAGAAGACTGGAACATCTTGTTGATTAAGGTTGGTTGTCATTGATGTCAACCCTTGAAGAAAGCCCCGTAGCACAAAGGTTTGGGTAATGGAACCAAGTTTGTTTGATGTAAAGATGACTCATTATTGTCTTTTCATGGTTGATAAGAAGTAAAGATGGATGAACTCCAAAGTGGTCCCCTTATGGTGAAAGCCCTCACGGGAAGACGCTTTGCGACGTGAGAGAACCCATGCTTAGTTATAGAATAATGAGATGAAGTACAATGAATTTATCAATGAAACTATCCTATATGGATAGTGCTTGTCATGCCATTTCCAATGGTATGTGGAACACCACATAACTCCTCATGATTAGAGAGTTATGACCATATGAAATTGGAGAACCCCTCATAAGTCTTATAGAAGCCCCCAAGGGTCAAAGTGCTTTGCAAAATAAATTATTTTAAATGAAGAATCCCTAAAATAATAAAAGTGTAAAGCTACATGAAGATACAAATAAGAGGCAAATCTCACTCATTAAAAATACACTTGTACATTTTGTATATCTATTTTCTTATGTAAAGATTCTTTTAAATACTTGTGAATACATCTGAAGTGGCGAACATCTGAGGTAACACGAAGGGTTGACGGAGAAATTCTCGAATTTACAGAAAACCCTATTTTCTGAGGCGTACGCGGGCTATCTATGTATAGGGTACGTACAATACGTGGGCTATCTGTGTATAGGGAGCGTACGTACACGGACTGACTATGTCTAGGGTGAGTACATGTTGGTAAAGCCATGGAAACTTGAGAAAATGAAGATGCAAAGGTTTTAGATTCTGAGATCAAGCTCCCAGGAAGGTATAAAGTGCTCAGATACATTAGATCCATCCATTGGTTCAAAAGGTATGTCTTATTTCTATGAATAGTTGGATTTTGATGTATGCATGAGGAATGTCAATGGAGATTTGAGGATTCTCCCTAGAGAAACTAGTGGCTACATGGGATCTTTTGCACAAGTCATATCTATAGAAATACAGTGTTGACATATTTATCATTGATACTTCTAGTGAGGCACATCTTGTATTTCTTGGCATATGGCTAAGGGTTTTTAAGGTACATGGTTGAGAGCTTGTATTTGTGTAGTAGCTGATGTATTGAGAGATTGATTATCAGAAAGGGGTTGATGACTAAGATCATGTGAGGGATATTATACTTGTTCAAGATTACACATACCTATATCACACATGACTAGAGAGAGACATACTTTCCTTGAGTAAAGGTTATATATGAGGCTGCATGCACAGGGTACAGTTACAGTCTAGATACAGTGACAGGTTACAGATCTATGTGAAAGAAGTTATAGAGGGTAAGAATTTTTCAAGTGAAAGGAAACTCTAGTTCTAGAAGGCATACACAGGCTGCATAACAGTTACGATGTGTACATACGCGGGCTGCATAACATATAGGGCACGTACATACGCGGGCTGCAACACTACATGTCACATATTTGTTGTATTTTTGTAGATACATGTTCAGTTCAGGTATAGATTGATTACATGGCAGTTGTACAGATTGGATACAGGGTAATGGTACAGGTTGATATAGTTGTACAAAAATATATCTCACAGTGATAGGTTGATAGTGGTTCCATCATTCTACTTCTACTTCAGGGAAATTGGACGGGGCAAGGACAGGTGGTTGTAGCCACCTTCTAGTTGTAGCCGAAGAACATAGGGGGTTGTAGCCAAAGAATTGGGGAGTTGGAGCTTCCCTCAGGTTGTAGCCAAAGAATTGGGGAGTTGGAGCTTCCCTCAGGTTGTAGCCTAAGAAACTAGGGGGTTAGAGCCTCCTTCTAGTTGCAGCTAGAAAACAAAGGAAGTTGGTGCTTCCAATGAATGTAATTCTTCAAGACATATAAGAAAAAGCATTATGTGGTTTTCTCCCGATTTGGGTTTCCATGTAAAACATTGGTGTACTGTGTATGTGTGTAATTGTTTATTTTTTATTGCTCATTATTGGATAATAATTCTACATTGATATAATATTTTGTGAAAAAGGATTATAATTATGCTATTACTGATTCACCCCCCCTCTCAGTAATCAAACAATTGGTATCAGAATCGGTTCCTTCGGAAATCATTTTAACCACTTAAAGGTAGATCATGGAGAGTACCAACTCATATAAAAATGGGATACCATAGTTTGATGGACATAAGTATGTTTTTTGGAGCATAAGGATGAAGACATATATACAAGCACATGGATTTGAAATTTGGCAATCAATTGTAGATGGATACACAGTACCAACAGTTCCACCAACAAATGACAAAGCAATGAAACTTGGTCAGAATAATTCCAAAGCCACAAATCCACTTTTGAATGGTCTGAGTGAAACAATATTCACCAAAGTTGCACATTGTAAATCCGCTAAAGATATTTGGGACAAGATTCGAAATATTTATGAAGGAGATACAAAAGTAAAAGAAACAAAACTTCAAACTTACAGAGGTCAGTTCGAACAACTAAAAATGAAGGAAGATGAGAATATTGCAGCCTACTTTTTAAGAGTTGATGAAACAGTGAATGAAATCATAGGATTGGGAGAATAAATCAAAGAATCTATAATTTTTCAAAAGGTACTAAGATCTCTTCCTATGAGATTTAACCCTAAGATATCAACACTAGAAGAAAGATCGGATCTAAACTCAATAAGCATGGACGAACTACATGGAATCTTCACAGCATATGACATGAGAACTGAACAGGAAAATCCAGATGTAAAAGAAGCAACCTTCAAAGCATCCAAAAGATCAAAGCAAAAAAAAAGGCAACAAGAAGAATATAGCAGCAACAATGACTTCTCGGAAGATGATGAAGAAGTGGCCAACTTTGTCAAAAGACTAAACAAGGGAACCAACGGTAGTTATAGAGGTAAGCTTCCTTTAATTTGTTTTAATTGTGATGGTATTGGTCATTTTTCTAACAAATGTCCTCATAAGAAAAAGAGAAATGATGAAGGTTACTCAAAACGCAAGCAAACATATAAAGGTAAAAGAACTACAAATAAAGTTTTCAAGAAAATCTTTTGCACCAAAGAAGACATCTCATCATCAAATGAAGATGAAGTCAGTGACAATGAGACAGGAAGAGTTCTATTCATGGCAGTAGAAGACTCTGATAAAGAAGACTCCAAAGAAGAATATGAAGAAGCCAAAGAAGAATATGAAGAAGAAATTAAGGAGGCATAAGTTGACTTCCGAGAAGAATTAACATGTGCCATAGAAGTTACCAGAAGAGAAAAGAAGAAAAACAAGAAACTACAAGAAGAACTAGATAAGAAAGAAGACACTCAAGAACTAGAACAAATGATCACAAAATTGGAGGTTCAAATAGAAGAAGATAAAAGAATTGAAGAAGCACTCAAAGAACAGCTAGAAGAAAAGGACAGGATCATTGAAAACTTGGAAGTGGAGATTGTCACACTAAGAAAGGATATTCAAAAGAAAAATATGCAGAATAGCTCAAAAGTTCTAGATGACATTATCAACAGTCAAAAATCTCATCTTGACAAGTCCGGACTTGGATACAATTAGACAAAAAAGGGATCAAGCTCCAAAACAACAAAGCAAGAAAAAAATCCAAAAAGCTATGCAAAAACAATCAAAGGGGATAGGAAGATATACAAGGAAGATTACAGGGACACTCCTCCACCGAGAAGATTTATATTTTAGAATCAACAATAGACAGACAGGCCTCAAGAAGAAGAAGGATTCATAAGAGCACCTCCTTTCAGAAGATCTTCAACTCCCAAGTATCTAAGTATATTTTTTGGTTTATGTTATGCATGTAATAATTTTGGACATAAAGATGTGAATTGCAGAGCTAAAATAGGAACAATAACAATGTTGAGAGCCATACACAAAGAGGTTATTCAAGAAGACCTAGTGAAACACAGAGAACAAGTTACAACAAGTTTGAATCTTTGAGCACTGAAGTGGAATGTTACAAATGTAACAATTTTGGACACATGGCCAAAGATTGCAGAATGGCAGTCCCTCCTAAAGAACCTCAATAGAATCACAACAGTCACAGACAGGAACCTCACAAAACGACATGGATAAGAAAGCAAGATCAGTATAGCAATGAAGAATGCACATTCGCTCTACAAGCTAAGCAGAAGAAACACGGTTGGTATGTTGACAGTGGGTGTTCAAAACACATGACAGGTGATAAAGACAAATTTCTTACATTACAAAAGGAAAGAAATGGATCAGTCTCCTTTGGAAATGATAATTCAGCCAAAATCATTGGAGAAGGCATAGTCCGAATTGGGAACAAAAATGAAAAGGCATAAAATTTTCTACTGGTAGAAGATATGAAACATAATCTTCTAAGTGTGAGTCAAATGTGTGACCAAGGTCATAAAGTTACTTTCAATTCAAAAAAGTGTGAGATAAGAAGAGAAGGTTCAGGGAAATTGGTCGGTATAGCTGCAAGAACTTCAAACAACATATATATGTTAAGTGAAATTGGAAATGAAAAGTGTTGTCTAGGAAAGGAATATGAAAGTTGGCTATTTCACAAAATAATGGGTCACATGCATTTTGATAACCTTGTCAAAGTCAACAAAAGATAAGCAGTCAGAGAAATGCCCCAAATCATGAAACCAACCAACACTTTATGCAAGCATTGACAACAAGGAAAGAAAAAAAAGACCAGGTTCAAATCAAAGAAATATTCAACAATAAGACCACTGAAAATTGTGCATACTGATCTAGTTGGACCAACTACAACAAAAGGCTTAAAATGTGAGAGATACTTTATGTTATTAGTTGATGATTATACAATAATGACTGTAGTTTTCTTTCTCAAGAACAAGTCAGAAGCTTTTGAAAACTTCAATATCTACAAGGAAATGGTTGAAAATGAGATGGATTCAAGAATCAAATGCTTAATATTGGATAATGGAGGCGAATTCACCTCAAAGGAATTTATGGACTACTGCATCAATCATGGAATAAAAGGGAAATTCTCCGTCACTAGGACACCTCAACAAAATGGAGTTGTTGAAAGAAAGAACAAGATAGTACAAGAAATGGCTCGAACAATGCTAATGGATTCAAAATTGACAGATATTTTTTGGATAGAGGCAATGCATACAACACTTCACATTCAAAACATGGTACTGCTCAGAAACAACAACGACAAAACTCCTTACGAGCTATGGAAAGGAAGACCAACAAATGTGAAGCACTTCAGATATTTTGGAAGCAAATGCTACATCAAAAGAGAAGATGGAAGAATGGGAAATTTTGACTCTCGTATGGAAAAATGAGTACTTGTTGGTTACTCAAGTACAAGGAAAGAATACAAGTGTTATAATCTAATATTGAACAAAGTTGTGGAAAGAATCAACGTATTAATTGATGAAATAGGCAGACCAAAATCAAAGGAAGAAAATGGATCAATGAAACAACCCTTAGAAGAAGAAGCAGAAGATGAGAAAGAAGTAGAGGAGGAAGATGAAGAGGATTCAATAGAAGCATAAGAGCAAGTTCAACAAGTGTCTCCAAAGACACCCAATAAATGAGTACAGAAGAATCATCCTTCAGATCAGATTATCGGGAACAAAGATGCAGGAGTTGAGACTAGAAGAAAAATATGTTCACCAGAACAAACACACCTAACACTCTTATCTACAATTGAAACAAACTGTTTTGAAGAAGCCAACAAGGATGAACTTTGGAATAAGGCTATGGATGAAGAATTGGATCAAATAGAGAAAAATGACACTTGGGAATTGGTTTCAAGACAAAAAAATAAGAATGTGATCGGCACAAAGTGGGTTTTCAGAAATAAATTGAATGAAGATGGACAAGTTACAAGGAACAAAGCTAGATTGGTATGTAAAGGATATGCTCAGATCGAAGGAATCGACTTTGAAGAGACATTTTCCCCAGTTGCCAGAATGGAAGAAATATATTTGCTTTTAGCTTATGCATGCTCCAAAAATGTTAAAGTATATCAGATGGATGTAAAATCAACTTTTCTGAATGGGGAACTTGAAGAAGAAGTCTACATTGAACAACTAGAAGGATTTCAGTTGTCAGAGAACACATATTATGTGTGTAAATTAAATAAGGCCTTGTATGGTCTAAAACATAGTCCTAGAGCATGGTACTCCAGACTGGATAAGTATCTGCAATAGACAGGATTCAAAAAAGGAAGTGAAAACAACAACCTCCACATCAAGTTAAGTCAAGGTAATATTTTATTAATTGAAGTTTATGTTGATGATATTATTTTTGGTAGTGATGATGACAGGTTAAGCCAAAAATTTGCAAAAGATATGCAAAATAAATTTGAAATGCCGTTACTTGGAGAAATATCCTTCTTTCTGGGAATTCAAATACGTCAAAGCAACCAAGGAACTTTTATTTCTCAAACCAAGTATATCAGAGAAATGATAAAGAGGTTCAAAATGGAAGATTGCAAACCAGTTATCACTCCCATGAAAACCAGTTGCAAGCTGAGCAAATATGATGATTTGGGGTCTACAAATCAGAGGCAATATAGGTTAATGATTGGCAGCCTACTATACGTGACAACATCTAGAACAGATGTAATGCAGGCAGTTGGACATATGGCATGATTTCAAGCAGCACCAAAGGAATCACATGTATTAGCAATGAAGAGGATTTTTAGATATCTCAAAGGAACAAAAGATTTTGGATTATGGTATCCAAAAGGAAACGATCTATCACTTATTGCCTACACAGATGCAGATTGGGCAGGTTGTATGGATGATCGACGAAGTACGAGTGGAGAAATGTTTTACTTGGGTGAGTGTTTAGTATCATGGCTAAGCAAGAAACAATCATCAGTATTTTTATCTATAGATGAGGAAGAGTATATTGCAACATCATCATGTTGTACACAAGTTCTTTGGATGAAACAAACTCTGACAGATATACAGATTGAGTATGATGAGCCCATTCCAATATATTGTGATAATACAAGTGCCATTAGTATCTCGAAGAATCCGGTGATGCACTCCAAGACAAAGCACATTCCAATCAAGTATCATTTTCTATGGGAGCATGTTGCAAAAAAGAACATCAGAGTTGAGTGTGTGGGTACAAAAGAACAAGTGGCAGAAATCTTTACAAAACCACTTCCATGGGAAGCCTTTGAATATATTTGTTGGCCCTTGGTTATGGAAGGAAGCGAAGATCAAGGAAGAAAAGGTGAAATGCGAACTTCACGGAAGACATAGTGACTGTTACTGGGTCGAAGTGAGCAAAAGAGTAGAAAATATGGAGCAAAGCAAGGAAAATAAATCCGTTGAACGAGGAGATCGAGGATGACAGATAAACAAGGAAGAAGAATCGTGGACAACTCAACAAGCGAAAAAATCCATCGTTGGATTCTTTGGAGCACCGCGCGAGAAGGAAGGAAAGATAGGTTGGCAAAGCCCAGAAAACGCGAGTCAAGTTGACCTAGGGTTTTAGACACCTAGGTTTCAACCTAAGGCTATCGGTGAGCTATTGTAATGTATAAATAAAGGTCTAAAGGACCTGGTTTGGGTTGGTATGATCTTATTGTTCGATCTAGTTGTAATTTTTATGTGAGTGATTATTGTAGTGTGAGAGAGAAGTGTTAAGTTTGATATCCTTCTGGTATTGTAAGATCTTCAACTGGGTGTGAAGGTCAAGTTCTGCAGCTGGGTGCAAAGGTCAAGTTCTACAGCTAGGTGCGCAGGAAGGGGAGAGAAAGAGAGAAGAATAAAGAATATCTGCTAGCTGAAAGCACAAACAAGAACTGTATTCTTTATTTTAATATATCATAAGCATAGTTCTATGGATGTAGCCCTAAAGAGAGGGTGAACCACATATCTCTTGCATCGTATGTGTGATTGATTCTTTGATCTTTTTCATTGTTATACTGTTATTGCATTGTTGTGTTAGATCAGATCTATAGTTGTGCAGAGTAGATCTAAGAAGATATTAGATATATGATTGTTGTTTTGCTATTACATTAGATCCACTTGATATTCCCTTTGGTTGTAGACATCTATGTCCTGCAACCTCCTCATAGCTAATTTGGGTGAGATTGCATCTATCTTGTAGTTGCTACCGAAAGGGCCAGTAACTAGGGCTTGTTGGTGCGCTCTTGGAGATAAACCTTGGGTCTGCCCCTATGCCAACAAATGGTTCCCTTGTCGAGACAAGAATCTTCTTGAGGGAATTTCAAGGTGGTTTCCATCAAAGACAAAGACTCAAAAGTGGATAGAAGATCAAGATAAGGACTTCGCTGAAGCCCAAAACAAGAACCCTAATCCGAGTACAGAGGATTGTCTAGGAAGATATATCTTCACTGACATACACGAGATATTCTTTGGAGGAATCCATCAAGAGCTATATGAGTGGTTAGCTAGGTTAGCAAATACCCAGTTTGAGATCAGATCTAGACTTCCTGTGGTTTGGACGTTGACGTTGATCTAGAAGGTCAAGAGAGTCGATAACGTTGTATCACGAGTAGTAGATCACTGGTTCGATAACACCATTGGAGGGTATATCATCGAGTTTGCTTTTGACATAGTAGAATCATATAGCCAAGCCGAAAGATACTTCTTCAAGGGACCCAGAGGAAATTTTTTACATTTTCTGAAGCTGAGAATCAAGATGCTATTGCATGAAAATAACGTCTTGAAGATACAGTAGATTGGGTGGATTTGAAAAAAATAATGTTTAGGAATTTAGACAACAACAACGACACAGAAGCTAGACATATGCGTAGCGGAAAAGTATTTAGAGAAGTCCATCTAGAGAACCTATTCAAGAAGAACTACGGGGAAGAGGGTTTCTATAGTGGAGAAGCGATAGATCTGACAGACGAAGAGAATTCAGAACCCACTAGGGTAGAGGAAGGGAAAGCTAAAGAACCTCACCAGAAAAAGCCAGAAACTTCAAGAACTGCGCAGACTATTGAAGTAAGTACTATTATTCCTCCTGTTGATTCAACATAATTAAGCAATCTAAGTAATCAGAGTCACCAGATCATTTAGAGCACTATCACTAGAAGTTCAGCATATACTCAGACAGGAAACCTAGGAAACCTAGGAAGATCTATGGCAGATGAGATGAGGCTTCCTATCTTTAGGGGAGATGGATCTGAAGATCCTGATCAACATTGGTTCCTATGTGAAGCTGTGTGGAATATTAAGAATGTCACCGATGAAGCTGTCAAAAGAACTTAGTTTAGTACCACTCTGAGGGATCGTGCGCTAAGTTGGTACATGAAACTTGTCCAAGGGCTCGTGCAACCTAAGCCACTAAATGAGATTAAGAATGCACTGATTGCAGAGTTTAAGAAACCTAAATCAGAGTCATAATGTAGTACAAAGCTGAAAGAGATCAAGAAGAAGGTATCTGAACCCGTTTGGGAGTTTGATCAAAGATTCAATACCTTAACAGGCTGATTGACTTTTCAGATTCCAGATGAGCAGAACAAGGAATGGTTCATTGCTGCCCTTTTACCACACATCAGAGTTCCTCTGATGCAACAGAAGATTGCTTCACAGTTTGTTATAGCAAGATTTGCCTCACCATTGCTATCTTGCACAAAGGGCTTTTTTCCATTTCTCTATGCAGACTTATCATCCCCTTTTTTGATGAATCCAGAGCTAAAAACATACATTTGTCCACACATATGCTCCCTAACTACTATGCAAGATGCGTATACACTTGTTTCTCCAATACAACTCGCGTATATCGGTATTTGTGCCATAAAATACAAAATGAGGTTGGGTTTCCATGTCACGACAAAAGATCTCTGATCCTTGGCCTTCCATATACTAGAAACATTCCGATTCGGCCCTTCAATTGCATTCTGAAGGCTATAAGAGCACAATTTCAAGCTATGGAAAAAGAGAGAGAAAGCATTCAACTTTGAGAGCAAAGTTACTCTGGAGAAATTAATTCATATTGAGTTTGCATCCCTTTGTCCCTCAAGTCTGAACACATTGTTCAACCCCCAAGATCTTCTCTTATTGTTGAGAGGACCTCATTGCCTCTTTCCTATGAGCTTGCCTTTGGTGGAGGATTGAAGTGGTGGAGACCCAGTTGGAAGGAAATTGGTTTCTTGGTTTCGAACCGTGCCAACACGGAATTCTATAATGTTGACACTTCTGCTGGTCAATTATTAATAGAAATACTCCCTTCCCGTCCTATTGATATCTTGCAAATATATGATTATTATCCATGGGCGTGTTTGTAATGTTTATTAATGGATTATTCTATCTGATGTGATAACCCCTTTTATATCATCACTATATACTTTCTTTTCTTGTTTGTTGAGAACTTCTTGCTGGTATAAAGCTTTGGGTCAAAGTGCTCAATGGTGGAACTTCATATAATGTTAGATCGAGGTAGGCCTCTTTCTTGTATCACACATTAGCATATATAGCATATGTTGGAATTGAGTTGATTTCTGCAGTCATACCTGTCTGTTGTGGTTTACCCTTGGCCATAGAGAGTTTTTTCCTTGTAGAAAAATTGGCGACTCCACTGGGGAGGAGATATTCCTTCTAAGGATTGAAGTACTTTTTCTTCTTACATTGCTCTTTTTCCTTCGTGTTTCTTGTCGTATCACTGCTGGATAGATTCTGTTCACTCTAGGCCTGAATTTTCAGCCTTTTTCCCTTGCCTGGCCTTGTTTTAAAGCATATACGCCCTTTTTACCTTGACAGGCATGTATACACGCTTGTTGTCTCACTGCAAGAAGCATATATACGCTTTGTCCTCCTGAATAATCGTGTATACCACTTCCCCTTGCTTGTTTTCTTGGTTTAGTGTCTGCTAGGTAGGATTTGAGGATTACTGAGCCTTCTTGGGTCTCTGTAGTACATGTTGAGATTATTTGGGATGACAGGAAACCTGTTTGGAGTTGAATTTTTGGGTGAAGTCTTTCTCTTTGTTTTATGTTTTTTATTTGTCCTTGGTTTCTGGGCTTTTTGCTTGGCTGCTTGGTATTCTACTTGAGTTACAACTTCTATACACAGTAGAATTCATATATCAGGTTTCTTAACAGTCCATGCATTTTCTTTTTTAGAATATTGAAAATACAAAAAAATAGGCATTTTGCATTGGTTAGCATTTTTGTCTCTGAATCTTTATCATTAGCTTAGCACATTTAGCGAAAGATTGCATTTTACTTATGAATTGTAGAGTTGAAATTGAAGACTACACTATTTTTATTAGCATATCATTCATTGAAAAGTTAAAGATAGACTTTGCATTATATCCATATTTATTTTCTTGCAGAGTCATAACACCATGAGTTTCACTTCCATACCTTTTTGAGTAACCACGACCAATAAAATTTACACTTTAAAACTAAAATTGATTAGTCATGATTTTATTTTTAGGGTGCACAAACTAGCCTAGGATTTATTGCCTTGGAATAGGATTTTGTGAGTAATCTTCTCCAAGGCAATTAAATCAACATATGTGTCTAAGATAGGGAGTTGAGAAGTCCATTGTATAATTGTTAATATCAGGAGGTTCCGCTCACACCGGAGTTAAGCATGAGGTCGCATGAAGTTAGTTGAAGGGATAACCCCTGGATACTCACCTAGCGTAAGAGATATTTCTGTGGATTTATTCGTATTTGGGGATCTTCCTAGTGCCCATACCTCTATGAGAGGTGGTACTTTTAGGGTTTTGGTATTTTCTACCCTGCCCATACGGTAATCCGGACCTATGACTGTTCGCTTGTGCATCCTTTATACAATGGTTGATTAGTTTCTTGACTTAGGTATCTCATAAGTTACTTGCAGGGGTTATTCTGCTTGTATCCTGAGTCATATAGGGGTCGAACAACACACAACCTTTATGGAGGATTACCTCTCCAGGGGGATCTGACCGACTGGTTGTTAGGCCTACGAGGGCCCTTATAACTGATTATGTTACCTCCAAAATTTAGCAGGGAGTCTCAGGTCCCTCTTGGACGAGGCATACCTTCTTTAGAGAGGGAGGCCACTCAGCCACTTTAGCCCATTTGCATGCATATTGGTCGTTTGACTTTTGGAGTGCTCTTTGACTACTAGTCGGTCTTAGGATTTTGTACTGAGTCTTCATTATCATGAACAATGGAGTTCCTTTTGCTCCCTCATTTACTGCTACCCCCTCCATGATGTCCACTCATTTCATGGGGACGAATCCTTTCACTTTTTATAATGGTATGCAGAATTATGGTACTCAGTCAATTCCTTGGGTCTCTAATCATTCTTATCATGGTATGTCTGATATGTCTTCGCACTTTCCATCCTCTATCTCGCCTCCTTATGCGAATACAATTTTTGGGTCTGGGCGCATGATGCCTCCTTCTTATCCCTCTTCGTTTGGTGGGAGTCATATACTTCAAACACCTCTTACAGTAGGAGGTTGGAATCTTTCGTCCTACGAATCCAATATGCGAGAAGTAAGTGCCCAATTAAGAAATCATTCTACTCATCACACTCTATCCACTTATCCTTCTTCCGCTATGTCAGTTCCTATGAACACTTTTCCCATGGCGGACCTTCATCTGTCCTCTGGTGTTTTATCTAGGGGGAGTTATTGTTATAGTATGGGAAACCCCCCTCATGAAGTTCCTTTGCCCGGGGGAAACATATATCCTCACATGAGAAACCCTTGTTATGTCGCTTTACCTTCACAAGCGGCTTCCTCAGTGTTGATGCCCTTACAACCCTTTATGGATCAGTATGGAGGAGGATACTATCCTACTGGGTAGGGACAGGGTGTGAACCAAGATTCTTTCTAGCCTACAATTTCTCAAAAGAAAATTTTCCATGCACCTTGGACTCAAATGCCGCAATTCACCACCACCACAAGTCCAGTCACTACGTGTCATACTGGCATTATATCACCAACCTCTGCTAATCATGTTGGAGATTGGTCAACAACCTCTGCGAGTCATGTTGAAGACCTACAACTAGCCACTGCAAGTCATGCTAGGGGCACAAGTCCACTCATTGTGTGTCACACTGGCATTATATCACCAACCTCTGCTAGTCATGTTGGAGATTGGTCGACAACCTCTACGAGTCATGTTGAAGACCTACAACAAACCATTGCAAGTCATGCTAGGGGCACATATATGGTCACTGCTAGTCACACTGCACATACATCACCAACCTCTACTAGTCATGTTGGGGATCCATCACCAACCTCTGCTAGTCATGTTGGAGATTTTCTACTAGCCTTTGCAAGTCATGTTGGGAGCATGTCACCATCCATTGCAAGTCATGCTGGGGGCATTCATATGATTGAGAAGCCTAGACATCTCAGACGTAAGCCTAGATTCCTTTGCAGGACTTGTGAAGGAAGTCACCTTACTCGGTTGTGTTCTGTTACTGCTGGGATACCAGAAGTGTGGGGCTCACCTAAGGGCCCTTTGGGTTCTGAGGCATATATGGTTTCAAAACACCCCATTCCTTATTTGGTTGATACAATAGTCATGCCAATGCAATCTTCGGTTGACACCCCTTTTCCTTTAGGGATTGATGCGTCCTTTGACCTTGTTGTCTCACATCCCATTCAACCTATGGTCGTGTCAATGCAATATTCGACCGACACCTCTCCTATGTTCGGGAGTGATGCATCTCTTGACCTTGTTGTCTCACATCTTATTCAACCAATAGTCACGTCGATGCAATCTTCGACTGACAACACTCCTTTTTTTGGGGGTGATGCATCTCTTGACCTTGTGGTCTCGCGTCCTATTCAACCAATGGTTGAAGAAGTGGTCATATCGATGCAATCTTCAATCGACCCCACTCTTCTCTTAGAGAGTGACAAGTCTAAGGAAGTGGTCGCGCCAATGCAATTTTTGGTCGATCTCGCTCTTCTGATTCTGGTTCTATACCTTCTATGCCATGTCCTTAGCATTTATAGTACTTCACCTTCTGAAGAAGAGAGAGTTTTACTCTTCCTGAATACTCTCCCTCCAAGTCCTGACGAGACCCCCTTTGATTGGGACGACCTAATGGGGCATCCCATACCCCGACCTATGTATTTTCCACTAAGAGACATTTTTCGAACCATCACAGAGACTATGTATTATGTTAGCACTTTCTCCTCCTTGACTTGGAGAGCTTTGGGCTTTCGAAAGATTTTGTTAGCTATCCACAAGGTACCGACTCTTGGCAGAAGGCCAGGATGGGAGCCTTGGCATCCCCCTTTACATGTTGATTAGAACAACATAACAAGTCTCAGTTAAGCTCTTTTCCGACTCGTCTAAAAACTGAAAAGATCACCGAGTGATTTGTCCCTTTCACACTTGTTAAAATTGGATTTGAAAGGTCATGGGTCTTAGTTAAGCTCTTTTTCGACTCGCTATAAAAAATTGAAAAGATTGCCGAGTGAACTTGTCTTTTTCAAGTTTACCCCTTTTTCACACCAAGTAGACTAAAAGATATAAAAAAGGACATTTTTTGGCATTAAGTTGTGATTTCATCTCATTTCCTCGCTTGCAATATTGAGCCTTTAGTTGGTTCTCGCTTTGCGTTATAAACTGTTGCCTAAGCAGTTTTCATCCTCAACCAAGTAGGGCCTTGTTTATATCCTTCACAATTTGACACCCTATACCTGGGAGGGAACATCACCCGCATGCATTTCCTTGCATTAAGCATAGGTACGTTCCACTGCTGGAACTAGTTTTGCTTTCTTGCGACACTCGTTCCCTCCTCTGTATCATAGCATTCATTTGTTATGAAAAAACAAAAAAAAGATGGGCCGGAAGGGAGTACTATATTGTAATTGGCAGCAGTCATGTTGCCTTTGAACATAGCACAAATTTATTGAGTCCTTGTGTCACCATAATTTTGGGTTTAGCATGGCCTTAGGAAGCTGATCTCGCTACAGATGTTTCTCTACCGATTGGTTACTCTTCCAGTCCTTATAGAGAACATTATAGATGCCTCTTGCATCTAATCGTCACATCATCGAGTCTATGCTGCCGGAGTCTACCATATGTCTCATGCTCTTGTTCAAAGGAATTCTATAAACCTGTGTCGGCCACTCCTCAGAAATATTGACATTGCATGTCGGCCATACCCTTAGTTTGTCTCAGAATCACATGATACTTTGGTCTTATCATGCACCCTTTCCCTACTTTCATCATTGGTAGATCACCTTGAACCCAACAATCGACATTTCATCATGGGTCGTTGACTGGGTAGTTTCCCTTGTGTTTGATGGAAAGACATCTATTCACACTTCGGGATTCATGCAGTGTCTTGGATGCCATTAGCCTTATTGGTGGTTTCCTCGCCTTTGTCAAAAGTTTTCATCATTGGCTTCTATTCAGAGGGTATTTTTCATGTACCTCTTGCATTTGGCACATGAGAAAGACGCATAGGGTCATTGGTTCGTGAACATGTTATTCATCCGATCTCCACCAAATCATGAAGCTCTTTCTTTGTTCCTCGTGCTGACTGATGAGAGATTCCTCAATTCTCTCTTTTCAGTGGGTTGCTTTCCATCGAATTCAACTCATGTATTATGGATACGAGACCTAGAGTTTTATGAGTACCTTGAGGCTTGCAGTCATTAGTGGCAGGCTCTCTCACCATTGACAGATGGGAATACATCAATGTCTCATGATCAATGGATCTCTCAAGTGTTCGACACCAACTCCTTTATTCACATTTGTAGAGATGTAATCGGTGCATTGATACCTACTTTAATCATTGGTAGGTTGTCTTGCGTTTGTTAACGGTATACCTCAATGACTGGTAATCAAACGATGTCTCATCATGTTTGACCTCAACTCATTTATTCACATGATGTAGACTTGCACCATTGGCGGATAGTATAGAAGACTTGAAGACATCACTATGTGGCCGCAACTTTCCTGAGCTGTTGCTTCCATTTCATTGGACTAGTACCTATTTGACTTCAGTGATCATGGGAGATCAGATTGTACTCCATGGTATACATATATCTTCAGATTGATTTTGAGATGGGTTTCACTGGGCCTTGTTAGTGACTATGAAAACTCTTGGCATGTAACCGCATTTATATTTCCCTATTCATGACCATGAACACTTGTTTGGTATATTTTACACATGGATCTACATTGTATTCTTGGCAACCATGTATGCAAAGTCAGAACATAATGCAATGAGCAATTGAGTTCGCCCGGCTGGTTCTCTACCACTCCACTTCTGGGTTATTTATAATGTATTTCGGCCATCGCAAATACTCCTCTTATCTCACACATTATGGGGCATTTGTTATAGCAAGATTTGGCTCACCATTGCTATCTTGCACAGAGGGCCTTTTTCCATTTCCCTATGCAGACTTATCGTCCCCTTTTTTGATGAATACAAAGCTAAAAACATACATTTTTCCACACATACACTCCCTAACTGCTATGCAAGATACGTATATGTTTGTTGCTCCATTACAACTCGTGTATATTGGGATTTGTGCCAAAGAATACAAAATGAGTTCAGGTTCCATGTCACAATAGAAGATCTCTGATCCTTGGCCTTCCATATACTGGAAACATTCCGACTCGACCCTTCAGTTTCATTCTGAAGTCTATAAGAGAACAATTTCAAGCTATGGAAAAAGAGATAGAAAACATTCAACTTTGAGATCAAAGTTACTCTGGAGAAATTAATTCATATTGAGTCTGCATCCCTTTGTCCCTCTAGTATGAACACAGTGTTCAATCCCCAAGCTCTTCCCTTATTGTTGAGAGGACCTCATTGCCTCTTTCCCATGAGCTTGCCTTTAGTGGAGGATTGAAGTGGTGGAGACCCAGTTGGAAGGAACTTGGTTTCTTGGTTTCGAACCATGCCGACACGGAAGTCTGCAATGTTGACACTTCTGCTGATCAATTATTAATAGAAATACTCCTTTCCCGTCCTATTGATATCTTGCAAATATATGATTATTATCCATGTGTGTGTTTGTAATGTTTATTAACGGATTATGCTATCTGATGTGATAACCCCTTTTATATCATCACTATATACTTGCTTTGCTTATTTGTTGAGAACTTCTTGAAGGTATAAAGCTTTGGGTCAAAGTGCTTAATGGTGGAACTTCATCGAATGTTAGATCAAGGTAGGCCTCTTTCTTGTATCGCACATTAGCATATATAGCATATGTTGGAATTGAGTTGATTTCTGCAGTCATACCTATCTGTTGTGGTTTACCCTTGGCCATAGAGAGTTTTTCCCTTGTAACATAGTCCGAGGTGCTAGATATCGCCATGAAGCTTGAATCAACCCTTATGGGAGAATCCAGCTCAGGTATGGGCTAGATCTTGAGTCAGCTAACTAGTTTGTCTTTGCAAGTCGAAGATATGAAGAAGGATAAGGGAAAAGACAAAAGAGAAGACATCTGGTGTGTCAGATGAAAATCATAAGGCCATGACAAGGAGCATTGTCCCCTGTTTCATGAATACTTTTCCTCAGGAGCCTTGAGCCCTTTGAAGCAAGTCACATTACCCTGGTGCGAAGTATGCAGAAACAAACATCGCCCTGGTGAGTGATATTACATGCAGAAGTACGTTCAGACACCCACAAATTTATATTTCACATTCTACAAGTCAGTAGGAAATTATTATAGGGATTTTAGGTCCTACAATCTCATGCATGAAAGGTCAATAGATATATACAAAATTCAAGGCGAAGTACATCAAGAAGGAAAAACTACGTAGTATAACTCTCCAGGAAGAGGAAACTTCAACCCTCGCGGTGGATTCAGAGGAGGAGGAGGAGTAGGAGGAGGTATGGGTCGAGGTTGAGGACAAATAATCTATTATAACTGCGCACATCCATGACACTTGGCAAGGGACTGTCAGAACCCTTGTACCACTTGCAGTTATTGCAACTCTTTCGAGCATGTTATCGAGGATTGTCCTGTGTTGCTAGCTGAGCTTTAGGAAAGACGAGGAGCTCGGCAGAATTCACAAGTGAAACTATTATATGATGAACCTCGCAAAGAAGACCCTAGAGACATTTTTATCACTCAAGGAGGCATTGTTATCACAGGAGAGGATAGAATGACCCAAGGAAAGACTACATAGGACTCAAGAATCAGGAAATCTACAGAGAATATCCAGACTTTTGATGCAAAGAAAGAAAGACAAATATTTTAGGAGGCAAGAAAAGAGTTCAAAGGATACCAAGGTTCTTCATCCAAAACATGACCAGAAGTAAGAGAATATGGAATGCCTCAGGAATTTGATCAGTCTGCTTCGCCGAAAGAAGGAAAAGAGGCAAGCAAGCTCATGGAATTTTTATATACTTGTATTAAGTTGATTCAGGATGAAAATGTTGTACAAGAGCTACATAATTTAATTAGACAATATGAGCTAGGAAATATAGATCCCTTACTGAATAGGGCAGTACACCAAAGGAAGAGAAGGACAAATAAAGAGTTACACTTGAATGATCAAGTAGGAGAGTATGACATAGACTATGTGGTCCTCGACTTAGGGTCGGAGGCCAATGTCATGACGAAACAAACCTGGGCACTGAAGAGAAAACCGAAGTTGATCTACTCCCCTATCAGGATTAGGATGGCTAATCAGCAAGCTGTTAGCCCATTTGGACGGTTGGAGCATGTCCCTGTGGACATTAATGGAGTCAGAACATTTACAGATTTTGATGTAATTGAGATAGTTGATGACAACTTCCCTTACCCTGTGTTGTTAGGAATTGATTGGGCCTTCAATAATTCCACTGTGGTTAATTTAAAGAAAAGACGTATGACATTTGAAAAAGATGGCCTTCGGGTTATTTCACATTTAGATCCAGATGAAGGTTAGCGATACATAGAACCCATCAGAGAGGAAGACCATGCATATGAACTGGAAAACATTTACAAACTAACATTCAGACAATAGGATTACATTAATCCTACAGCCGATGGGAACCTAAGCTAGCGGCGTGACAACGTGTTTTCATCAGACTCAGAAGAATCACTGGAGAACTGGCAGAACCAGATGTATGAAGTATCTACAAGGATATGTGCTAGATTAACTAGAGAAGTTTGTTGGATCGACACAACAGTGAGTAACTTACCCACATTTGATGGTATGAACCCTTTAGAATCCTTCCTATCAGACTTTGAAGCAAGTGTACCAACACAACAGAGATTGTTGGTAATGGATGAGGCCCTGAAAGCCACACCAACAAGATGGTGGGGGACACATAAAAGAAATATCACAGACTGGATACAATGTTGTACTTTGATGACAACGCGGTTCTCAGCACAAACAGAAAGCTGTGAAGTAAGGTACATAGGTTGAAGTTTCCCAAAGGACCATGTGTGAAGCTGTGAAGAGGCATGGAGTGACATTCCTCGAGCACAATGGGTGCATAGATTCATTAACATGATGGACACTACCCCTATCAACTGGTACCTTCAAGCGGAGCTACGCCTCATCACTGCAGATTGGGAAGGTATGACCCAAAATTTTGTAACCGCATTTTTATTTGAAATTCAATAACCTTCAGTAGATCAAGAATTACAAATTGTGAGACATAAATTATTTGAGCAGGCACCTAGCCTCCCTTTGGAACAAGAAGAGCACGAATGGATTGCGCCTCTTCAGAAACTGCAAAGCTGTTACAACATCAATGTTGACGAAGACGATGATCCGAGGAAGGTGAACATCGAAAAAACAGAAGGCCAAAGAGATGTGGAAGGACCTGGAGTTGAGATACCATTTATTGGTCAGGCAATCAATATTAAGAAGGTCAATATTGGAACAGAGGAGACACCAAAGCTTGACAATGTCGAAGATTATTGGGATGCTTCTACCATTGACAATATTACAGAGTTTTTGCACGAGTATCATGACTTGTTTCCGACCAAGTTCACTAATATGAAGGGTATCAAAGGACCTATGGGAGAGATGAGGATCCATTTGAAACCAGATGCAAAACCAGTCAAATAAATACCCTACAGGTTGAACCCTAAATATAAGGAGAAAGTGAAGATTGAGCTCGACAGAATGCTGGAAGCAGGGATTGTAGAACCTGTCAAGGAGTCAGAGTGGATCAGCCCTATGGTGGTGCAAGACAAGAATATAGGTGAGATAGGATCTGCGTAGATCTTAGGAAACTGAACGATGCTTGTTTGCATGACCCCTTCCCTACGCCATTCATTGATGAAGTGTTAGATAACGTGGGAGGCCAAGAGATATATTCTTTTACAGATGGATTTTCAGGATACCATCAGATCCGGATTTCCAAGGAGGATCACCATAATACCACGTTCACCATAGAATGGGGATCCTACCAATATACAGTGATTCCATTTGGATTGAAGAATGCCCCAACCATATTCTCCAGGGTGGTGGTTGAAGCATTCAAAGAATTTTTGCATAAATTTCTAGAAGCATATTTTGATGACTGGACTATTTTTAGTTTGTTGAAAAATCATATTGAATGTCTAAGGCTAATGTTGGACAAATGCAGGCAGTGTCAAATTTATTTGAATTTGAAGAAGTGCATCTTCTTCTCACCATTTGGAGTGCTATTAGGTCATATTGTATGTAAGTAGGGATTGCTGGTAGATCCATCTAAAATTTCCATTATCGTTGATCTGCCACCTCCCACTTTAGTCAAACAACTGCTCACTATGCTGGGACATACTGGATATTACCGGAAATTCATCAAAGGATATACCCAGATTACAACACCTATGGAGAAGCTTCTGAAGAAAGACTGTCAGTTTATTTGGATGAAAGAATTCCAGCAGAGCTTTGACACACTAAAATAGAAGATGGTTACTGCACCCATTCTAGTTTTTCCAGATTGGAGCAAGGAGTTTCATGTGCATGTCGATGCATTTTCCATTGCATTGGGAGTTGTGTTAGCACAACCAGAAGCAGGAGACATCGACCACCCATTAGATTTTTCTAGGAAGAATCTATGAACAACATAAATTAATTACACCACTACAGAGAGAGAAGGGTTAGCCATGGTGTACGCGCTACAGAATTTCTGCCACTACTTGTTGGAAGGACACTTTAAAATTTTTACTGATCACTCTGCACTGAAGTACCTAGTCAACAAGCCAGTGTTGGGGGGGAGAATATGCAGATGGATTCTTCTATTTCAGGAATATGATTTTGAAATTGTGGTTAAACCAGGAAGAATGAACAAAGGTCTTGACCACTTGTCAAGGTTGGAACATGGTGAAGAGCCCACCAGTTTGGAGGATACACTGCCAGATGCACAACTGCTAGCCATTGGAAATATTGATGACCACTTCATAGACATAGTCCAGTTCTTGTCAACAAGAATGTAACCTAGTGAGTATACAATTCCCCAGAAGAAACAGTTAGTGGTGCGCGCTACAGACTTTTCACTTATAACTGGACAACTCTACAAGATGGGACCTGATGAGATATTAAGGAGGTGTGTTATGGGGGCAGAGCGACCACTGATCCTTGCATAAGCTCATGAAGGCATCGCAGGAGGACATTACGCAGGAAAAGCGACTACACAGAAGGTTATGAGAGCTGGCCTTTGGTGGCCTACCTTACATAGAGATGCTAAAGATTATTACAGAGCCGCGATGTATGCCAAAGAGTTGGGAAACCATCCAGAAGAGATGAAATTCCATTAGCACCGCAGCTGACCCTCCAAGCCTTCGAGAAATAGGCCATTGACTTTGTGGGACCTATAAACCCACCAGGAAAGCACACAGGAGCAAGGTACATCATTACTGTGACATAATACTTGACTAGATGGGCCAAAGCAAGAGCAGTTAAGGACTGTATTGCAACTACAACTACACACTTTATATTTGATGACATCATAACCAGGTTTGGATGCCCCAAGATCCTTATGAGTGATCAAGGCACACATTTAATCAATAAGATAGTTGAAGCCCTTACTGAGGAATTTGTAGTCCACCATTAGAAGAGCACACCTTACCATCCACAAGCAAATGGGACAGTGGAAGCATTCAAAAAAATCTTGGAGACACCACTGACAAATATTTGTAGTGTGAACAGGGATGACTAGGATTTAAGAGTACCTGCAGTACTATGGGCCTATAGGATCACTTGCAAGAAACTAACAATGTAGACCCCTTTTAAGTTGGTTTATGGTCTCAAAGTTGTTGTCCCAATGGAATACTTGTTGCCAAGCTTAAGAATTGTTGCCTTCATAGACATGGATGACACTGGCGCTGTTCGAGAGATGCTCACACAGTTGGTCGAACTAGAAGAGAACAGATTTATTGCAGGATTTCATCAGCAGGTTCATAAGGAATGAGAGAAGGCCTATCATGATAGACACATAAAGAAGAAGGCATTCAAGCAAGGTGATTTGGTACTGGTGTATGACAGTAAATTCCTAGAGCACCCTGGGAAGTTCAGAATGCATTGGCTCGGACCATATGAGATCGCCTACATTACAGAGGGAGGAGCTGCGCAGCTAAAGACTTTAATTGATGAATGGAAGAATGGTTTGGTAAATGGGAGTCGGCTGAAGTTGTACTATGACAACCAACTGCCTCGCATCTCTCAGTAAACGCATGAGGAAAAGAGTCTAGGTACCGAGTGCAGTTGAAACTGGGTACCAGACATAGAAAAGACAATCTGCAAAAGGAGGGAGAGGAGGCATAGAGCATAAATCAAAGACTGCACTGCGCAGTCCGAAGTCGATGTAAAATAGTAGGATCGGATCTGAAGTGCCTCGGGACAAGTCACAAGTGAGTATTGGGGGCCTTTTGGCCCTTGGTTATGGAAGGAATCAAAGATCAAGGAAGAAAAGGTGAAATGTGAACTTCACGGAAGACACAGTGATTGTTACTGTGTCGAAGTGAGAAAAAGAGCAGAAAAGACGGAGCGGAGCAAGGAAAATAAATTCGTTGAACGAGGAGATTGAGGATGATAGATCAGAAAGGAAGAAGGATCGTGGACAACTCATCAAGTAGAAAAATCCACCATTGGATTCTTTGGAGCACCGCGTGAGAAGGAAGGAAATATAGGCTGGCGAAGCCTGGAAAACGCAGGTCAAGTTGACCTAGGGTTTTAGACACCTAGGGTTTTGGTATCTAGGGTTTTGACACCTAGGTTTCCACCTAAGGCTGTCAATGAGCTATTGTAATGTATAAATAAAGGTCTAAAGGACCTAGATAGGGTTGGTACAATCTTGTTGTTCGATCTAGTTGTATTGTTGATGTGAGTGATTATTGTATTGTGAGAGAGAAGTGCCAAGTGTGAGAGCCTTCTGGTATTGTAAGATATTCAATTGGGTGCGAAGGTCAAGTCCTGCAGCTAGGTGCGCATGAAGGGGAGAGAAAGAGAGAAGAAGAAAGAAGATCTTCTAGCTGAAAGCACAGAAAAGAACTGTATGCTTTATTTTAATATATCATAAGCACAGTTCTATGGACGTAGCCCTAGAGAGAGGGTGAACCACGTATCTCTTGTGTCGTATGTGTGACTGATGCTTTGATCTTTGTCGTTGTTATACTGTTATTGCATTGTTGTGTCAGATTAGATCTATAGTTGTGTAGAGTAGATCTAAGAATATACTAGATATATGATTGTTGTGTTGTTGTTACATTAGATCCACTTGATATTCCCTTTGGTTGTAGACATCTTTGTCCTACAACCCACTCATAGCTGCTTCGGGTGAGACTGCATCTGCCTTGTAGGTGATTCTGAAAGGGCCAGTAGCTAGGGCTTGTTGGTGCGCTCTTGGAGCTGAACCTTGGGTCTGCCCCTATTCCAACAATCTTCACAAAATACTTGGAGTTATTTCTATTCCAAAACGAATGCTTTTTGAATGCTTATCTTATATGTCTTAGATTTACATGAGGAAGCACCATAAGAGGACAGTTCATTCAGGGGGAGAAGCCCCGAATGGAAAGATACCTTTTCCATTGATGACAAAGGGGGGATATTTTTATCAGATGCAGAGGATAGAGGCATGGTTCCAAAGGGAGAAGATGAGAGTTTTATCAGATGTAGAGGATATAGGCATGGTTCCAGGGGGAGCAGATTTATCAGATACAGAGGAAAGAGGCATGGTTATAGGGGGAGCATGAATGATATGATTTCAGTATTGCATCAAAGTGTTTCCATCAATGCCAAAGGGGAAGATTGTTGATTAAGGTTGGTTGTCATTGATGTCAACCCTTGAAGAAAGCCCCGTAGCACAAAGGTTTGGGTAATGGACCCAAGTTTGTTTGATGTAAAGATGGCTCATTATTTTCTTTTCATGGTTGATAAGAAGTAAAGATGGATGAACTCCAAAGAGGCCCCTTATGGTGAAATCCCTCACAGGAAGACGCTTTGTGAAGTGAGATAACCCATGCTTAATTATGGAATAATGAGATGAATGACAATGAATTTTTTATTGAAACTATCCTAGATGGATAGTGCTTGTCATGCCATTTCCGGTGGTATGTGGAACGCCACATAAATCCTCATGGTTAGAGAGTTATGACCATTTGAAGTTGGAGAACCCCTCATAAGTCTTATAGAAGCCCACAAGGGTCAAAGTGCTTTGCAAAAGAAATTATTTTAAATGAAGAAGCCCTAAAATAAGGAAAGTGTAAAGCTACATGAAGATATAAATAAGAGGCAAATATCACTCATTAAAAATACACTTGTACATTTTGTATATCTATTTTCTTGTGTAAAGCTTCTTGTAAATACTTGTGGATACATTTGAAGTGGAAAATGTCTAAGGTAGCACGAAGGGTTAACGAAGAAATTCTTGGATTTACAGAAAACCCTATTTTCTGAGGCATACAGGGGTTGTCTATGTATAGGGTGCGTAAAATACGCGAACTATATGTGTATAGGGAGCGTACGTATGCGGGCTGGTTGTGTACAGGGTGAGTACATGTTGGTAAAGCCATGGGAACTTGAGAAAATGAAGATGCATAGGTTCTAGATTCTGAGATCAAGCTCCCAGGAAGGTCTAAAGTGCTCAGATACATCAGATCCATCCATTGGTTCAAAAGGTATGTCTTATTTCTATGAATAGTTGGATTTTTATGTATGAATGAGGAATGACAATGGAGATTTGAGGATTCTCCCTAGAGAGACTAGTGGCTACATGGGATCTTCTACATAATTCAGATCTACAGAAATACAGTGTTGGCATATTATCATTGATACTTCTTGTGAGGCACATCTTGTATTTCTTTGCATATGGCTAAGGGTTTTTATGGTACATGGTTGAGAGCTTGTATTTGTGTAGTAGTTGATGTATTGAGAGATTGATTATCAGAAAGGGGTTGATGACTAAGATCATGTGAGGGATATTATACTTGTTCATGATTACACATACCTATATGACACATCACTAGAGAGAGACATACTTGCCTTGAGTAAAGGTTATATATGAGGATGCATGCCAGGGTACAGTTACAGTTTGGATACAGTGATAGGTTACAGATCTATGTGAAAGAAGTTACAGAAGGTCAGAAGTTTTCAAGCGAAAGGAAACCCTAGTTCTAGAAGCAATACGCAGACTGCATAACAGTTACGACGTGTACATATGTGGGCTACATAACATATACAATGCGTACATACAAGGGCTGCAACACTACATGTCATGTTTCTATTGTATTTTTGTAGATACATGTTCAGTTCAGGTACAGATTGATTACAGGGAAGTTGTACAGATTGGATACAGGGTAGTGGTACAGGTTGATACAGTTGTACAACAGTATATCTCACAGTGACAGGTTGACAATGGTTCCATCATTATACTTCTACTTCAGGGAGGTTGGACGGGGCAAGGACATGTGGTTGTAGCCACCTTCCGGTTGTAGCCGGAGAACATAGGGGGTTGTAGCCTCCTTCTGGTTGTAGCCAAAGAATTTGGGAGTTGGAGATTCCCTCAGGTTGTAGCCTAAGAAACTAGGGGGTTGGAGCCTCCTTCCAGTTGCAGGTGGAAAACAAAGGAAGTTGGTGCTTCCAATGAATGTAATTCTTCAAGACATGTAAGAAAAATAATTATGTGGTTTTATCCCGATTTGGGTTTCCACGTAAAACACTGGTGTATTGTGTATGTGTGTGATTGTTTATTTCTTATTGCTCATTATTGGATAATAATTCTACATTTATATAACATTTGGTGAAAAAGGATTATAATTACACTATTACTGATTCACCCCCACTCTCAGTAATCCAACACATCTTGCTAAGGAATGCCCTGGTACATATCCTATTTGTCTTTGTTGTAAAGCTATTGATCATGAGGTTGAGGATTGCCCTTGGATGATTGCAAAAGTTGAAAAAATGAATATGAATCAAGAGAATAAAAGAATGTTAGAGAATCATAAAGAGGAAGACTCAGAGAAATCTCAGACCATGTTAAAAGAAGTAATGGATGATCACAAAGACATCAGTTTACCAGAGATCTTAAAAGAAAAACAATGCATAGAAACAAGAATTAGAGACTTCGACATAGACTATGTCTTGGATGAGGAAACACAAGTGAATATTATGCCAGAAATCACTTGGAAAATTTTGGGAAAGCCTGCTATAGTACCTTCATTGGGAAGAATAGGATTGTTTAAAGGAAATGTGATAACCCCATGTGGAAGAGTTACTAATGTACCTATGATTTCTCATGCAACATCGACTAAAGAAGAATTTGAAGTCATTAAGTTTGTTGAGAACAATGCCCCTTTCCAACTTTTGTTAGGAAAGACTTGGATTGAGAAAGATTAGATCCAAAGGAAAGCAGAGGAGGAAGCTACATAACAGAAAAAGAAAGAATTGAGGGACTTCATAGCCAGAAAAATAGAGTGACTACTAGAAAAACAAGAGGATAAGTTGAAGCACCAGAGGGGAAGAGAATTAGCTATCAAAGTTGAAAGAACACAGGAAGGCTTAAAAAACTTGTCCATGTAGGAAAGAAGTGTAGCTACCCCGGAAGTAGTAAGAGAAGAGATATTACCTTTGAACCTTTTGAAAGACCATCAACAAAGTGAAGTCACTTGAGTAGAAAAAGATAAGAATACAAATGGAAAGAGGAATCCAGAAACTTAGATCATAGGAAAGAAGACAAGGAAAATTAATAAGAAGAAATCTAAGCTAGAGAAACTACAGGAAGCTACAGAGAAAAGAAGGAAGACTTCGCAAGAGACAGGTCTGCAAAAGTTGAACCTCGCCGAAATAGCAGAACAACGTAGAATGGGACTTGGCCATGGCGAAGCTATATGACCGTTGGAGGCACCCCGACCATTAGAATGATGCTCTGGAATGGCTAGAAACATAGTTATTGACGGAAAGACTGTTGTTGAACCATTGGGACCACCCGACAATGGACGGATTCACATTGATGGATGCATTCTTGGCTATTGGAAGAATCTGTTACGACATTATTTATTTAACTCGTCGGACGCTACGTCGAGACCACTTTTTTCCACTTGTGATTATCTGAGCTAACAAAGAATCAATTTCATACTATGGTGTGCTTTATAGACCTCGCCATACATTTGATTACCTTCTGTGCCTATTCTCCTACTCGATCTCCTTGATTATAAGTGTGAATGTCGGGCGAACTGAGTGCATTAGAGAAGTCTGTGGAGGAGATTCTCGTTGATATCATGGCTTAGAAAGTCATGTCTATAGGAATACAGGTGTCATCGACTGGAGGATTGAAAGCATCCCCATCGACTGGACGTCATTCTAGTCGAACCACGACTGAGAAGCAAAGCAAGCACCACGTTGATCTGGCTAACGAGAAGAAGATCCCGTCGGTCTTGCCTGACTACATCCCACCTCTAGCTGGCATGGTTAACTGTGACAACATTCCATGAGACTTTGAGTACGTCTTGATCACCGCGTACATCCCGAAGGGGATACGCATAGTTGGACCCCAGTTAGGACACATCCCAGCACTAAAGAACAACGACTTCAACCTTGGAGACAGGAAGAACTACATGATGATTGTTTCGCACAGATACCTAATGAGGACGACTGGGAAGAAGCCTAAGATAGTATCATCCATGGATAAAGGAGCTCACGTAGTCAACGATCTTGAACGTGATGAAACTCCCTCACTTCGATCAACATTAGGAGGTTAACACTTGTGTTAAACTCCTCTTGTCATGCTACCATGGGGGTTATCTGTGGCTGGACAAATGAATCACTATGGATCCGATGCTGATCCACCTGATCACTAAACTGATCATGTAGGGACCAGACCCTCAACAGTTCTATCTAGGGAAGACTTCAGATCGCTCCCTGGCACAACACATCAAGGAAGACTATGGCGATGTAGAGAAGGGAAAGAGAGGCTACAAGGTAGCCTCTATCCAGGATGGTGCAGTGCACCTCGCTTGCAACTTGATAGCTGGAAATCTCGTCAAAAAGAATCGTCCAACACAAGTCACAAGGTTCGTAGTGGACATCGCAGGGAAGTGCGTAGAAGGAATGCAGAAGAACTGGGTGAGTTACCTCATCAATGAGATGGAAAAGGAACATCGCAAAGCACAGTACTAGGGATATGAATTCCACTTTAGTTGGTTACTGGTATTGATCACATTTGTCACTTGAAAAATGCCGAAAGGAGAAACCTTCCCAGAAGTTGAGCCATCGGAGCCGTTGGCTGAAAGTTTCTCCACCTAGTGGTACACAAATGATATGGAGAAGAAATGACAATTGAACGCGGTGTTCCATGCCTACTAGTAGCAGTTGAAGCATGCCATAGAATCCTTCCCTCACATTACACTGAATACATTGCATCATTATAGACCACTAGTGAATTTCTGCGTAGATCGACACTTCATATACATCACTGCACGCAGGGATGAAAGTAAGGAGGAGCTACAATTCTATTACAAACTGACTGATGAATATTTGGAGGATATCACCAAAGAATGGCCAACAAATTTACTTGTATTGGTGGAAGATGCAGAGCTCTCCAACCCCAACATCATTGGAAGCCCCTTGGTCACTCGGGTCGAGCATGTTGGGCAGAACAGCACAAAGAAAAATAAGAAAAATGAGGAAGTGCAGAACATAGAAACTGATGAGGAGGACAACGCCTCAGAGGAAAGTAGGTCTGACTCACCCGCAAAAGGTGGAGGAGATGAAGTAAACCAAGAAGGAGGGGGAGAAGGACAAAAACAAGGAAAAGGTGAAGTTACACCATCGAAGGATCCCTTTACTAGGACAGAAACACCGCAGAAGAGGAAGTTTTCCCCAGAGAAACCTTCAACAAGAAAGAAGACCCGAGACAATAAGCCCCAGTCAAAGAATGTGCTCACAGCAGATGATGTCAATCTCATCATTGCAATCATGGAGGACGCTTCATAGGATCTCTTGCAAAGAAATGGAGAAGATCAAGAAATGATGTATGATAGAATCGAGAAGGAGCTAAAGGAGATACAACACGCTATTCACTCAAGCTGTGCAGTAGCCACTGCACCATCTTCGTCAGAGATTGCGGAATTGGGGGATGAGCCCATCCAATTACGAAGGCTAGCATATGCAATAGAGGCCCGACTCCATCGAGCCCAAGAAGAGAAGGAGAAGGCCACAAAGTCCTTGAAGCAAAAAAATGAGGAAATCCTAGAGCAACTCCGCATTGTGCAATCCTGCATAACTGCTCATGAGAAGGAGAAAGATGAAATCCAGACGATGTTCGAGGAGGAAAAAATGAAGATGCAGAAAGAAAAGGACCAATTGCTCATAGAGAAGGTTGCAATCACAGAAGCAATGGGTAAAGTACTTCGCTTTGTTCCAGGCTTATCACAGGAGGAAAATGAATTAGTTGAGATGCAGGTAGGGAAGATTTCTGAGGAAATCCAGCAGCTCCAAGCAAGAATAATGGAGTTAGAGATCAAAGCAGTGTCGAGCACTCCACAGGAGGTGCACGATTAGAGGGAAGAAGCTACCAAGAATGCAGTAGAAAGAATCAGGGCACTTTCCTTAGAGTGTAAGAAACTGAGTGGTCGAAGTGTGCATACCTATGAGCACCTCGCAGAAGATACAGAGCTGAGGAAACTGGAAGCGCAACTATAGGAGGCGAAGCAGCAAGCATCCACCATGCAAGCGAAGATGAAACTACTCACTGTGGTCAAGAAAATGAAGAGATCTCAGGAGAAACGCGCAATCCAACACCAAGTTACTACCATCCAGAGAAAAGTTAAGGAGGTTACACACAGACTATATCCAGTGCAGGATGAAGCCTACAGAATTTTTGAAGAGATTGAAGGACAAGGCTCACAGCTAGAACAAGTGGTTGCGATAGTGGAACAACGCTTGGAAGGGGTTGTTACAGAGAAAATGATTCAGGAGTTCATCGAGTGGGAAGCTCTGGCAAAGTAGCAAGTCGAGGCAGCTTGAGGTAAGCTTGAGGCCTTTGAAGTAGTGTTGCCCAGATATGAGTAACTCAGGATGTGTCACAGGTGAGTTTTGGGGGCCTGTTGTCCCTTGACCAAGTTTTGAGGAAACATTGGTCGTGATTGACTACTTTTGGGACTTCAACAGGCTGGTCGAAGATGGAGCACCTAGGCGGAGCCGAGATTGCAGGATATCACCTATTTTGCGAGATTTTAGGGTTTATGTAATGGGTTAAGGGATGTTGGCCCATGGGTTTACCCATGGTTAGGCCTTTTTGTAATGTATAAATAAGTAGTAGCTAAGCAATGTAGAGTGGCCATTGGCTTAGTGCATGACTGGTCAGATTGTATTGTATGGGATTTGCGTGAGAATGTGTTAAGACTTGCAGAGATAAGTGCAAGTGATTTTAAGTCCTTTGTGCAATAAACTATGGATGTAATGCTCTGTGTTGATAAGGAGTTGGCTTTGTTCCTTCACCTGATTATAGGAAGGTGGATCTGTTGCTGTAGTGCGTAGATCACATGTTCGTTGCAAAGTTAGGCTCTGTGGATTTGTGCACAGGAGCAGAAGAATGTAAGCAGATTGAATATTAATAAAGAAGAAAAAGAAGAATATATATGGACTTAGCCCCACACCGAGGTGAACCACATATATACTATGTCTTGATGTGCTTTGTGCGAAGTGGTTGATGTTATTGATATTGTTTATGCTATTTATATACTGAGTGCATTTATCTTTATATATGTGAGATAGATCTATGGATGCTTAGTGATATTTTTATGTGAATGAATGCTGGATCTAAGTTAATGATATATGCTAAGTGAAGGAAAGTACTTGATCTTGATTATTACTGTGTTGATCTGTAATTAGGGTTTAATTTGTGATGTGATTGAAGCTAATATATTAATGCATATTGTTGGATAAGTGCTATGTTAAGTGTTGTAATCACATATATGTGTCCCATCTTGGTTGTAGACACCTGAGTCTTGCAACCCCCCTTGCCTCTACCTTGAGTGAGACTTCATCTGCTTCACAGGTGTTGCCGAAAGGGCCGATAGTTAGGGTTTTGTTGGTGCACTTTTGAAGTGTTGAACCTTGGGTCTGCCCCTGTGCCAATAGGTCACAAGGTATCCAAATGTTCAGAGAAGAACAATATAGGTAGAAGAAATGAGCCCATAACACAAGTTACCCAGGAAGATGAGGCAGTGGTTACTGACAACAATGTGGAAGTACTTCAACAAGAACAAGGAGAAAAAATGATGTTTATATATTATTACATGATCCCGAGACAAAGACAACAAAAGAACTTGAGTAGAGAAATAAAGTTTTTAAAACTAAGTGAAAAATTTAGTATAAGTGTTGTCATCTAGTAATAGATGACGGAAGAACAAAAAATATAGTATGCATGGAGGTAATGGAGAAGTTAAAATTAAAAAGTATTCCACATTTGAATTTGTATAGGGTCTCATGGTTGAAAAGAGGACATCATGTTACTGTGACTGAGCAATTCTTGTAAATTTTTCAGATTGGAAATTTTATTGTGTAGGTATTGTGTGACATAGTAGAGATGAATTCATGTCATGTACTACTCAGAAGAACATGGTTGTTTGACATAAAAGTTTTTCATGATGGAAGGAAGAATAGTTGTGAATTTTTAAAGGATGTACAATGATACAAATTGGATCCAATGATGGAGACTGAGTTAAGTGGTCATGATAGAAAAAGAAATGACAAAAAAAATGTTTGTAGTAGCAATCACATTATGATGTGCTCAGCTAAACAATTTTTGAGAGAGAAAAAAATATCCATTTCTAGTTGGCATTAATGCCAATACAAGTCCCATAGATTCAAAAAATGAGTCGTGTGTCACCAGAAATTCAACCTTTGTTGAATGAATTTCAAGATATTGTTGGAGATGATATAACAATAGGTTCACCTCCCTCGAGGAGTATATAACATCAAATTGATTTGATATTGTTATGATCCAAATGCTTAAAATATCAAAATAGAAAAAAAGTAAACACCATGTACACCAATTTGAGTGTGGAGCACAAATCCAATATAGATAAGTTACACAATAACTCCTTAAAGAATGGGAGAACCTCCTCCAAATATCCAAATGCATTCATACATCACAATTCATGTGTCTCCAATAATGAATACACATTACATTACATGTACATTTAGTCCCATATATTCCCCCCCTTAGGTTCATATCATATGCATTTAACCCTATATATCCCCCCTTTGGGTCATAACATAGTACCCTCCTTCAAAAAGATTTTTCCTCAAAGATTTGCAATTAAAGGATTCACATGTGATGAAACCAAGTAATATGATTTTATTATGTTTCTTCTTTCTTATTTCCATTGATGATGATCCATCCATCCAAAATCAATTATTTTCAGTCATAATCCCTGGTGGCTTGTTGTTGCATAATCTTCTTTCCCTTGATTCCATGTATTGTTGTTGAATCTTCTCTAATTTGTAGTAGATGTTGGTCCATGATAATATCTTGTTGAATAATGGTTTTGTGATGTCATATTCCATGAAAATTGATGAGTATTCCATCTTCTTCCTTGATAATTCTAGTATTGGTCTTCTTGTCTTCTTTGGAATATTTCCTAATAATAAGGGTGTCGATATGGTTTCACATTTGAAAAATTTTCTTCACTCTACACACCCATTTCATCTATCTTCTTTTCAGAGACAATGAAATCCTCTATCCTCTTTGCTTGATCGTTGATTACTCTAGCCTTGGAGATAAGGCCAACATATTTGGCATGTACATCCTCTAAATGAAGTTCCATTTCTTCAAGTATCTTTTGATGACCTTCTTGAATCTTGTCTTCTTTCTCCCTTAGAAGTTGCAATGTCACCCCATTTATCAAATTCTAACACCCTTCTTCAATTCTGGATTGCATTTTTTATTTTACCTTAACAATATTTAGGGATTCCTCAACTTTCTTGCAAATTTGATCTTCAATTATTTTGGTATATTCTTCATCCAAGATCCTTGTTTCTTCTTGATTTTGATAATTCTTCTTTACTTCTTTCAATCTCTTAACCTCATCCAATAGTTTTTTATTATGGCTTCATAATATAAATATCTTTTCATCTTTCTTTTTCAATTCTTCCCTTGAATCATCATTTTCCCACCTTTCTTTGCTACTATTTTCTTGTTTCAAGTTCTTAATCTCCTTAATGAGTGATTCATTAAGGGATTGCATCTTAACGAACTCATCAATTTTCTTTGTAATATATTTTCTTAGTTCCTCATTATCCTTTTTCAATTTGGAGACATTTTCGTTATGCATCTCCTCCATTTTTTAATCTTTATCAATTTATTTGAGAAGAGTTTTTCAAAATTTTCCCATGTGGGGGAGAATCTTGTACCTTCATCAAAGCTAAACCTTAATTTGAAAGCTTCACCATCAAACTTAAGTCTTTCCCGAAAAGGAGTATTGCAATGTTCTTTTACCATCCTCAACCATTCCACAGGATGTTGAGATTCAACAAGAAGATCCTAGTGAAAATTATGCACCTACACTAGGATGGAGCCTCGGGCTATTTTTAGGTGGAAGTCTATTTTTAGATGATGAGAAAATTCTATTTATAGATGATGTCTATTTATAGATGGTGAGCGAATTCTATTTATAGATGTATGTCGACTATTATTATCCCTTAATAATAGTTGGACAATAAATATTAATCTATTCTCAATGAGCACTTGGAAATAGTTAACTGAAGTGGCAAATCAGTTAGCTATAGGAAATTCAATTTCAAAGGTTGATTGATGGGACATGCAAGTCGAATTAGTTGTAACTGAGTGATTCAAAGTTGTAACATAGTTGGATGTTTAGTTATGTGAGTTGTGAAGTAGTTTAACTCAGTTAAGTGAGTTAAGCTCAGTTGTACTAGTTGTAACTGAACTTACACTAGTGAGAGATCAATGAATTAATTATTAATTAATTCAAAATCAGTGATCTCACATGCAACTAAAGATTTACCACTGTTAACTACATGCATGTTAGATCCAGTGGAGACCCAGTTGAGATAACAGGTGAAAGGGACATTTTGACTATCAGTTGTGACTTTAGTGGGTGCACTCATGCAACCACACACACATTGGATGTGCCCATGAGGATTGCACATCCTAGGCAAGAGGAATTCATTCATTGCAGGGATTTTTATTAGCAGGGATTGCGCAGAGGAGGCAGGCTGTCTGGAAGCAGTAAATTGGCACATGAATTTGCCCATTTTTGTATGACAGTGTCAGACGATTGTATATTGTACTGAGATCTCTTAGATTAGAGTTTTGTATGAGATTTTTTCATGATCCATGATACATACATAATATATGGTAGTGGGGTTTTTAGCTTTATGCTTTCCTGGTAAAACATCTGTGTTATGTGTGATTGATCTTTCTTCTTGATATTGCAATTGGCGATCGAGTTTTAAATTCCGCAAGAATATTTGTAGAAGCGATTATGTATTTAACAGTGGCATATAATTGTTAGATAAGGAGAATCTAGGAAATAAATAATTTGTATTAAAATTTCTACATGGTATCAGAGCGCAGAAGATTGCAGAAGTTGAGTTTGTGATTGGATAGAATTTGAATTTGCAAAAAGACTTTCTTGGTGCTACAATTGATTCAAGATCGAAATGGCTTTCAATGGATTGAGGTTAGAGTATGCACTCGAGGGAAAATTGAATTACATTTCTTGGAAGGATAGGATGGAGGCAGTACTCGAATAAAATGTCTTGAAGGAATTCATTGAAAAATATGTTCCTAAGCCAGATTCTGCAGACGCTGCAAATCTTGATGCATGGCCAAACAAAGTGGAAAAGGTGAGGAGGATCCTGTTGGAGGGAGTACGAGACCACATTGTCTCAAGACTCCATGGGAAATCCACACCATATGCAATGTGGAATACCTTGATGGATCTATTCCAAAACAACAACGACCATAGGAAATTGGCTCTCAAAGATAAACTCAGGAAGATCAATATGGAGAAGGGTGACTCCATTCCAAAATATCTCACGAAGTTTGTCCAATGTCGGGATGAGCTAGGAAGTGTGGGAATAAAAGTTGTTGATGATGATTTGGTGAGCTTGGCTCTCCTAGGACTTCCCAAGAGTTGGCATAGTTATCAAGACTCTGTCAATGGAAGGGAAAAATTGTCAGATTGGGAACGACTATGGTCGGATTCGGTGTAGGTGGAGTTCAGGCAGAACACCAGAGATGGATCTTCATCAAAGCATGATGATGAATAGGATTGTGCTTTGGCTGCCAAGGCAAGGAAAGAGAAGGGGAATAAATTCCATTCAAAATCCGAGTCTAAAGGCAAGAAGCTGGATTTGTCCAAAGAGAAGTGTTTTCACTATCACGAAGATGGGCATCTTGATACTAACTGTCTGCAGAAGAAGAAGAACAAGAAGGCTGCTGGAGTTGCAGCTGGTGAGGCCCTTGCCTTGCAGTTTGAACTTGAATTCTCCTTGATCACATGCATGGCGTCAAGTTCATTGGGATCAGTGTGGTATTTGGATAGTGGCGCTTCCTTCCACATGACGGGAGATAAGGAGATTTTCAGTGACTTGGAGGAGAAAGATCTCAAAATGCATATAGAGATCAATGACGATGGATGATACAATGCGACTGGAATTGGTACCATTACCTTTTATAGGGATTCAGGTAAACCATTTCAATTGAATTATGTTATGCATGTTTCAGGTCTAAAGAAAAACTTGATCTTAGTCGCAATGTTGGAGGACAGATGCTATGACATTGTTTTCAGCAATGGAAAAGATTTTCTATGACATAAAACAACGGGTCAAGTCAAGAAGATAGGGATTCGAGTTAAGAATCTCTACAAGCTGGAGGTAGATGGATGCGTTGTCATGATGGGCAAGGCAGAAAAATTGGTGAGCTGAGATGAGGGTGAATTATGGCACAAACGATTGGGCCATCTTCATCATGGAGCCTTGAAAATCATGCAACAAATATCTACTGGAGTTTCAATGGGAACACTTGCTCAATTAGATATGTACAAGGGTTGCACCATGGGGAAGTATGTAAATTCCACCTTTCATGAAAAGGAGAACCATGCTTCGGTGATCTTGGAGAGAATTCACACAGACGTGTGTGGACGATTCTTAGTTGCTTCAACAACAAAACATAAGTATTATGTTATTTTTGTTGATGAATTTTCTCGTAAATGTTGGATCTTCTTCATGCAAAAGAAGGATCAAACATTCTCAAAGTTCTGTGAGTTTAAAGAATTGGTGGAGAAAGAGTTGGGGAAGCAAGTGAAAGCTCTGAGGAGTGATAATGGTGGAGAATCTAACAAATTCAAATAATTTTGCAGCAAAGAAGGAATTTGAAGAGAACTCATAGTGCCTCATAACCCACAACAAAATGGGGTTACAGAGAGGAAGAACATAATGATCATGTGTGCAACACAAGTGATGTTTCATGATCAGGGCCTACCAATGCATTTGTGGGCGGAAGCATGCAACGTTGCGGTTTATGTGAAAAACTGTTGTCCTCATAGAGTACTTGGCATGAGTACACCTGAAGAAGCTTTCACTGGTAAGAAACTTGATGTTTCTCACTTTAATATTTTTGGCTCATCTATTTATGTGCATGTGACCAAGAACACCAGGAAGAAGTTGGAGCCGACTGTTGAAGTTGGGATATTTTTTGGGTACACAGAAACACCCCATAATTATCGTGTGTGTTTTCCTAACACTAAGATGACTTTTATGTGACAGGATATAAAATTTGATGAGGGGAAAGCCATGCTGTTGTTGCTTGAGAGGGAGCTAGACTTGCATGCAGAGGAGGAACTGCTGGTTCCCAAAGATGAGTCTCAAGATGTGGATCAACCACATGAAGAGGCTCATGGTGATCCAGGTGGATATCGGTGGCCACCCACCTTCTCCAACTGGCCCAAAACATGTTTCTGGCAATTTTGGTAATTTACTATTTTTAGCAGTTTTAACTTCCGGGGCCATTTTGAGGCCCTAAACGATGTTTTTTGGG
>ML781471.1:1349818-1370034 GCA_009831015.1 Picea engelmannii | reverse complement strand
ATATATATATATATATATATATATATATATATATATATATATATATATATATATATATATATATATATATATATATATATATATATATATATATATATATATATATATATATATCCGGTATCATCATATCAGAGATTGTGTGCAACAGAATATCATGTTGCTTCAGTACATTCCTACGGAGGATCAGGATGCAGACATTCTAACGAAGACGCTCACCAGGAGAAAATTCGAATACCATAGAGACAAGATCAGGGTGAAGGATAATCCCTTTCTTGTTGAGAGGGAGTGTTGAGATTCGGCAAGAAGATCCTAGTGAAAATTATGCACCTACACTAGGATGGAGCCTCGGGCTATTTTTAGGTGGAATTGTATTTTTAGATGATGAGAAAATTCTATTTATAGATGATGTCTATTTATAGATGGTGAGTGAATTCTATTTATAGATGTATGTCGACTATTATTATCCCTTAATAATAGTTGGACAATAAATATTAATCTATTCTCAATGAGAACTTGGAAATAGTTAACTGAAGTGGAAAATCAGTTAGCTATAGAAAATTCGAGTTCAAAGGTTGATTGATGGGACATGCAAGTCAAATTAGTTGTAACTGAGTGATTCAAAGTTGTAACAGAGTTGGATGTGTAGTTATGTGAGTTGTGAAGTAGTTTAACTCAGTTAAGTGAGTTAAGCTCAATTGTACTAGTTGTAACTGAACTTACACTAGTGAGAGATCATTGAATTAATTATTAATTAATTCACAATCAGTGATCTCACATGTAACTAAATATTTACCACTGTTAACTACATGCATGTCAGATCCAGTGGAGACCCAGTTGAGATAACAGGTGAAAGGGACAATTTGACTATCAGTTGTGACTTTAGTGGGTGCACTAAAAATGTTGTTTAGGGCCTCAAAACGGCCCGAGAAGTCAAGGACCCGAAAACTAGGAAAAATCTATCAAAATGGAAAACTGCCAAAATGAACTAGTTGGAATAGGTGGGAGGCCACCAACATCCATATGGATCAATCCTCCCCCCTTATGAAGAAATGGTCTCCATTGCGTTGAGTTCCCGCATCAGATGAGGAGATTTCTGTTGAATTTGGCCCCGGGTGAGCCACTTGCCTTGGTGCAGGAGCTGCCCTGCTTTTGACAACTCGATAAACTCATATCCTTTGTTGTCGAGTGCCATTGACCTGTGTGTCCACAATCTAATCACTGTATGCCTATTGCATGTAGTTAGGGTTGATCTTTGTTGGTGTCAACTGCTCTGGTATCTCTGAGGTGTCCAATAATGGTGGGAAATATGGTCAAAGGAGATACACGTTGAATATTGGGTGCAGGCCAAGGAAAGGGGGAATGTCGAGCTCAAAATCATTGTCACCCATAGTCTTGGTGATGGTGTACGACCCATAACGGAGTGGGAAAAGCTTCCGATGGATCCCTGTAAGGCGTTCTTTCTACAAGTGCAACCAAACTTTGTCGCCCACCTGAAACTTATGTGGCAACCGATGTTGATCATGGCACTACTTGTACTTGGAATTGGACTTCTATAAAATATCCTAAACCTGTTGGTAGGTGTACTGGATCCTCTCAACGAACCGGGTGGCTTTGTCAGCTTCAGGTGGAGCAGGGGATGAGTCGGCCGAGGTGGTTTCCAGAGGTAGTGCAACATCCATGGGGCCCAATGGTTGGAATCCCAACCCCACCTGAAAGGGGTTGTGGCCATTTGAGCTTTTCAAAGATCAGTTGTAGCTATGATGGACATAGGGAAGATTCTCATCCCATGTGCAAGGGTGCTTGGAGTTGTACATGCATAGGATATGCACGATCATCTGATTGACAACCTCAGTTTGTCCATCTGTCTAGGGGTGGAAGGCAGTAGATTTGGTGAGGTTGGTGTCCAAAAATGACCATAGGCTTGACCAGAATGTGGCAAGGAACTAACTATCCTAATCTGAGACAATGGTTTGTGGGATCCCAAAATGTGCCCATACTCGCTCAAATAATAGCTTGGTAGTGGTCTCTGTTGTGATGCTCTTCTTGCAGGCGGCCATAATCACCATCTTGGAAAAGCGATCAACAAACATAAAAACACATTCATTTCCCCTCTTGGTGGACATAAGTACCAACATGTAGTCCATTGAGATGGATTCCCACGGCCTATCAGGAGTAGGAAGAGGGGTGTACAAGCCCTATTTCTTAGTGGTCGGTTTGAAAATAGGGCAGGCGATGTAGGACATGATATACTTGTCGACATCCTATCGAAGTTTCGACCAATAGAAATGTTTCTGCAACACTGCCAATGTCTTTTTGACGCCAAAGTGTCCTGCCACCCGATTGTAGTGAGATTCCCAAATCATCTTCATGCGCTTGCTTTATGGAATGTAGAGATGGCCCAGATGACACAACAACCCATCCCGAAGATGGAAATTAGAGACCAATGAGATTGCTCCCAACATTTGGTAGGTGGTGAAAAATTCAGGGTCTATCTCATAGAGGTGGGGCCATTTGGAGGTCTCTTGGCTGCATGAGTCTAGCACATGGTGAGTTCCACGATTGGAGGTTGGATGAGGTAATCAACAACTCGATTGGTACTTCATGCTTTATACTTGATGTTGAGGTGGAACTGCTGCAAGTATGTGGACCACTTCTGATGGTGGTCATTCTGTAATTTGCCTTGGGTCTGCATGAACTGTAGTGGCTTATGATCAGTGTGGATGATTGTCTCCTTCCCAAGAATGTAATGTCTCCACTGGTGGTAGGCTTTCACAATGGAGTACATTTATTTGTCGTAACTAGGGTACTTATGGACATCATCTGATAATGTCTCACTCTGATATGCCACGGGGTGGTCGTGTTGAGTGAGAATGGTTCCCACAACATAGTATGAAGCATCTATTTCGATCTCAAAGGGTGTTGCAAGTCTAGTAATGAAAGTACTGGGGATGAGCACAAGCACTGCTTCAAATCATTAAAGGCTTGTTGTTGGGACAGGCCCCACACAAATTTTTCCTTACCACCACCCCTGGTTACTTGGTTGAGGGCCCATGCGATATGAGAGAATCCCAACACGAACCTGCGATAGAAGTTGGAGAGGCCCAAGAAGCTTCGAATCTTAGTGAGTGTGGTTGGGGCTGGTCATTAATGGATGACCTAGATATTGCATGGATCCACATGCACACCATGTTGATCAACTATGTAGCCTAAGTAATGGACCCTGTTCATGCTGAAGGAGAATTTTTCCAAGTTTACATATATCTTGTGTTGCAACAGGGTGTGTTGAACTTGTTGAATATGATGCAAGTGTTCCGCCCAAGTATTTATATAGATGAGGATGTCATCCAGATACACCACTACAAAAGTATTGGTGAAAGGTCGCAAGATATTGTCCATCATCCTCATAAAAGTTGTTGGATCATTTTTCAAACCAAAGGGCATGACCAACGATTCAAAAAGACCTTCTTTTGACTTGAAGGTGGTCTTCCATACATCTGTCTGTTTTATTGGGACCTAGTGGTAGCCATACTTCATATCAATCTTACCAAAGTATTTGGCCCCCATGAGCTGATCAAGGAGGTCGTCGATTCAGGGAATCAAGTACTGGTTCCATACTGTGATTTTATTCAGGGCCTGGTAATCAATGCAGAGTTTCCAGGTCCCGTCTTTCTTCTGCACTAACATGATTGGGCTCCAACAAGGTGATGAGCTGGGACGGAAGTGCCCCTTGTGGATAAGTTCTTGGATCTCTCTCTTGATATCCTCATTTTCTAACAGAGAGTGGCGGTAGACTGGACCATTAGGTAGCAATGCACTAAGGGTTAGATCGATGGGATGCTTGACCTGGAAGTGCAGAGGTACCTCGGTAGATGAGGAGAAGATATCTGAGTATTCTTCCATGACCTTATCCACTTTCTTCTGTTGTGTGGAGATATTGGTTGCAGAGGCCCTGGATGTAGTTATGATCTTTTGCTCACTCTAAGAGTGAATCACAAAGAAAACAAATTTCCCGATTTGAGAGATGACCTTCCTACATTGCTTGGCAAATATCAAGGAAATAACACTAGGTGGGACTGGCTCGGGTTTCCTGTACAATTTCCTATTCAAAGTAATAATAAAATTACGAGGCCTAGACTAATATACAACATGAAATTTTCATAAATAAGGTTGGCCCAAAAGAACATTACAAACTTAGAGAGGAGAAACATCACACAATACCTCATCTTTGAAGGGCTTGATGTCATACGACAATCGACACTGTTTGCTGATGCAGATATCGCTTCCTTGGTGGAGCCATCCAATGGTGTAGGGCTACGAGTGTAGCATTGTCAGCAGGGCCAACCACTTGAAAACCTTTTCTAAGATGAGGTTCTTATAGCTAATGCTATCAACAATGAAGTGCAGTGGGGTGCCTTTTACCCACATCTGTGAATGGAAAATGTGTTCGCCTTCTTCTGGATTGTCTGGTTCACCAGGCTAGAGCTTAGTGGTAGCAACTGTGGAAATAGGTTTTGGATCAATGATCTGTCTTCCCATTTATGGTTCTGACTCAGAGTCAGGACCCACATCTGATTCAGAGGCTATCACTTTAGCCACCAGTGACTGCTTTGAGTGATAATCAACAGTGTTATTCCAAGGGCTCTTATGGAAGTCGCACCACTTCCCAGTATCTTTCTTTGCCTTTCTAGTGTCCTTCTTTCCTTGCAGCTTGGAATGGTCATCTTGATACTGTCCGTATTTTATATGTCCTTTGTTCTACGAGTTGGGGCTACTGTTTCTTGGATTTTTTTGTGAGGGGATCTCAGGCCCAAATTGCCGCGTATTTTGTTTGAGATTCTGCTCGATTTTGATGGCATATCGATAGGCCACGCCCAAGGAAGAGATGTCCAAAAATTCCATTTTGTTCTGGATGTATCTATGCACATCACTGTGATACTTGAGCACCATATGTCACTCTGAATATTTGATACCCAGCTTGGTGCGTAAGGAATGGTAGATATTTGTGAACTATGGCACTGCTTGGTCTCTTTCTTGACACAGTGTGGTCCATTTTGTATACAAGTCATCATAAATTTCGACAGGGAAGTATTGTTCCTTAATATTATCCCTAAAGGATTCCCAGGTGGTTGCGACTATAAATAATTAGGGTTTCTCTATTTCCTTTTTCTCACAAGAATTTTCCCACCAATCTTTGACATGGGAAACGACTTTGAGGAGCGCAAAAGTAATCTTTTCTTTATTCGAAATTTATGGACAGAAAAATACCCTTCTAGTAGATTCAACCATTTGTATACAACATTTGCATCTATCTGACCTTCAAATATAGGAATATCAAAGTTGATTTGTACCTTGAAGGGGGCGGTGCCTCCACTCAAGGAGGATGTGTTGCCTGTCGGTAGCTGGCGAAATATTTGTGCAAAACTCTCCATCATCTCGTTCCTCTAATGTGTGAGGGATTCCTCAAGAAACATTTTGAAATGATCTCTTGTCTTGTATTATTTCTTTTCTCCCACCATGAGAGTTCTCTTGGGCGTGCGAGAGCTTTTTTCCTCAAGATAAACAAGATCGAGACCCAATTCTTTGTACCCTGACCTCGTTGGGGACATGCATTAAGAACGACAAGGAGAAGACCGCTCTGATACCACTGATCTGGATTTTATGAGTTGAACGAAATGAATACAAATTATTAAAAGATGTTTAACACAGAATAACAAAGATACAATAAAATTGGTTTCTATTCAATAAGGAAATAAGATGAAACTGTAAAATGTAGCGGAAAACAAGCTTGCTGGAATGGTGGCGACTTATCTTTGAGACGAGATGTGACGGTTGCGCTCATTCACAAGAATATGATTACAATGAGGCTCTGAAGGCCTTTTTTACAATAAACATGAATTCCAAAACATTAGACATCCAAAAACATAACCCTAAGAGATGAAGCACCAAAATTCATGTGGGCCCCATTGGGGTAAGCTAGTACATCAACTTCCCGGGGTTGTAACTTTTGCATACGATCTCTGTTTTAGGCGCATGATAGCCCGTTGGAAATGTCTATCCGAGGAATACACATGTTTCCATTAGAATTTGATTTTTTTCATGATTTGAATGTTGTGATCCCTAAAAACGTTGTTTAGGGCCTCAAAACGGCCCCAAAAGCCAGGGACCCAAAAACTAGGAAAAAATTTCCAAACTTCCAAAATGACAAAATGAACTAGTTGGAATAGGTGGGAGGCCACCAACATCCAAATGGATCAATTTGATTCCATGTATTGTTGTTTTAACTTCTCCAATTTGTAGTGGTTGTTGGTCTCTAATAATACCTTGTTGAAGAGTGGTTTTGTGATGCCTTGTTCCATGAATATTTAGAAGTATTCCATCTTATTCCTTGATAATATTGATATTGACCTTCTTTTCTTCCTTGAAATATTTCCTGGTAATGAGGGGGTCAATATGGTTTCACTTTGACATTTTCCTTCACTTTGCTCATGCATTTCATTTATCGTTAGTTTAGATACAATGACATCCTCTATCCTCTTTGCTTGGTCTTTGATTACTCTAGCCTTGAGATAATGCCATTATATTTGGCATGTACATCCTCTATATGAAGTTCAATTTCTTCAAGCATCCTCTGGTGACCTTCTTGAATATTGTCTTCTTTCTCCTTTTGTAGCTGCAATGTCACCCCATTTATCAAATTTTGACTTCCTTTTTCAATTCTAGATTGCATTTTTGATTTACGTCATCAATATTTAGGAATTCCTCAACCTTCTTGCAAATTTCCCCTTCAAGTCTTTGGTAGATTCTTCATCCAAGATCATCATTTCTTCTTGATTTTGATAATTCTTCTTTTCTTCTTTCAATCTCTTAACCTCATCCGATATTTTTTTATTATGGTTTTGTAATCTACATATCTCTTCATCTTTGTTTTTCAAATCTTCCCTTGACTCATCATTTTTCCAGTTTCCTTTTCTAGTCTTTTCTTATTTTAATTTTTGAACTTCCTTGATGAGTGATTCATTAAGGTATTATATCTTAGATATATCATTACCCTTCTTCTTGATCTCTTCTTTTGATTCTCTTAACTCATCTTGAAATCTATGCATTGCCTCCATTTTTGTATACCTAATCCATTTATCTGAGAATAGTTTTTCAAATTCTTCCGATGTGACGTTCCATCTAGTATCCTTGTCAATACTCAACCACCATTTCCAAACTTCACCAGATTTTTTTTTTTTTCCCTTGAAGTATTCATGCCATATTCCTTTACCAACCTCAACCATTACATAGGATTGATTTCATCTTCATCATCATCTCCATAAAAATGTGGTATTTCCATTGATTCTTAGTTTATGTCTAACCTAAACATTCAACTTACAATTTCAACTTATTAACAATAATGATCTAAAATAGTTATAATCTTTGTTCCAATATAATCTTCCACATTTTCTCTTTCCAATGGCTTTTGAATCAACTCAATCAGACATCCCAATCAAAATATATGATAGTTTTAAGTCAACAAACCTTTGAAACCCTGATTTGAAGTCTATCCTTATAGCTAACCTTCCTTCTGATGTATTTATGCAATTTCATCCCTTCTGAGTCTAAAATTTCAGCCTATAGTACTCTAATATGTCTTCTCTACAATGCCAGAAGTTTGAACAAAATTTCATGTGCCAAATGAAAGTTGTGGTAACTTTCCCAAACCTTGCGGATTTTTGGCCTTTTTTGGAGAGTGAACTTGTACAAAATGCCATGTGTCCAATATTTAATATTTGATTCTGAAATTTGTACCAAAAGTAATAGGAACTATATTATTTCCAATGCAACTGATGGCACTAAATTTGGATCTTTAATGAAGCAAATATGATCATTTTACCTTGAACACATGTTTGAGGCTCATTTTAGGGATAGTAAAAATCCCTAACTTCCATAGGATTTATCTCCTAAAGTAAAATGATCCAGAACTTGAATTTTTTACCATACAAAATTCTCTATGTTTTCTTAATATCCTGAAAATTTCACACTCTGAAACAATACTTAGAAAACGTTACAGAGAAATCCCCAAAATGAATAGTTTGATATTGATTTTAGGGCTAGTAAAATTCCCTACCTTCCATGGGATGTTTCTCACAAAATAAAATGACACGGAAACTAAAAATTTTACTAAGATAATTCCATTATGGCTCCTCAGGATTATGAAAATTTTAGACTCTGAGATGTCACAAAAAAATAGTTACAACAAAAATTCCAAAATGAATCTCTTACAATTGATTTTAGGATTAGTCCTAACCCTTGTCTTCCATGGACTATATCTCCAAAAGTGTAGCGAACCGGAATATTGATTTTTTTCCACCTATACTATGATATGTTTCCCGAGTCTCCACAAAATTTCACTATTTGAAACCTCCCAACAAAGAAGTTATAATGAAAATTCCAAAATGACTTTCTTGAAATAGAAAAACCTTAAGATTGATGCTCTGATACCAAATGTTATGCATGAAGAGCTTAATATATACAAATAAACCATAATTACACACTATGTACAACAATGTGAGCATGGATCAGAACTCCAATATAGATAAGATAGATAAGTTACACAAAAACTCCTTAAAGAATAGGAGAACCTCCTCCAAATACCCAAATACATTCATACATCACAATTCACATGTCCTCAATAATGAATACATGATCTCTATATATACCTATTCACACACTACACATGAGGCCCCTTTACTATTAGGTCAACCCTATTACCTATACATTTACACATTACATGTACATTTATCCCCATATATTCCCCCCTCGGGGTCATATCATATACATTTAATCCCATATATGCCCCCGTCATGTCATAACAAAGAAATTGCACCTTAGAGTGCTATGTTGATATATTTCCTCCATGCTTATAGATTCTTATGATATTTAGGTGGAACGTGGTTCCTTTAACCTCTCACAAAATCCACTTAACCTCCAACAAAATGGTTTTTCAAAATCATCTATTCACCAAACATCAAAATATGGCAAGAAAAAGGAGGAATATATATATAAAAAATAACTATCAATGTCAAGACAAATTAGAACTTGTAAAGTTTATTCATCATATATTGTTTGGTTTCCCTTGTTTTAATGTGTCATTCTAGTATCTGTGACACTCATTCATGGAAATTGTAATTTTCATATTAATAAATACATGCTCATAACCTGGGTATTCTCTAGAATCCTTGTTTTTTCACCTAAACTACACCTAGGTGTCTGTATCATTGTTTTTATGGTCAAGTTAGATTCATAGTTAATAGAGATTTTATTTTCTAGACTCCATGCAATTTTTCCATAGCTCCTCCAAATTTTCCATTAATGAAAATGTTATTTTAGATGATGGTGGAATATTATGTTGTTTATAGTCTTCCCAGAGTGGCATATGAATATGGACAATATTTTATTGTCCATGATTAGGTGTTTGAAGCTTAAAGTGAAATGAAAAGTTTGAAGGACATATTGAGAATTTGGTATGGGGAAAATATCCAAACCTAGCAGTATAATTTATCTATGTAAGATATTGCAAGTGTGTTTGGCCAAGGCCCACATGAGCACACTATCCACAATCACCCAAGCCAGTTTTTTTCAAAATCGACCCCTAATGCAAAAATTGCATTATCCCTTACTAGGAAAAACCCTAGTTCTAGAGATCGACGAATAAATCATTTTTCGAGAAACAAAGTCACAGGAGATGGGTGCTCCTAGTTATCAAGAGTCCAACACAATTAATGGTTCATCCATCCAAGGCTCAGTTAGAGTTTTATGGCAAGTTGTAACTCGCCTCCTGAAGTCATTCAAGGACATATTGGAAATTTGGTCTGGGGGGGGAATATCCAAAATGAGAAACATAATTGCGTTTCATAAGCTCCTACAAGTGTGTTTGGCCAAGGCCCACAATCACCCGAGCCATTGTTTTTCAAAATCAACCCCTAGTGAAAAATTTGTATTATCTCTTATTGAGGAACACCCTAGTTTCAGAGATCATTGAATAAAGAATTTTTTGGGAAATGGAATCCTAGGAGAGGCTTTTCCCTAGTTATAATCTAGTGACAAAATTCCAATACAATCGATGGTTTGTCCATCCAAGGCCCAATTATATTTTTATGGCGAGTTGCAACTTGCCTCCTAGAGCCATTCAAGGACATATTGGGAATTTGGTTCGAGGGAAAAAAATCCAAACCAAGAAGCATATTTGAGTTTTGTAAGCTCCTGCAAGTGTATTTAGCCAAGTCCCACATGAGCATGCTATTCACAATTGCATGAGCCAATATTTTTCAAAATTGACTCCTAATGCAAAAATTGCATTGTTCCTTATTGAGCAAAAACCCTAGTTCCAAATATCATCGAATAAAACATTTTACAAACAATGGAATCATAGGAGAAGGGTGCCCCTAGTTGTAGTACAATGTTAGGAGTCCCACATAATTGATGGTCCATGCATATGTGGCTTGATTAGAGTCTTATGGTGAGTTACAACTTGCTTCTTGAAGTCATTAATGGACACATTAGGAATTTGATTTTGGGGAAAAGGATCCAAACCGAGAAACATAATAGAGTTCTCTAATATCTTGCAAGAATGTTTGGCCAAGGCCCACATGAGCACACTGTTGAGGAAAAGGTATAAAGAACCTTACTCAAGCATTTTCAGATCTTGTCTGGCCAAGAAAAGATAGTTGGGAATGTCACCTGAGGTTTATAGCCTCAAAAGTATTCACTTAGTCCACAAGTATCAAGTACAAAGGATCAAGGCTGATTTTATGCTTATAGCAATGTACAATAAATTTAAACAAAGCTATGTGAGAGTATACAGAATTTACAATAATGTAAACATGGAGATAAAATAAAAATAAAGAACCATATCATGAAGACACATATGTGAGACATAAACAATAATCTGATTTTATTTCATTCTGAGACACAAAATTGAGTTCTCTTTTACAAACCTCTGCGAGGCTAGGGACCAAAGTCAGATTTAGAAGCAAAATACAAGTTCTCTTTTACAAAAATACTCTGACAACACAATAAAACTGAAACTAATGATCTGGATCAGCTTGCCACAACATGCTGCCACTTGACTTTGCAAGATATTCTTTATCAGTCGTGAAATTTAATTCTTAAACAAACAAGAATACACAGATTGCCAAAGATAAATCAAACACCTTTGAAACAAGCTATTGAAATATGTGATTCAATTTTGAATTCCGTCGCCTTTAATAAGACCCTGTTGTCATCAAGAGGATTAAGGTTTCTAGTAAACTCAGAATGAATGAAAACTGAAAATATCTCACTAATATAGAGCAAACCTTATGGTTGTAGTTCTCCTTCTCTTCTCTCCCCCCTTTGTCTCTTCATCTCATTGAGATTTTATTCCTCCTTAATATGTTAGGGTAGTTCAACTACCTTTCTTTAGTTAATTCAAATTAAATTAACTAATTAGTTTGAGACAAATAAGTAATAATAGTATAAGGGTATTAAATAATAACTAAATAGGAGGGACCCCTTGTGACTCCCAATTATTTCATTTTTTAATTATATGACATAACAAATATTCAAATCATTTAATTCAAAAACATATCCTTGTAACTTCAGCTTCATATATATATATATATATGCTCAAATGATAAATATCAACAGAATGTAATATAATCATGTCCCCAAAAATCATTACATCCAAGTTGTCCAATAAAAAATGCTCAAATGAATGTTGTTGTCCAAAACAATGTCAAATATATGTTTGTTTTTCAAAACTTTATCAAAATAAAAAATAATGTCTTCAACATATAAAACAGCCTCAATCATCAAAATCCATATTTGCTATGTGAGGCATTAGGTCTCTTCTTGTTGTTGTCCCCTGCCTCTGCTACTTCTACCATTACTGCCCCTGTTGAAAAAAAACTCATCCTGAAGAAAATATTTAATAAGTCATGAAAAATTCTTAATAACCCATACATGAAACTCCACTTAAATAAATCAGGAGTTGGGTCTATTATTTACTACAAGACACATACAATCCATCCATAAAAAATTAATTAATTAATTTCCATATGAACAAGGGGTTGATAGGGTCATTGGGAGTATGGGGGGTTTGTATTGTGCGTAAAATGATATCATGGAGGGGGAAAGATACATGGATATTGTTCAAGAAATCATAAAAACAATTAAACTGTGTATATAACCAGCTCCCAAAACACCAATCCTCCATATCCATTTCTTATATTTTCAAACAGATTTTTCCAAAAAAATGAGTAATAATAGAACATGGAGTGTAAAAGTGTAAGTGGGATAATGAGGGGAGTGTAGCGTGCATAAAATGGTATAATGGAAAGGAAACCAATGGTTACTTTTCTATCATTATCCATACCAAAAAAATCCATCCTCAAAACCAATTAAATTTCCAAACCCTTTACTGTTTCAAAATTGAAATTCAACACTCTGTTTCGAAAATTCCAGAACTGGTGTTTCAATTAAAGGATGTTCATTTTGCATTAAGAAATTGCATTGCATAGGAATCATTTCATAATTTATTTCTCAAGAAACATTCAATAGTGATAACACAACTCGTGCACAATAGAGTCAAGGAGACATAATATTCCAATAATCACAACCAACAGTCGAAGAATAGATAGACTGAGGTCCACAATATTACCATCGGTACTCTTTTAACCACTACAAAGTTTCACGAAGTGGACTCAAAAGGGCTCCCTGTGTATAACACAATTCCAAACTGATATTTCAAATAATAAATCCTCTCAAAATTCCTTTTTATTCGGGTTTGCAAAAACTCATTCAACGCATATATATTTCATCCACAAAGATACTCTTTTCACATAAAAATCGAACACCTCGAGCATGCTAACACATCAGGTCGTATATCTTAAACATTATTTTTGCAACACTATCATAACCTCAACATTGCCACATGACAGACTGTATAAAAAAAAATATAAGTGGGATTAGTATTGTTTCCAACATCGCATAGTAAACAATCAACAAAACCCATGACTAAAAGAACACAAACAATGCCTTTATTAAATGTTGGGTTGGCCACCCTTGCACCGTTAGTCGAATACAGAGTTCAATATACCAATCAACAACAATGATGAGGTATGGGAGGATGAGAAGACCAACAGTTTGAGGTTTTGGCTGAAGGAATGTCTTCAACGGTCCCAGTCATAGAGCTTATACAAGGGCATGAGCATGATAACCATATAATTAAATGACAGACATAGTCTAAAAATAATGCAACGATTGCGAACAGTTGTACCATTTTTATCAGACATAGAGGAACCACAAAAGAGAACTAGAGACAAGGCATGCCCAAAAACTCCCACACAATATTTTTTCCACAGGTAAAGCAACAAAGAAACTACAGTTTTATCAGCAACAATAGACACCCACACCACATTTAACTGTGAATAACTTGCATATAAACGCCATAGAGACCAACTTCATCCATAATCCATACACAGTAAAAAAAAAAAATGTATTGTAGCTTTGAAAGTGCACAGACAATAAGAAAATGCAAGAGCCAACTTTTGACTTAATTAAAGGGCATAGCAAAAATACATTGATGGATCAATAAGAACCCTCATACCTGGGTGTAATATTTTCCAAGGATAATCGAAAAAAGTATGAATACCTCTTCCACAACTGAACAAAGCGGAGGTAGAATCAACCAACAAAATGACCAAATTCGAAATGGAAAGGGTGGCGTCCCTCGAGGTAGGTTAGAGCGACGTGCAATTATTGCACATCATATCTACACTTACTCTTTCAACCATAGCCAGTACAAGCGATCTATCCATACAACGCATAGCCCAGTATCTCCACATTAATTCAATGAAAGTCATGTACACCGCTATTTCGCTATGTTTCGAACTTAACAAATGTGCCAACCTTTTAAAACCCCAATGTGGCATATGTCAAATCTTGTTAGGGATACCATGTCTCAAACCTTTAAACTTCCATTTTAAACAAATCGCACAACCCTTGTAACAAGAAATCCACAATACCATTATCATCTACCACTTAAAGCCTGGAGTTTAGATCTCCTTTTGAATTTAGTGCAACAGTATAAAACTTGTGATAACCATCGAAACAACATCATTTCTCTTTTAATCACATTACCCATAAAATTTGTTGTTTGCTCATTTTTTTCAAAGATTGATTTAGAGAAAATAATTGTAGAATTCATTTCGCAACCAAGTCATGAGCAAGAAAAATGAGTCATCCTTCCTTCATATTCACACACGGGGTCCCACCTATATAGTATATTATTAATTATACATAAATAATAAGGCATTAAAACCAATTTGCATGTAGGTACCCTAAGTTGCACTTTTGTGCATCAACACACACTTCTTATAATTGCTCGAGAAAATGTTTTTCAAAATTGATCCTTAGTGCAAAAATTGCATTGTCCCTTAGTAAAACCCTAATTCCATATATCATCGAATAAAGAATTTTATGGAAAACAAAATCATAGGAGAGGGGTTCCCCTAACTGTAATCTGATGTTAGGAGTCCAACATAATCAACAATTGATCCATTTGAGGCCCGATTAAAGTTTAATAGTGAGTTGCAACTCACCTCCTGAAGCCATTCAAGGACACATTGGGATTTGGTCCAAGGAAAAAAAATCTAAATCAAGAAACATAATTGAGTTTCATAAGCTTCTACAATTGTTTTTTACCAAGTCCCATGTGAACATACTACCCAAATCACTCGAGCCAGTTTTTTTCAAAATCAACCCCTAGTGCAAAAATTGTGTTGTCCTTTACTGAGCAAAACCCTAGTTACAGAGATCGTTGAATAAAGCATTTTATTGACAATGTAATCACAAGAGGGAGGTACACCTAGCTATAATTTGGTGTCAGGAGTCCAACATAATTGACAGTTCATCCATTTGAGGCTCAGTTAGAGTTTTATGGCAAGTTGCAACTCGCCTCTTGAAGCCATTCAATGACACATTAATAATTTGGTTTGGGTGAAAAAAAAACAAATCGAGAAGAATAATTAAGTTTTGTAAGCTCTTGCAAGTGTGTTTGGCCAAGGCCCATGTGAGAACACTACCCACAATCGCTTGAGCTAGTGTTTTTCAAAATTGACCCCTAGTGCAAAAATTGCAGTGTCCCTTACTCAGCAAAACCCTAGTTCCGGAGATCATCAAACAAAGAATCTGTTGGGCAACAAAATCATACGAAAGGGGTTCCCCTAGCTGTAATCTAGTATCAAGAGTCTAACAAAATTGGTGGTTCATCTATCCAAGGCCTGGTTAGAGTTTTATGGCGAGTTGCAACTCACCTCCTGAAGTCATTCAAGGACACATTGGAAATTTGGTCAAAGGGAAAAAAAATCCAAACCAAGAAGCATAATTGAGTTATGTAAGCTCCCACAAGTGTATTTTTCCAAGGCCCACGTGAGAATGCTACCCAAAATCACTCAAGCCAATGTTTTTCAAAATCAACCCCTAGTGCAAAAATTGTGATGTCCTTTAGTAGACAAAACCCTAGTTCATGAGATTGTTGAATAAAGTATTTTTCGAGCAATGAAATCATAGGAGAGGGATTCCCCTTACTATAACCTAGTGTCAGAAGTCCAACACAATCAACAATTCATCCATATGAGGTCTGGTTAGATTTTTATGACAAGTTGTAACTCACCTCCTAAAGCTATTTAGGGACACATTAGGAATTTGATCCGAGGGAAAAAAAATCCAAACCAAGCAACATAATTGAATTTCTTAAGCTCCCAAAAGTGTGTTTTTCCAAGGCCCAATTTAGCACGCTACCCAAAATCATCTAAGCTAGTGTTTTTCAAAATCGACCCCCAGTGCAAAAGTTGCATTGTTCCTTATTGAGCAACACCCTAGTTTTGTAGATTGTCGAATAAAGAATTTTTTAGGCAATGAAATCACTAGAGAGAGGTTCTCCTAGCTATAATTCGGTGTTAGGAGTCCAAAAAAACTAATGGTTCATCCATACGAGGCCCAATTAAAGTTTCATGGAGAGTTGCAAATGGCCTCCTTAAGCCATTGAGGGACAGATTGGAAATTTGGTACGGGGAAAAAAAACTCAAACTGAGAAACATAATTGAGTTTTGTAAGCTCCTGCAAGTGTGTTTGGCCAAGGTCCACATGAATATGCTACCCACTATCGCCTAAGCCATTTTTTTTGAAAATCGACCCCTTAGTGGAAAAATATGTGTGGGAGTGGATTTGGAGAATGACCTCCTTTTGGCATTATAGGTAAACATGGATGTTTAGAGACATCTACAATAATTATAATATAATGAAAATTGCTAATGAGACACCTAAGACTATAAGGACACAACTAAAATTCTATTAAGATGCAACAAGAACATTGATGAGACACCTAGGGTGCTAAAATGACTCAATTAGAATGTTATTACAACATAATTAAGACACATATGTGACACCTAGGATGAAAAAATAATCCAAGTAGGATGTTGTGAATATTTTAGTAAGACACTGAAGAGACCCTAGTAAGATGGAATTATGATGCAAAATATGACTGCAAGGACATTCAAGAGACAATAAATGTAATCTAAGGACACAAATGAAATGCTACAAAAACACTAATGTGGATGCTAAAATACTTGTGAAGATGCTAAAAGGATGAAACATTAGTGAAAAGGATGCATAATACATCAACAAGACATTGTGTTTCAAGCTTGAATATGGGAAAGATTCCAAAAGAGATAAAAGAGAAACTCAACCATTAAGAGAAAAAAATTGTATGTATGTATGAATTTCAATCAAAATTTTTGTACTTGCAAATAAGAATTGTACTTTGCATAGGGCTAGTTTTGGTATCAAAGTTAAAATAAGTGTGGTGATTTTGCATAAAAGTGGAAAACCTCATTTTGTGCCAATTATCAAAATTAGGTTTTTCCTCTAACCATGATTATGATCGAACAAAATCCTTTTACAACCATTGCACGTCCATTCTCAAGAACCTAGAAGATTTACGGTCAACACTTTGCAAAGGAACTGATGCTTATGGTCAACACCCAAACTATATGTCAATACTATATGCCATATCTTGTGATGCATATAATAAGGAGTTATCGTGTGGTCAAGGTAGATGTTAGCTAAGATCTTGTATTGGCTTCTATGGAAAACATAATGTGGAATAATTATATGGGTTTTTTTACCCTATGTGTGGTTTGTAACCTAACATAATTACTTTACACATTCCAACTAGAATATTAACATGGTTATCATGGGTCACACATGGTTTCAAATTTTGGTGTAATTACATTGCATGCACAAAATGAAATCCCAATGTAATTATTGTTCAAACAAGTATGTTAGATTTTGTTGGTTGTGAAGCATGATTATCTTCCTAATTCATATGTCTTTGTTTTCAGCCATGTTTATACCCCATGAAGACTGTACACCCCTCCACGCGGGGGAGTTTCATTGGGGGATTTTCCCCTTGCGGGGTCCGGGGAGCTCATTCCCCCCAGCTGGGGGGTCTGGGGGAAAGCCACCCCCCTAAGGAAAAAATTCCTTGTAAATTTATATTATAATTTCATAGTAAATCTAGATCATTCATTATAAGGTCGCAGATCTGACAGTAGAAGTAATGTTAGGATTTTTTCCCTAGAAGGAAACCCTATTTCATGAGAGAATTGTATTGTGGTTGTGTATGTGTGTGCAAATATTGTATTATGAGAGAGGAGACTTTGAGAGAATGAAGATAAAGTTACAATGGATGGTTGTAGGTTGTATCCCTTCATTTAATGGATAATAAAAAGGAAGGACTTGGAAATTTCTTTGGTGGACATAGCCCACATTGGGTGAACCACGTATATCTATGTCTCTATTGTATTGTGTATCTTCTATGTTTTATTTCTTCATTTGTTTTTATTTTATTGCTCCACGATAATTTTTTTCTAACAACTAGTATCAGAGCGAAAGGTAACTCGCAAGAAAAGAGGGTTCCTGGTTTGAGTGGGAGAAATGGAAAAAGATGGAAAGATTAGGGTTGAAAAATTTAACGGCCAAAACTACCAGTTATGGAAGATGTAGATGGAAGATTATCTATATTAGACTGATCTATTCCTACCATTGGGTGGAATAACAAAGAAGTCGACGACCATAAGGAGAAGAATGGGAGGTTCTTGACAAAAAGGCACTAGGAACGATATAGTTGAGCCTAGCAGTGTCGATGGCTTTCAATATTTTGAAAGAAAAGACAATGAAGGAGATGATCAATGCATTGGCTAAACTATATGAAAAACCCTCGGTATCAAATAAGGTATTTTTAATGAAGAGATTATTTAATATAAATATGTCAGAAGGTAGGTCTGTTGCAAATCATTTAAATGAATTTAATACGATTACTAATAAGATAAGTTCTGTAAAAGTGGACTTTGATGATGAGGGAAGGGCTCTTCTAATCTTGTGCTCATTGCCAGAAAGTTGGAACAGATTGGTCATGGATATAATTAACTCTGTCTCTAGTTCAACCACTTTAAAATTTGATGTTGTTGTTGGTGTTATCCTTAGCGAGGAAATGCGACATAAAAGAACATGTGAGACATCAGGTAATGCGTTAAACATGGAGAACAAGGGAAGACAAAAGGATAGAGTAAAGGGCTCAAGGAACTGCGGGATCTAAGGAAAAATCTAAGGAAAGATCTAAGGAAAAATCTAATTTCAACAGGGCAGTTTGCAAGTGAAGGTTGTATATCCATATTTACAGATAAGGTGTGGAAGGTCACCAAAGGATCATTGGTGATAGAAAAATGAGAGAAGGTAGGTACACTGTATTTATGTGCTGGTAATACTAACTCTTCTATCTCTTATCTTCTACAAGAGTGGATACAACACTGTGGCATCATAGGCTTGGACACATGAGTGAGAAGGGGATGCATATACTTCACAAAATAATTTTTTTCCATATCTTAAACAAATTGATTTGGATTTTTGTGAGCATTGTGTTTATGGAAAACATAAGAGAGTCAAATTTCTCATAGTCGGAAAAGAAAAAAAGAGTGAAAGGTTATAGCTTGTGCATACAGATGTATGGGGACCAGCTCAAGTATCATCTCATGGTGGATCTCGTTATTATGTTACTTTTATTGATGATGCAACTAGAAAACCTTGGGTTTATTGCATTCGACAAAATATGATGTTTTTTATACTTTTAAGAAATGGAAAGCTTTGGTTGAGAATGAGATAGGAAAAAGGTTGAAGTGTCTCAGATCAAACAATGGAGGTGAATATCACAACAAGGAGTTTGATGATTATTGTTCATACCATGGGATTCGTAGAGAGAAGACAGTTCTAGGAACACCACAAGAAAATGGTGTGTCAGAAAGGATGAACATGACAATCATGGAGCGTGCAAGGAGTATGAGATTGCATGTTGGTAAAAAGGTAAACTATTCTTTTTTGAATACTTTCGGTTGTGAAGCATTTGTCCATATTGATAAAGAAAATAGAACAAAGCTTGAGGAAAAATCCAAGAAGTGTACCTTTATTGGATACATTGTCAATGATTTTGGTTATCGCGTATGGGATTTTGAAAATCACAAAATCATTAGGAGTAGAGATGTCATATTCAATGAGAAGGTCATGTACAAAGATCAGTTGCAGGGAAATAAACATGAAAAATAAAAACCATAATACACAGTGCTTGATGAGATCACTGAAAAAGAAATTCCAAAGGTACCATAAAATCAAAATGTACTACATCAAGAGAAAAATGTACCTCAAACTCCTGCAAGTGTTGTTAGAATATCTACTAGGTTAAGTAGATCCCCTGAACGATACTCTCATTCATTGTATTATTTATTGTTGACTTATTATGGTGAACTAGAATGTTATGAAGAGTCAATGCAGGTAGTGTTGGAAGATTGGTTGTTGTCATTGATGTCAACCCTAGTCATGGGTTTTGGACCACAAGATTGATGAAGGTATTTGGACATGAAGGAAAATGCACATGCAAATACAACACCCATGGATGGATAGTATACATCATGTTGTTCCCGATGGTATGTGGCATGCCATGTGGATCCTCATGGTTGAGGAGAAATGAATTTTTGAATATGACAAAGTGAATTGAAGAAGGAAGTACATGTAGGCCCTGAAGATAATTAAAGAAAAGAATTACAAAATAAGAAAGTGTCAGGTCAGCCCTAATGTTAAAA
>ML781471.1:1271175-1333247 GCA_009831015.1 Picea engelmannii | reverse complement strand
ATCCATATTTACTTCTTATCAACCATGAAAAAACAATAATGAGTCATATTTACATCAAACAATATTGGGTCCATTACCCAAACCTTTGTGCTGCGGGGCTTTCTTCAAGGGTTGACATCAATGACAACCAACCTTAATCAATATATATTTCAAGCAAGGGTTGGATGAGGAGGACTTGCAGATAGTGTTGCAACAACCTCTCCAATTCCTCCTCATCCAAGCCTTGCTTGAAAGATAAACAATCAAAATAACAATGCTTTTTTGATTTCTCCTCTTTAGGATCAAATGTTTGATATGCTCCAATCTCTTTCCCCCTTTCACCTTGGAAAGGCCTCCTTATATAAGATTTGAGAGGCTTAAACACCATGATTAGATTACGGAATTGGTTTAGTATTTTCCTCCTTAGTTTATTATTTGATCATAGGATAGTTCCATAGGATAGTATTCTATCCAAACCAAACTCATCTCCAAGAGCTGGCCCCTTATGAAAAGGTGGGAGATCCCAATTTTTCCTCAATCAAAAGTAGCACTCCCCTATAGTTAGAGATAGAGCGCTATAGCTCTCCCTAAATAAGGTAAGGGGGATGCTACCATATGGGGTAGCACTCCACCAACATGGCCAGGGGGGCGCTACCCTTCAAAAATGCCCAAACAAAGGTCGATTTTCCAAGTAAAAAGTGTGTTTCTGGCCTTGAAATGATGGGTTTCTTCCTCTAATATGACTTAGGGATCATGGAAAATGTTATTTGATGGTTCCAATGGGTTAAAACACATAGAAACACATAGAAAATTGCATGCGACACTTATTAAGGTGCATATGACACTTGACGACACTTGTGACACTTACCAAGGTGCATACAACACTTTTGCGACACTTAGGGTGAAATACTTATGTGTGGCATTTTGATGTGTAACAGATGCCTCCTAAAGTGTGAGGTCAGAAGAGAAACTAATGGCCGAAACAATTTAAAAAAATTTCAATGCAAGGGTGTGGATTTGGAGAACTTGGTAGAAGCTGCAAACAACCATCAAACAATATTAATATATGTTTCATTCCCGAGGCAGGCATACCTATGCTCGGAATATAGTGACTCAAAGCATGGCCGCCAAAAAATACATTACGTATCCATGATGATATTGACTAAGGATATGGCCACCAAAGATACAATGTTGATCCATCCCTCTATGACATGACTTGATCGTAGCCATGAAAGAGTACACAACGGAGCTACAATATGACAATAAAATAGCCACATACCAATACAAAGTGGATCTATGTTACAACATATATATCAATCAAATGATCTCCATCACAACTTGTGTAAAGTATAAATTATGATGAACACTCAACCCAGGTTCTTCGTCTCAATCCTTTAACAATACGATTTTTTCCATGTGAATAGATGATTTGATGTCGAACATGGCAGAAACTGCTTGATTACCGATCATTGATGTATACCGTTGACAAGAATGAGACAAATCACCATTGATGTCAATAATCTCAATGTACTTTAAGTACAATAAAATGAATGTGAATAATGAGCTAAAGTTGAATATTCATGGAATCAATTGTCAAGGTTCATTGATGTATACCCACTGCCGAATGCGAGGAGGCCTGCCATTGAGGCATGCAGTTCCCAAGGTATCGATTTGTTTCTAAGTCTAATTCCCGAATAATTTGCTGAAGTCGACGAGAAAAGACTCGCCAAAGGAGGGCATTGATGTATCCACCATCAATTGATGCGAAACTTGTCACAAGAAACTGATATGATGTGGTAAACCAAGAATGGACTAACACAGGTATGGAAACTAGTAATATTGTGTATGAATGACTTGAAGTGAAGACTTCCCTTGAACATTGAAGAACGACATAAGACTTGGCAGCATGGAATCAGAATGAACCAAAACATAATGCGGAAATCGTTGGGGCATTCTTTGGATGGGCCAAAGGAGTAGAAAGACTCATAAGATTGGTTCAGTGCAGAGGGAAATGGATTATCCAAGTGTACGGTAAGATGTGAACATGTGCCATGTTCAAGGGCGACAATAAAATCTTCCTTTAAAGATCTCAAGAAACTTGACCCACTTCCTTCAATTTTTTCCCCCATCCAGATAGATGAGTACTTATTTTTTGTTTCACAAGCTCGAGGAGGGTAACACATGCTCGATATAGCTCATCATTCAGATGAGTCCCTCGTCATATGTTTAACAAACCTGAAGAAGGAGGGGCTCAGTCCCAAACGGGTCTTGGAGATTGGACTCATATAGGTACTTCGATACATAGTTTTACAAGCCCAAAGAAGGTAAACTCGGTGGTTTTTCATGTTTAGAGAGTCTGAAAAGAACTTAAAGGTGACTCCATGGATGCATTTTTTATATATTTAGTCTCCCAGGACCGAAAAAAGTGTAAAAGAATACAGGGGATAAATATTCTAACCATTCTTGATTAGAGTAGTCATTTTTCGTAATTAGTCTTGTGAGGCCGAAAAAGAGATAAAATACCACTCGAAAGATGCCCTTTCAAACCTTTTAATGAGTGTGAAAGGAAGAAATATCACTCAAAAATATTTTCATTTTTACGGAGTTTGAAAAGAGCTTAAAGGAGACTCCAAAGAGTTCCTTTTTTGTATAGCTTTTACGAGTCTGAAAAAGAGATAAAAGTATACTTGGTAACCTATTATCATGTTTTAACAAACACGAGAAAGAACAAAGACTAAACTCGTTCTTGGAAAAAGTTACTACGTCATGATGGGGACAACCCTCGAATGAGGATCACTCCTAGCAACGTGTCTCTCCAGAGGTGGTTTTCCTCTACCTTGCGTGATAGAAGATAACGGTTTCACTCCAAAATGATGTCGAGAGGATGGAGACATGCCCCCCAAGTGTCATTTCCTCTGGTGAATCTTCTTATTTTATCATTTTAGTGTATGGTTACTAATGGGAACATTTTCATGAGACGGAGGAAAATAAGTTTCAAGCATGTGATCCAGAATGAGACTCAATTCTAATGGAGGGGGGTCTATTTCATTGTTTAACGAGCTTGACAGAGACAATGAACTATGATCGTTAGCGTCTATTTCATTTTTTAATGAGCTCGGTAGAGGAAAATAACTATGCTCGACTAGACCAGGTACTCCCAAAGGATCATATAATTCTAAGGATTATCGCATCTGAGTCGAAATCATATTTAATGTGGTAACCCTTGGGGTGGCGGGAGCAGGAAAGTGAATAACCGTTATGGGCATGAAATCCTTAAGAATACATGCTCCTACTCTTAGAAAAGGGAGATTATTCATTGTAGTATTGTGACGATGTGGAGTTGTATACTCAAGTTGGTCAATAGTGATAAATTTTCCTTGATGGGGAAATCGTAAGATACGAAACACCAAAGATGCGATGACAGTCATTGTATAAAACCAGCTACGACCAAGTAACAAATTATAATCTAGGGGCACGCCTACCACTTCGATTTCGACCGAAACAGTCTTACCCTTCAACGTCACAGCGAAATATTGCAAGATACCATCAAGTTGGAAACCACGTCCATCAAACTCTTTCAAGGTTATAGGAGATGAGATAAGTTCAGGAAAACCAAGGGATTTCCAATAAGGAAAATACATGACAAAGGTGGAGGCTCCCTCATCCTAAATAGTGTGATGGATGTTCTTTCCACCACCAAAAATTTGAATTTGGAAGGCTCGGTGGTGTGAGAGTATCTCCTCGAGAAGGTATAGATTAAACGTAATCAGATTCGAATGGAAAGGGGTATGATCACCTGGAGGAGTGTCATAAGTATTTTCTTGAGTCGTGACATTAACCATCTTAAACATGTACATCTTAGAGGTGCTTGTGGAAACATCCTCGTGGTGGGAATGAGTTGTGTTTCCCCCTTGCAGAGGGGTATGGTTTTGCGCAACCAAATGTTGTTGTTGAACCGGTTGGGAGGTAAGGCTTCAGATATCTAGTGCCAACCTCACGATGAGGGAAGTATTTCATGTAATTGTCTTCCTCACAAATCATACAAAGAGATTTAGGCTTTCTAGTCATTTGAGTATCAACAATCTTAGTATTATCCTGCTCATTAGAAGGTTTCTTGGATTTACCCTTGTTTTACTTCTTACTTCTTGGTTGCAGAGATGAAGTGGATTGGACCAAATTCACTTTGGAGGTTTGAGCAGGAGCGAAAGTAGTGTTGGTGTTTGGAGCGGAACTGGGTTCTAGAGTAGGTCTGGATGAATCATTCGACAGACAAGGAGCGTTAGGGATCAAATAGTAAAGTATGCCAGACTGGGAGTAAACCAATCCAAATACTACGCATGGATGATATTCTACTCCTCGGTAAAAATGTTTCCCATAGAAACATCACGGGAAATGGGAGGCAAGAGAGACTTTGTAAACCAATCTATGAGGAGTTGGTCCAGAACGGGAGCTTTAATCAACCGTCTTTGTCATCTCCACTCAAGAATATGATCGGATATGTGGGTGGAAGAGGATTTTCGGAGAGAGGTCAAAAGTTTTATACCAGTCTCGTACCATATAGGCAGCTAAAAATGCGTCAGGAAATCCATGGAAAGAGAATTAAAGTAGGTAAAGGAGTTACGTGACAATTCAATATACCATTTAGTTGCCACATCTATAAGTGTTATCTGAAAAAGTCTAAGATGAATGGAATCATCCATCAAAGACTTGGAATAACACCATAAATGGAAAGTCATAACATGATTTTTAGGATCTTCCCTAGATTTTCCATCGAATTTCAGGATGTTGGACAGTAATTTGGAAGTGATAGCGGGCCAAAACGAGGCATGAAGGATGGAATTGTTTGTTAAATGTGATAGATTTGGAAGATCTAACGTATCCAAGAATGGTAGTTGTCGGTTAGGCTGTTGATACTGGTGATAACCATATTGTGTGGGAACACCAGTAGGACCATATCCAGGTTGTGGTGATATGGCAAAGCTAGATGGTCCTCCCATGTAAGGTGGTTGTCCAGGTTGTCCACCCATGTAAGTTGGTTATCCTGTTTGTCCACCCATGTACTGTGACAGAGTGGATGGACCTCCTACATACTGAAATTGACCTGATGGTCCCCCGATGTGATGTGGTTGGCCTGATGGGCCTCCCATATATTTTGATTGAAGGGACTGTTGCATCATAATCATGGGGTTGACAGAATGATAGGGTATAGTTCCTTGCAGAGGAATGCCCGTCAGATTGGGTTGATCCCACAAAGGATTCAAAACTCCTAGATATGGATGTCCAGGATACAAGACAATGGTAGTAGGGATAGAAGGACTTGCAGGAGTGACTTTCCCCTAGGATTTTTGATGTTGCAACCATGTAGGTTTCCCCCCAGTAAAAAATTTCCCTGCAACTGAAGTTGTCCCCGAACTGAAGGTTGGCCTCCCATTGAAGGTTGACCTCCAATGTAGGGTGTGCTAATATGCAATGTATGAGATGGAGGATGAGAATATTTTGTAACTGTGGTTTTGTGAATGACTTGACTATGGGCCATCTGACTGATGGGACAACCAACTAAAGAACCTGGCATGTGCATGTGTGGAAAAAATGAAGTATCAATATTACCTGACTCATGTGCGAGAGGAGATGAATGCACAAGTGGTTGAGTCGGGGTTACCTGAGTCAATGATATTTCCAATAAATATGAAGCACCATCAATATCAACTACAAGAGTTGTGGGAAAAGATGAATTCCCAAGTCTTTCAGGAAAACCAAAAGATGATGGGTTCGCGCTAGAAGATGGTCTAGTGGTGGAATCGAGTGATAATTGATAAAAAGAATAAGAATCGACGTATCTCGTGGATGGTGGATCAAAGAGTGGTTGGCCAAGTGGATCAGTAAATGAAGGATTCACAAAAGATGAAAATATTTCTACGAAAGTTGGGACCGGTTCTTCAATGTGATGGCCACTCCCAAGAGCGACGCTCTCGGTTTCAGAAGTGTGATCTGTGAACATTGCTTCGTAAGAAATATTTTGTTGAGGTTTCTTAGTATCACATTCCATACTGTGAAATATTCAATCCTAAGGCCGACTATGAAATTCAAAGAAGCACACTCCTATGAAAAATAAAATAAATCAACCAAGAACAATAGGCTCAAGGATCTTTCGAAGACGAGATATTAAGCTGCCAACGAAGAAGTGAGAAGCAGTTACCCTGACCTCCACATAAAATCCCTTCTCGGTGCAAGCAACCCTTTCTTTCACAGGATCACCATCCAAGGGTACTAAGAGTGTGATACGACGTCTGCACCAGGTACCATGGGAATCCCCCCACAGTCACCTCTGTAGGCACCTAGGAAATGCCACTAAAGTTACCAACTTGCAGTCAACCTTTGGGTACAGTTGACAGTCAGGACCGAACGTATGGGAAGGATATCAAAGTCTGAAACTCTTTAAGATAACTGAAGATAAGTTGATTGGTAGGACTCCAGAGGACCCCGAATGGATTTAGAGTTCACAAAGCATCGAGACCAAATGAAACCAGTGGTTTGTCAAGAAAAACCCCCAATATACAATCTGTCTACTACGATTGGTTAAGCTTTGGAGGGGTAATCTTCGCTTCTCTGTCACACATGGCCTCATGTTTAGCCCCTGTGTGAGAGGGGATTCTCGGCTATGCTTATATGAAAGTTGTATTTATACGCTCTTTAGTGCTCTACGGTCTGTTTAGTAGTATTGGATAATTTAGTCACTTAGTCCAAAGACCCTAATCCTATGCTATTGTTGGTGCGCTAAAACCAAAAAAAAAATCTAGTTGATTTTATTAGCATGTGGTTGATTTTAAAAGGATTTTAACTCAAAGGGTTCACAGAGATGAAATTGATGATGTGTAAGAGACTCGACTCCAATAGAATGCAAAAGTATGATATGCAAGTCTTTCTTTCAATGAATCCTATGTACGGGAAGGAGAAGAATTCTATTCTTCTTAATCACAAGAAAGCACTCAAAACGATGCAACTTTCAAATTTTGGGATGAATACAATGTTGAACTACCAACCAAATGCTTCCAAAAAAAAACAAATGCATGTGTGAAGCTAGTTCTTTTTCCAAACATAAACCAAAACAAATTTCCTAATTAATGCAAAATTTCTTCATTTGATTAACTATGCAAGGAGATATGCAAACTTTTCGCTTCTTAACTTTCAGATGAAAGAGATCTAAGTTTAATACAAAGAACTGTGAGGGAAAAAGAAATCCAACAAAACACACTCAAGAATGATGAGAATTGAAAGAAAACAAGTAATATAACTCACTTAATTAAGAACTCGACAATCGACAAGCATTCAAGGGATACAACAAAGTGCAGAGAAGAATCCAAAAATTGATAAGGAGAAAGAGAAATAACTCAATCGTCCTGAAAAAATGAGCAACAAGAAAGATAAATCAAGTCTAGGTTGTGGTAAGCATAAAGTCTCAAATCATTCAAAGAGAAAATATTTGAAAAGTAACCTAATACCAACAAACCTTTTCAATTAGTCATATAACCAGAAACTTCGCAAGAATCAGACCAAACCAAGAAGAAACAAGGTGAATCAATATCATGATTTGGAAAAGGTTGCAAGTTCAAACAAGACAAGGAAAAGAGTGATAAGGAGCCATATCCTCAACCTAAACAAAGTCACGATAAAAAGTACAGACTGTGGGCAAAAGACCTCCAACAAAGGGCTGAGTAAAATATGGCATATTCTCCTGGATCTTCTCAAAACAGGAGAGTAGTTCTCCCTAAATCAAAGAGACAGAGCGCTATATCGCTCCCTAAGATACCACTAAGAAGCTCTAGTAAGATGAATAGTGCCCTCATAGCCACTCTAGGGGAGCGCTAGTCTTGTAGATGTTTTAAAATAAGCATAAAAAAAAAATCAGTAGAGACTGGCTTGGTAAATATGACTACTGCTTGATGAAGCTAAGGGAAGAGGGAAGGATAAAAAAAAAAATTAACCAAACAAGATCAAACAAGGAAAAGGTTCAGACAATCTAAGGAAATACAAGTCAATGTCCTTCCCCAGTGGAGTCACCAATTTCTGTTACGAAATGTTTCCCTTGTGGACAGGTGAAATCTCCTTTAGATTATCAGACCCCTATTACCAAGACAGAAAAGTACAAATGGTTTCTATATTCCTTTCAGATTTAACTTAACTAGTTAAACGAGGAGAATAGAAGTGTGACATACCTTATTCCGGTGATTGCCCTTTGATGCTCCAAATCTTGAGCTTGATTCCTAAGTTCCTTGATCCCGCAAAGAACAACAAAGATACCTTTCTTCAACTATATATGATTAACTAAACAGATCTACCTATGAAGATTAAATGACAGTAGACAAGTAGATGCAAAAGTACACATACTTGAAGGAAATAGGCCAAGTATATTAATTTGAGAACCAAAAGAAAGTATGTACAATATGAGTTTGAAGATGCAACAACTCCTTCATGTCCTCGTCATCCAACCATTTGCATGAAAACTATAAGATCAAAATAACAATGTTATTACCGATTTATTCCTCCCTGAGATCAGAGGTTTGATATGCTCCAATCCTTACTTTCACCTTGGAAATCCCTCAATATATAGGATTTGGAGGCACAACTACCATGAGAAAATGAGGGGTATGGTTGAGGATATGGCTCCTTGAGGCTTGGATCAGATCCTAGGATGAGGCCCAAGCATGAAGGTTGAACACAACTAACTCCATCTCAAAGAGATGGCCCATAGAATAAGGTGGGGCATATCCCCCCTTTCTCTCAACACGAATGACGCTCCCCCCAAATGAGAGACATGGTGCCACCCTAGAAATGACACTCCCCTATAGTGGTAGAGGGGACGCCATGTGGGCACCCACAATATGTACTGGGGGGCGTAGCTCTTCATAAATGCTCAAAAAGGGTCGAATTTTCCAAGGAAAAAGTGTGTTTTGACCTAGAAATGATGGTTTTCCTCCTCCCATATGACTTAGGGGTCATGAACAATTGTTTCAAGGGGAGGCGACACCTCACAAAGTGAATGCAACACTTGGGAAGGTACATATGACACTTGCGACAATGAATGCAACACTTACCGAGGTGCATACATCACTTTGTGACACTTAGTGTGCGTAACTCAAGTGTGACATTTTGATGTGTAACACTAACCTCCCTAATCCCTCACGTAGGTAGAATAATATATTTCTGTGTAATAAAGGCCAATATTAATAAGGCCTAGCAATAAGGAATAATAAGTCAAATGTAAGAAGACCTAATAGAAGCTTCCGCTTCTAAAGGGATCTTCCTCTAGATTGTTCTTTTGGATATATAGATTTAATATAAATAGGAGTAGAGGGTATGAGAAATTTTGTCTTGAGAATTATTGTAATAGAGTGCTTCTCTGCTGGAGGTTGCCCCCTCAAAGAGGAAAGTGAACATTCTTCCCTATGAATAAAGGTATTATTCTGGTGTTGTGGTTTCATCTATTGTGTTGTTCCGCTGTTATTCTCTACAATATTTCTGTTTTCATCTATTATAATAGATCTAATGCCTTACAAGTGGTATCAGAGCACTTTCCTTGGCAGAAAATTGTGGTTTAATTTTTTTCAAGGTAGATATGTATTCTGACATCTTAAAGCTACAAATATTTGTCATTCAATGCATAAATCCACGGTTGGGGAAGCATACATGTAGGAACTACAAGTGGTACTTAAGTGCACATTGTTGGCCACCAATGTAACCCCTGTTGGTACCCCTTCGAGTGGTAGCGCATCAGACAACACTTGTATACAAATTGACCTAGATATCCTGAAGCCCTCCGTAGATAAACCAATCAGTCGTCTGATTGCTATAGTGCCACTGAGAATAAAAGTCAGGAAGATACTCTCTAGTACCTGGGTAGTCAGGTAGTACGACTAAGGGAACGGTCTAGCCTCTTTAGTTGGTGCCCTGAGATATTAGGACAAGTATTATTGTTGGACCCCGCACATATATCATAGAGCTATAGCACAGAGCAAACCCTTGTTTGTAGAAACCTTGAATACCCTAACCTTTGGGATGAAACATAAACATAACATACAAGATCTATTGTTGTGTAATTGTGCCTCCTGCATTCTGGTTGCGAAATTCCTACACATTTTTTCCTGTTAAACATTTGGCCATTTCATCACTACAGTATTATTCAGATCGGAGTATAAAAAAAGAGTATGGATCCTGTCGGCACCATTATTTGAGACCTATCCCATTGGATTCCTCTCTTCTCCTTGATCGCAGTCATACCTATTATTTTTTAGCAAATGTTTTTTTCGTGGACCCGACCCCTTCTCGACACCCCTATTGGGAATCTATCCCATTGAATTCCTCTCTTTTAATTGATCATAGTGGTACCAATCACCCGTAACTCATTTCTATGCGGTCCCTTTTTCCCCCCTGTCCCATCCCCATGGCCCACACTCGCAGCCAAGATTGGGAACAACGTCTCACCACCTTGACCAAATATCATGACCAAAACCAAAGTGGTATCTCTTCCATTATGTCCAATATTGGTAACATCAACTCCCATCTTGTTCCACTCGAATCACTTCCCCAACCATCACTCAATTGACTGCCACCTAACAACAATGCTATGACGCAGTGAACACTTTGACTGCTTTGATTAAGCCCACCCCAGATCCTTTCTCTTCTTCCACACCTTATAACCCTGACGGTCCTGATTCTTCCCAGTCCACCTCTTTTCCTCCCCACAAATTTCAGCGGGACCTGCGTCCCCCTCTTGTGGAGGTGAACAAATTTGATGGCTCAAATCCCACAGGCTGGGTCACTCAAATGGAACATTATTTATCTTTGTACAACATTATTGACGAGCTGAACAAACTAAGGTATGGTGTTCTCCATCTAGATCTGGAATGTTGGAAATGGTGGTAATGGAAAAAAAATGCTCGCCAAGGGTATGTGGCTTGGACACAATTTGTTGTAGAACTTTATGAACACTTTGCCACTGACACCCACCATTTACGTTGTTTGGAAAAGTTGAAACAATCTGTCACAATGGAAGACTTTATAGCTTCTTTTGAGCGATTGAATTTCCGCACAGAGGGCATGTCTGATTCTTTTTTCCACGAATGTTTTATTAGTGGCATCAAGGATGACATATATACCCATGTCCTCATGGCTCGGCCTCAGAGTTTGGTGGAAGTTACTAAAAGAGATAAGGAAGCACAACAAGTTGTCTCTTCTCAAACCAGAAAACCCTCCTTTATTCCTCTCCCTAAACCAATCACTCCCACTCCTCCTTCCACTCCATTAAAGATCCAGAAATTGAGCAGGGAATAAATGGTTGAATGCCAACTCAAGGGCCTTTGTTATAATTGTGATGACAAATATTTTTTTGGGCACAAGTGTAAGGAACAAAAGCTTTTTATGTCCATATCCGATGATGTTTCTGAAGAATATGTCGAGCCCCCCCCTGTGGCCGAGTCCCCTGAACCCACTGACATGACTCCACCTTCCAACCCTCCCGAAGTTGAAACCATCATTTCCCTGAATGCTCTCACTCGCTTCTTTGCTTCCCAAACCCTCAAGATAATTGGTTACATTAAGGATCGGAAGGTCATCATCCTTGTTGACAGTGGAAGCACCCATAAGTTTATTCATCGTCGCATTGCCTAAGAAACTAATTGCTATATCTTTGGCTCCAATAATTTTCAAATCATGACTGCCAATGGAGGGTCCATGAAATGTGGGGGGCATTGTGAAAATATGTGTCTCCAAATTGGTTAGTACCACATGAAATCTCATATGTTTGCTATCGACATGGGTGGTTGTGACATTGTGTTGGGTGCCGAATGGCTAAGGACTCTAGGTCCCATTCTCACGGATTTTAAGGAATTAACCATGCAATTCAACCAGGAAGGCCAACAGTATAAGTTCCAAGGCATCACAATAGGTTCCCCTGAGATCATTAGTTCCCATCCCATGGAAAATATCCTCAAGAAAGGTCATTCGGCATTATTGCACAACTCCATTCCATTCACGCCACTGAGACACCCTCTGTGTCGTCGGACCTCCAATCCATCCTCTCCAAACATCAAGCTGTTTTTTCCACTCCCCAGGGAATTCCTCCTTCTCGTGGTGTTCATGATCATTCCATTCTCCTTGTCCCCAACAACCTTCCTCCCAATGTTCATCCCTATCCTCATCCCTTTTCCCAGAGAAATGAAATTGAGAAAATTGTTCAAGAATTGCTCACTACAGGCGTTATTCATCATAGTACAAGCCCGTATTCTTCTCCTGTGGTCATGGTCCTTAAGAAAGAAGGCTATTGGCACATGTGTCCTGAATTTTGTGCCCTCAACAAACTCAACATTAAAGACAAATTTATCATTCCTGTCATTGATGATATCTTGGATGAATTGAGTGGTGCCCATTTATTTACTAAACTTGATCTTCGTTCTGGCTACCACCAAATATGTATGAAAGAGGCAGACATTCCTAAGACTGCATTTCAAACTCATGAGGGCCACTATGAGTTTTTGGTCATGCCCTTTGACTTGTGTAATGCTCCCTCCACTTTTAAAACCCTCATGAATCATGTCTTCTGTCCTTTTCTCTGTCATTTTGTCTTAGTTTTCTTTGATGATATTCTCGTCTATAGTAAATCCTGGATAGCCCATTTTTCTCATGTGGATCGAGTTCTACGTCTACTCTCTCAACAACAACTTTTTCTCAAACAATATAAATTTTCTTTTGGAGCCTCAAAAGTCATGTACTTGGGTCATATTGTTGGCAAGGAAGGTGTTAGGGTGGATCCTAAGAAGATTTAAGCTATGCAGGATTGATCTCGCCCCAAGACTCAAAATTTTGCGTGGTTTTTTGGTTTTAACAAGATATTATTGAAAGTTTGATTTTGTTGTTTTTTTTTATGAAAACTAATAATGGATCTTTATTTAAATAGGCAGTGACAAAGTCACTATAGCTGTTACAACTGGTTTGACTTCATGAGGCTCTTACTGGCCTTTCTGATTACAATATCCTAAAACTTGTAAACCAAATAAAGCTTTAAACTTTTTATATGTGGTGGCTTCTATACAAAATGCCAACATCATAGATTTATTTGAATAAGTATTGCTTGGATGCATATTTACAGGCTGGACTTCCTTGGAACCTCCTTCTGGGGCAGGCCGTGCTTGATTTGCCAGTCCAGGGTTAACTTTTCCAGTTGGATCTCTAGCTTTAGGACTTGGGTTTCAAGCTCCTCCTTTGGGTCTTTGTGTTTATGTCGAACCTGGTCCACGACTTCAACAAAGATTTTTTTGGTCTTTGTAATGTCTGCATTGAGCATGGCGAGCCTTCGACCTTCCTCAACATCGAAACTCTAAAGGATGATGTCTTGATTTTGCACAATATTTTTAATCCTCTACATTTCCTCCTCCATAGTATTGAGCCTTTCCTCCATCGTCATCTTGCTCCTTGAGCTAGATGCCATGCTTGATTTCCTTTGCTTTCTGGGCTTCTTCTGCTTGAGAGTTTTCCCCTTACTTTCACTTCTTGGACTCTCACCATTCTGCACAAGAATTGGAACGATTCGTTTAGGGCCTATGTTTTTAACCATGGTCTTGATACCTTTCCTATCGAGCCTGATTGTCTCCTGAGAAATCCGAAGGGTCAAGCCGAACAGATCGAACTTACACAGGTTGTGAAGCTCGTGAGGGATCTTTGTCCTTCTATGAGCCTTCATCTCCCCAATTGATTTCCTCTCCCCTCGTTCTTACTGTCTATCTTGTCGTTGTGCATCTTGTATCTAGATTTGTATGTCTTCCCTTCAATCGATGTCTCCCTTTCTTCTTTTCTTTGCTAGCTATCGCTCTTGCAAACTCAGGTTCCCTATCGACCATTAGTATCCCCCCCTTACCTAACCGGGCCTTATGGGATTGCCAAATATGATGTGATTCCATTGATATGGAGTTCCCCTTTGCTCAAGATGGCGCCTCTGTTTGCTTCTTCATCTGCTTGTTCATTCAGATCTCGAAGAACATGGAACAGTTGAACGGTTCTCAACCTTTTCAGTAGGAGGTGAATTTTCTCTAGGATATGTTGAAGCTTTGTTTTCTTAACCGAGTTATGAAGAATCGACACGTGGATTATCAGTATGGAGTCCCCTATTATCACTAAATCATTGACTTTCTTATTGATAGCCTGATTCAACCCTTTCCAGAGAGCGAGTTCTTTTGCCCGGTTGTTGGTATCTACTCCTAGCACCCAAGCATAAGATAGTTCTATCTTTCCATTTGGGTCCAAGAGGACCCCTCCTCCTCCTGTCGCCACGGGGTTTCCTTTGGAAACCCCATCAAAGAACAATAGATTCTTACTTTTTTTCCTCTTCCACTCCCTGAATTCCTCCTCCTTCGGTCAGATTTCCCATTTTTCATGTCTTGTTTCGATACTTGTTTTCTCTAGGTGTTCTTTGAGATTGAAAATTTTGATCCACTGCTCTTCTTCCGCTTCTAGGCCTCTCGAATTCTTTAATTTTCTAAAGTAGAGGTCACTTTCACCAAAGAGGGCCTTTATCTTACTTGCCACTTGTGCAGGGTTGCAAGTGATCTCCCTGAAGAGCCTGTTGTTTCGCTCCAACCAAATTTTCTAGAGAATGAATTTTGGTAGAGTTCTCCAGAGGATGTTGAGTTGGGAGTTTTCTTTACCTGGAATGGACAGAGAGAGCTCCAGTTATAAATCAAATCATTGGTCTCTTGGGGTAGATCAAGTGTTCTCGGTTTCAGACCCAGGGCCAGATTCCACACCTCTTTAGCAAATGGGCATTTCATAAGCAAGTGGTCTGATGTTTCCTCTTCTTGAATGCAAAGGGGACATCTAGAGGGGCCTTCCCACACTCTCCTCCTCATATTTTCTCTAGTTAATATGCTTCTATGAGCCAGGGTCCAGAAAAACATGTTTATCTTCGAAATGGACTTGAAAGTCCATGGAATTCCAAATTATAGGGTCCAGGGGGACATGAGGAACTGCTATGAAGCTTTTATACCATGTTGATTTTGTGTATGTTCCAGAATGTGAACCCCATCCCCTCTTATCCTTTTTCCTTGCTTTTATCAGGGATTTCCCTTGCAGGGAGTCCATCAAAGTGTTCCATTCCCCATCAAGCTCTTGAGGTCTGTTGTTGACTTCCCACCTGATCCAGTTTTTGTTCTCATCGTCACTCCAAGTCAAGATGTCCTAAAGAGTGACTAGGTCTTGGGACCACATCCAAGATTCTAGCTGAGTTTTTCCTTGAATCGAGTTTAAAGGTGGGTCTCCCAACACTAAGTCATCCCATATTATGATATTCTTTCCATTCCTTGGTATCCAAGTAAGATTGGGCTTGAAGAGTCTCATTGCTTTTAGACACAGGGTGAATATTGGAGACCATTTTGTTGTGATTGCAGGCCAATCTAGACATTTTGTTCTCTGGCCATGGAAGGACTTCTTCCAAATTTCTTTTTTTCTTCAAGTGGACTTCCCCGAGACAAGATTCCAGAGAATCTTGGCTCTGAGAGCAAGATTTTGAGAGTTAATATCTCTGAGATGGAGACCGCCTTCTGAGATTGGTTTGGTGACTTTCCCCCAGCTTATAAGATGTAGCTTCCTCCCTCCCACAGGAACCGTCTAAAAAGAGCATTGATTTTCTGAATCATGGTGGTTGGGGCTAGCAGCAGCGAGCTTTGGTAGATCAGGATGCTTGCTAAAACCACCTTTATGAGAACAACTTTACCTGCTAGGTTTAACCATTTTTCTCCCCAAGAGTCAATTCTTCCCTTTAACTTGTCTATAAGAGGGAGCCACTGAGAAGCATTTGGTTTGGTCCTGAAAATTGGCACTCCTAGATATTTGAAGGAATCCCAATTGGTGAAAACTTCCATCCCAAGGACTCTTGAAATGTCCAACATTTCCCTTGGAGAGGTGTTCCACACATAGATCTTGCTTTTGGGGAAGCTTATTTCGCTTCCCGGTATCTCATTATAAATATCGAGTTTTGTTTTAAATTTTCTAGTTGTTTGCACACTTGCTCCTCCCAGAAGTAGAGTATCGTCTGCAAATTGGGCGTGATTAATGTATTTTACCCCCGGGACTATTCTTAGGCCCAGGAGATTGTTATGTTGTTGGCCATAATCTAGTTGAAAGCTTAGCACGGAGGCTTGTATAGCATAGAGAAGCGGGGATAGGGGTCAGCCTTTTCTGAGGCCCCAAGACGCTTGAAAGAAACTTGTTGCTCATCCATTTACTAGGGGGGAAGTCCAGGGGAATCTAATGCAAGATTTTATCCAGTTTATAAAGGCTGGAGAAAAACTGAAGTTTTCCATGACTTTAAACAGAAAATTATGCCTAACTCTATCAAAAGCATTTGTGAGGTCGAGCTTTATAATCATACCTTTGTATTTTCTTTGATTTCTTGAGTGCAACGCTTCCTGAACCAGAGTGATGTTATCCACTATTTGCCTTCCTTTGATGAACCCGCCCTAATTTTCCGAAATGATGGTAGGAAGAATTTTTTTTTAGCCTATTGGCTATTATTTTTGTGATTAACTTGTATCCCTTGTTGCAAAGAGAATTTGACCAGAATCTTCCAAAACTTATAGCTCCCTTTTCTTTTGGAATTAGGGCTAACAAGGAAGAGTTTGTTCCCCCTCCTATTTTGCTGCATCTCTAAGATTTCAGAACCATTTTTAGCAGATCTGATTTTATTATTTCCCAACAATTTTGGTAGAATCTGGTCGTGAAGCCATCGAGGCCTGAAGCTTTATCCGGGTTCTTCTGATCCAGGGCATCTTTGATTTCTTGCATCTTAACTTGCGCTAAAATATTTACATTGGTTTCTTCATGGATAGAGGTTGGAACTAAGGCAAGAGGGTAGGTATTTGTATCAAGGAAGGTCATTTGAGTCTCCATGTAGAGATCTTTGAATGTTTCGAAAGATGCATTTTTTATACCTTCAAAATCTGTTATAACCTGATCCTGATCATGGATTTCTTTGACCGCCTTGAATTGTTTTCTTGCTTTTGCTTGCTTATGGAATTAGTTGGTGTTTTTGTCTCTGGATTCTAACCAGAGGTTTCTTGATTTCTGCTGCCAATACCCTTCCTCCTCTCTGCAGGCTTGGTGCATTGTCCTTTGAAGATGATCCTCTTTGGCGAGGCTTTCTTGAGTTATCTCTTTCCCTTCCATCTCTAATTGGTGATCTTCAAGATTTTTTTGTGCTTCCTGCCTTTTGATAGTTGGGATTTTTTGGGTTTTAGCCCAATCTTTTAGCACTTTTTTGAGATTCCTAAACTTTTCTTCCCATACAAAAAAGGGGGATCTGCAGACCTTCTCATTCCATACTTTGGCAACAAGATCATGGAAACCCTCATATTGAAGCCAAGAAAGACTAAATCTAAATGGAATAGGTCCTAGATTTATGTCCTGCGAGAGCTCTAACATTATTGGTTTGTGATTAGATACACTGTGCGAAAGGATTTTAGAAGAGAAAATTAGACCCAGGAGCAGGAAGGAGCTTTGAACTAAAAACCTGTCTAGTCGGGCAACAATATGTCCTGGCCCCACTCTCTTGTTTGTCCATGTGAACTTTCCTCTGGAGGGTTTGATATCCTCCAAATCCCAATCTAATATAATATCCTCTACTCATTCCCTAGCAGGGTCTCTCACAATGGACCCACCTTTTTTCTCTTCCACAAAAAAGGTTACATTAAGATACCCCCCAATAATGATATTTTTTTCCGAAAATAAGACATGGACATAAAGGTTGAAAAGACTTACCAATCATCTCGTCTCTTTGTGTAACATGATGGTGAAAACCCAATGCATGCATGCTTCAGAAGCGATTAGATCATATTTCAAGGTGTCCCAGAAGGTTCCCAAACCTCCTGAGGCACCTCTTGCGCTAACTGCTATTCCCTGGCCTTTTCTCCAGAAGGCTTTACTTGCTTGGAGGAAGTCTTGTTCCTCCATCTTTGTCTCCTGAATTAGTAGGATCTCGAGATTTGACATTCTGATTAAGTCTTTGAGAGTTTCTTCCTTTATTCTTCTACCGAAACCCCTACAGTTCCAGGAGGCTAGTTTCATGATTTACTTGCGGGGGGGTGTTGGCTCCTTTATGACCCTTAGCCTGCTTTCTTGTCGTTCTTACATTAATCAATTACTTGATTGTTTTCCGTGAGCCATTGAGGACCTCTCTGTAAGTTTCCTTTTCCTTTTCTTCTTTTTTGGATTTCCTTCCTCTGCCTACTTTTTTGGGCGTGGCAATGGAACCACTTGCATCCGTAGAGTCACTATCTGTAGACACCTCTCCTGGTTCCACGTCTAGATTTTCTTCTTGTTCTTTTGCGGCCTTCCCTATCCTTTTTTCATTTCATGCCCTGATTGATCCATTTGGTGCTCTTGTGTTCCAGGGGTAGTCTTTTCTTGAGTTTCTATTTTAGTGGTAGGGGCCTCCTTTGATTTCTCTCATGGCGCTTTGTTTGTTTGTTCCTTCTCTCCTAAAACAACGAAAATGTTTCCTGATGAGGATGCCACTGCCTGAACTTCCAGATCCTTGGTTGAGATTACGACTGCCTTTGCATGTCATTTTTCTTTAGGTTTGGCCGTTGTTTTCCCCTTTTTGGCCTGTTGTCGGCCTTCCCCTTCTTCTTTTTCCTGATTAGGGTTTTTTGGACAGTTTCTTAGAAAGTGTCCATATTCATGGCATCCCTTGCATTTTAAAGGGAGTTGTTCGTAGTAAAGTTTCTGGAAGTGTTTCCAATCTCCAACCTTTAACTTGACTACCTTTGGGAGGCCTACCTCTAGGTTTACTTCCACGCAGATGCGTGCACAGGAGTAATGATCTTTGGAGTCAGCTTTGTCGATATACTTCCCAAGTCCGTTTCCAATTGTTTGGAGTGAGATAGGGTTCCAACAATGGATCGAGAGGTTGGGTAGGCGTACCCAGACCGAAACTTCCTTGGGAACTTCCACCGCAGGATCAAAGTCAGGTGTCCATCTATTCAGATACAGCCCTTGCGTTCCCATAAAATACGGGCCATTTCTGAAGATTAGATATGTGTCTTCCTTTGAGATGAATTTGAATATGTAGAACCCTCTTCCCACCACATAACAAGTGACGTTGTTATGGATCAACGGTCTCCAGTTCCTTTGGATCTAGTTATCGGTAGTTATGGTTGATGGCCATAAGCCCATGAACTGACCCACCAAATCACGATCAGACAAAGAGACGACAAATTTCATAGGGTGTTCCGGAGGCAGCTCGATTTTTGGGATCAAGTCGAGTTTCTTAACGAAGCTAGGCAGCACTGAGGGAGAAAGTTTCTTAACTTGGGTGACAAGGAGCCTACGGAAGGAGTCTTCGGTTGAAGGGGGAGGCAGGGGAGGCGGCTCCCCTCCTCTTGAGATCGCCATCGCGATGGCTAGTCATGGCCGTCGGAGTAGCAGAAACCTCAGGTCAGCAAAAATTCAGCATGAATGTCTCCAGGATTGTTAAGATACAAGTTTGACGGTGTTGTTACCATGAAAACAATGGTCAATTATCGCAGGTTTGACGGTGTTGTTACTAAGAAAAAAAAAACATCATTTTTATGGATTACTCTGAAGAATGAATTTTATAAGATTAAGAATACATTTGAGGAGGAATGGGCATGATATTTCATTCCAAGGAGCGTAAATATGGAGAAGCTTCACCATAAAAGTGACAATAGAGAAAATTTTAAAGTTTCTATATTTAAAGCTACATTTCAAATGGTTCTAAAGAAGTTCTAATTTGACATTGCTAAGGCAAACACATAAAATGGTTGACTAGGAAAACCATAGTGCGTCCATCTATGTTATTCTAAAATCATGGACACTAACAATAACCTAATATGACAACACTCATGTATTATGCTTCTTCACATGTTGAAGTGTAAGGATGTTGGATAAGGGTCAAGGCAAGGTTGATGTGAATACAATAAAAGATTTCTATAAGGCTGTCGTATTTTATGTTTTTTGTTTGATTAGAATTCATTGATAGGGTGTTGCATAATACAAGTCGATATACAAGGAAGCACCAAAAGTTTAGAGTATAAGAAATGGAATTCGAGAGGTCTATGAAAAAAATTGTGATAAAGGTTTCATTATTAAAAAACCAAGAGGAGTTTCCATTAGTTCTATCCAATATACTACTCTTCAGCTTAGAATCTTTGTTGTAAAAATCACTTTTTTTCTAGGTTATAGGTTATTGAATTATAGGTTACATTATTTGTTGAATATGATTCATACATATTGAAGGCATATATCAAAATCATATTGTAACCAAAATTGTGCCCCCCAAAAATTAAAAATCTTCATCGAAAAACTCACAAGGATAATAGCTTACAAGTTTTTGCAATGAATTTCCCCCGGGGGCAGCTTAATTGGCAAGTGGCGTGATATGAAGTGTTATGATTGATGAGGTTCCAAGTTCAAATCCCCCCGATTTACCTATGCCTGCGGAAGGGGAATACGTATGGCACCAAGAGATTATAGTGATAAAAGTTGGATAACACGACCATGTGTCACGCGAGTACGTGCCCAACTAGTTGTCGATTCCACCAGTCACAAAAAAAAAAGTTTTTGCAATGAATTGATTGTCTTAGATCTTTAAACCCTTAGCCACCCTGCACACAAACTACCAAAAACCATTATATGTTAAATCCATATTGTAACCAAAATAATGCACCCAAAAAAAAATTAAAAACGACAAGCAAACTCAGAAGGATAATTGATTACTATTTTTTGCAATGAATTGATTGTTTTAGATTTTTAAACCAGCAACTACCCTACACACAAGCTATGGAAGATATTGAAGGTATATGTTAAAGCCATACTGTAACCATAATTTTTCCCAAAAAATTTAAAATAATGATAACAAAAGTCACAAGGATAATATCTTACAATCTTTGCAATTATTTGTTTGTCTTAGTTGGCTCTCTGTACTAACCATTCCCCTCCATGAGTAGCTAAGAGATACGTTGTTTTGTTCAAGCCATTCCAGTAGTAAAGAGGAATTTAAACCAATAGTTAGGCCAATCAATTTGGATATGATGAAAATGCATCGGATTTCAAAGATGAGCAAGCCTTTAATTTTAAAACCCTCGACCACCCTGCACATAAGCTACTGAAAACCCTTCTTTCTTCTTAACCATCAAGTGTTTTTTACTCCATTGAAGCTTCCCTCTCTTTGATTGCACTACCTCTAAGCCACTTTCTCTTTGGTAGCACTGCCTCTAAGCCGCCTTCCTACACATTTCATATCAATGATAATGCCCATATTTGCCATGGTCGCACTGCCTCTATGCTACCTTCCCAAGCTGCACATTTCATATCGGTGGGATGCCCAAACCCTTGGGTTCCTCCTTAGAAAGACCTAAAAGCAAGCCACCATTGAACCACATAAGCATTTTATTCATTCATTCTCCCTATCACTCACTGAAAGAACACGTTAGATTTTGGGATTTGATTTTGTAGTCCTTCGAAAATACATGCTCTTGGTACTAGAAGAACTCTCACGCTACAATGTAATAGAGCTCGCACATTGGAAGGAAGTAGTTGGCTATGTTAGTGGAGAGGGCCATAGTTCCATTCCAAAAAACCCTTACATGGGTTTCATTTTTCCCATTTGATTGACATTTTCATCCCTTATGCTTTCATCGATGAACAACTCTTTAGATCGTACGATGATGACTCTCCATAAAATTCTTCATGTGAGGAAAATCAAGGAGGATGACCAATTTTGTCTTCTCTTACCTCTAGAAAAAAATGAAAAAAAAATGCTTTACTCCATTCCAATAAAATTTATATTTATTTCTATTATTATTTTTAACTATGGTTATTTTCTTTGAGCTAAATGTGGCAAGGATCTTTTTTTAATGTTGAGTTTGTCGGAAGATTTTAGTTGGATTTTTTAAACTCAAACATGAAAAATTAAGTAACTCAAGATTAAAAACATTTTACCATGAATTAATTAATATGATACATCTAACATAGAGGATAGAATGTTATGATAGCCAACACCCTCTCTTATAATCAATACATACATGTTTTCTCTCTCTCTCTCTCTCTCTCTCTCTCTCTCTCTTATATATATAAGATGTTATATATGCAATAGATTGGTTCTGAAGTAAGACCAAAAATTGCTTTTGATTGGTTAAGAGTTTGTTTTCTTCTAATGTAAGGACACATGTTAATGACCCAAGACCCAAAGACATCTAGTGGGAGCAAAAATCTACCCCCTTACAGACCATCAACATGTTATTTCAAGTGACATGGTTTTCATTGAAAAACAATGATGAATCAACGCACATTCACATATCACAACCAATTGCAGTTGTTCTAATTATTAATTAACAACTAAGTTATGATAGATTTTACCACTTTCAATTATTTTTAAAAAATAAAAATAAAAATAAATGTTATACAATAGATGTGTATGTACTCCTTAAGTTTAAAATAACACACACACACACATATATTGCAATTGCAATGAATTGATTGTCTTAGATCTTTAAACCCTTAGCCACCCTGCACACAAACTACCAAAAACCATTATATGTTAAATCCATATTGTAACCAAAATAATGCACCCAAAAAAAATTTAAAAATGACAAGCAAACTCAGAAGGATAATTGCTTACTATTTTTTGCAATGAATTGATTGTTTTAGATTTTTAAACCCGCAACTGCCCTACACACAAGCTATGGAAGATATTAAAGGTATATGTTAAAGCCATACTGTAACAAAAATTTTGCTCAAAAAATTTAAAATAATGATAACAAAAGTCACAAGGATAATAGCTTACAATCTTTGCAATTATTTGATTGTCTTCGTTGACTCTCTGTATATATATATAAGATGTTATATATGCAATAGATTGGTTTTGAAGTAAGACCTAAAATTGTTTTTGATTGGTTAAGAGTTTGTTTTCTTCGAATGTAAGGACACATGTTAATGACCCAAGACCCAGAGACATCTAGTGGGAGCAAAAATCTACCCCCTTACAGACCATCAACATGTTATTTCAAGTGACATGGTTTTCATTGAAAAACAATGATGAATCAATGTACATTCACAGATCACAACTAATTGTAGTTATTCTAATTATTAATTAACAACTAAGTTATGATAACTTTTACCACTTCCAATAATTTTAAAAAAATAAAAATAAAAATAAATGTTATACAATAGATGTGTATGTACTCATTAAGTTTAAAATAACACACACACACACATATATTGCAATTGCAATGAATTGATTGTCTTAGATGTTTAAACCCTTAGCCACCCTACACACAAACTACCAAAAACCATTATATGTTAAATCCATATTGTAACCAAAATAATGCACCCAAAAAAAAAATTTAAATGACAAGCAAACTCAGAAGGATAATTGCTTACTATTTTTTGCAATGAATTGATTGTTTTAGATTTTTAAACCCGCAACTTCCCTACACACAAGCTATGGAATATATTGAAGGTATGTGTTAAAGAACTCTCATGCTACAATGAAATAGACCTTGCGCGTTGGAAGGAAGTAGTTGGCTATGTTAGTGGAGAGGGCCATAGTTCCATTCCAAAAAACCCTTACATGGGTTTCATTTTTCCCTTTTGATTGACATGTGCATCCCTTATGCTTTCATCGATGAACAAATCTTTAGATCGTACGATGATGATTCTCCATAAAATTCTTCATGTGAGGAAAATCAAGGAGGATGACCAATTTTGTCTTCTCTTGCCTCTAGAAAAAATGAAAAAAAAATGCTTTACTCCATTCCAATAAAATTTATATGTATTTATATTATTATTTTTAACTATGGTTATTTTCTTTGAGCTAAATGTGGCAAGGATCTTTTTTTAATGTTGAGTTTGTCGGAAAATTTTAGCTGGATTTTTTAAACTCAAACATGAAAAATTAAGTAACTCTAGATTAAAAACATTTTACCATGAATTAATTAACATGATACATCTAACATAGAGGATAGAATGTTATGATAGCCAACACCCTCTCTTATAATCAATACATACATGTTCTCTCTCTCTCTCTCTCTCATATATATATATATATATATATATAAGATGTTACATATGCAATAGATTGGTTCTGAAGTAAGACCTAAAATTGCTTTTGATTGGTTAAGAGTGTTTTCTTCGAATGTAAGGACACATGCTAATAACCCAAGACCCAGAGACATCTAGTGGGAGCAAAAATCTACCCCCTTACATACCATCAACATGTTATTTCAAGTGACATGGTTTTCATTGAAAACAATAATGAATCAACGCACATTCACAGATCACAACCAATTGTAGTTGTTCTAATTATTAATTAACAACTAAGTTATTATAGATTTTACCACTTTCAATTATTTTAAAAAAATAAAAATAAAAATAAATGTTATACAATAGATGTGTATGTACTCGTTAAGTTTAAAATAAAACACACACACATATACATTGCAATTGCAATGAATTGATTGTCTTAGATCTTTAAACCCTTAGCCACCTTGCACACAAACTACCAAAAACCATTATATGTTAAATCCATATTGTAACCAAAATAATGCACCCAAAAAAAATTTAAAACGACAAGCAGACTCAGAAGGATAATTGCTTACTATTTTTTGCAATGAATTGAATGTTTTAGATTTTTAAACCCGCAACTGCCCTACACACAAGCTATGGAAGATATTGAAGGTATATGTTAAAGCCATACTGTAACAAAAATTTTGCCCAAAAAATTTAAAATAATGATAACAAAAGTCACAAGGATAATAGCTTACAATCTTTGCAATTATTTGATTGTCTTAGTTGGCTCTATGTATATATATAAGATGTTATATATGCAATAGATTGGTTCTGAAGTAAGACCTAAAATTGTTTTTGATTGGTTAAGAGTTTGTTTTCTTCGAATGTAAGGACACATGTTAATGACCCAAGACCCAGAGACAACTAGTGGGAGCAAAAATCTACCCCCTTACAAACCATCAACATGTTATTTCAAGTGACATGGTTTTCATTAAAAAACAATGATGAATCAACGCACATTCACAGATCACAACCAATTGTAGTTGTTCTAATTATTAATTAACAACTAAGTTATGATAGATTTTACCATTTTCAATCATTTTTAAAAAATAAAAATAAAAATAAATGTTATACAATAGATGTGTATGTACTCATTGAGTTTAAAATAACACACACACACACACACATATATTGCAATTGCAATGAATTGATTGTCTTGGATCTTTAAACCCTTAGCCACCCTGCACACAAACTACGAAAAACCATTATATGTTAAATCCATATTGTAACCAAAATAATGCACCCAACAAAATTTTTTAAATGACAAGCAAACTCAGAAGGATAATTGCTTACTATTTTTTGCAATGAATTGATTGTTTTAGATTTTTAAACCCACAACTTCCCTACACACAAGCTGTGGAAGATATTGAAGGTATATGTTAAAGCCATACTGTAACAAAAATTTTGCCCAAAAAATTTAAAATAATGATAACAAAAGTCACAAGGATAATAGCTTACAATCTTTGCAATTATTTGATTGTCTTAGTTGGCTCTCTGTACTAACCATTCCCGTACATGAGTAGCTAAGGGATACGTTGTTATGTTCAAGCCATTCCAGTAGTAAAGAGGAATTTAAACCAACAGTTAGGCCAAACAATTTCGATATGATGAAAATGCACTGGATTTCAAAGATGAGCAAGCCTTTAATTTTAAAACCCTCGACCACCCTGCACACAAGCCACTGAAAACCCTTCTTTCTTCTTAACCATCACGTGTTTTTTACTCCATGGAAGCTTCCCTCTCTTTGGTTGCACTACCTCTAAGCCACTTTCTCTTTGGTAGCATTGCCTCTAAGCCACCTTCCCTGCACATTTCATATAAATGATAATGCCCATATTTTCCATGGTCACACTGCCTCTATGCTACCTTCCCAAGTTGCACATTTTATATTGGTGGGATGCCCAAACCCTCAGGTTCCTCCTTAGAAAGACCTAAAAGCAAGCCACCATTGAACGACATAAGCATTATATTCATTCATTCTCCCTATCACTCACTGAAAGAACACGTTAGATATTGGGATTTGATTTTGTAGTCCTTCGAAAGTACATGCTCTTGGTACTAGAAGAACTCTCACGCTACAATGTAATAGAGCTCGCGCGTTGGAAGGAAGTAGTTGGCTATGTTAGTGGAGAGGGCCATAGTTCCATTCCAAAAAACCCTTACATGGGTTTCATTTTTCCCTTTTGATTGACATTTGCATCCCTTATACTTTCATCGATGAACAAATCTTTAGATCGTACGATGATGATTCTCCATAAAATTCTTCATGTGAGGAAAATCAAGGAGGATGACCAATTTTGTCTTCTCTTGCCTCTAGAAAAAATGAAAAAAAAATGCTTTACTCCATTCCAATAAAATTTATATGTATTTCTATTATTATTTTTAACTATGGTTATTTTCTTTGAGCTAAATGTGGCAAGGATCTTTTTTTAATGTTGAGTTTGTCGAAAAATTTTAGTTGGATTTTTTAAACTCAAACATGAAAAATTAAGTAACTCAAGATTAAAAACATTTTACCATGAATTAATTAACATGATACATCTAACATAGAGGATAGAATGTTATGAGAGCCAACACCCTCTTATAATCAATACATACATGTTCTCTCTCTCTCTCTCTCTCTCTCTCTCTCTTATATATATATATAAGATGTTATATATGCAATAGATTGGTTCTAAAGTAAGACTTAAAATTGCTTTTGATTGGTTCAAAGTGTTTTCTTCGAATGTAAGGACACATGTTAATGACCCAAGACCCAGAGACATCTAGTGGGAGCAAAACTCTACCCCCTCACAAACCATCAACATATTATTTCAAGTGACATGGTTTTCATTGAAATACAATGATGAATCAACGCACATTCATAGATCACAACCAATTATAGTTGTTCTAATTATTAATTAACAACTAAGTTATGATAGATTTTACCACTTTCAATCATTTTTAAAAAATAAATGTTATACAATAGATGTGTATGTACTCATTAAGTTTAAAATAACACACACACACACACACACACACACACACATATATATATATATTAACTATGAAAATAAAATGTTATACACAATGTTGTGGTTATTTTATTTAAATAATCCATTACTTGTCCAATAAAGTTTATATAGTAATTATAAAAGGTTCAAATCTATAATTAAGAAGGTGCAAATTTAATAAAACAAGCAAGTACTTCACAACCATGATATGATAGGATGAGCTCTATGTACTATGGGGCAGAGTCATAAATGCCATAGAAAAATGTACATAGAAGTGATTGTATAATTAAGAAGGTGCAAATTTAATAAAACAAACAAGTACTTCGCAACCATGATAAGATAGGGTGAGCTCTATGTACTATGGTGCATAGTCATAAATGCCATAGAAAAATGCACATAGAAGTTATTTTATTCAAAGACATTTCAAATCCAACAATTTCTATACAATGTAATGTAACATTTATTATTCTGCTGCAAAATGCTAAAGCTCGCTATAAAATAGAAGATATACATATTATAAGACAAGTACACCTCTTTATTCATTAGAGCCATGATTTATGCATGAGAAGGTAAAGATGGCAAGAGTATTAACCATTATAAAGCTCTAAATGTGTGTTTATAAGAAATGGATGTATTATTATTTCGTATTTGCCACAACAATATTTTCCCATCCTTAACTTGTTAACGAACATTGAATTGCTTGAATGTCTCTCCTTTAACTTCTTGTCCCTTAGTATGAGAGAATTTCTTTTGAGGAATTGATTGTCATTCTATATGTTATGTCCATGTTGGTAAGTATGATTTAACGTGAAAAAAGAATAACGGGCATAGCTAGACATTTAATGATTTAATAACGGGCATAGTTAGACATTTACTGATTTAATAATAATCATTTAATTTTAAGGTGTCGATATAGCTAGACACAAAATTGATGTATGAGATTTCTTTGTTTAAAAGATAAAGAACTCTTATGCACAACAATTTAATTTGACTACTTAAGTTTATGGAGGTGTGCATGCCCTACCCCCTCTAAATTCAAACATGCAATAGGGATTAATCATATGATAGAGATTAATCAAATTAAGAAAAAAATATCAAATACTTCAATCATTCATCCATGTAGCCACTCAAAAATCTATCTTACAAAACACTTACATTTTGGTATGTCAAAAATCTGTCTTACAAAACGCTTACATTTTGGTATGTATGAAGTAAATATTCAGATGTCAAGTGCAACCTCCTAACAAGTACAGATAAATTGACATCATTTCTTGAATGATTGTTTGACATAAATATTATTTTGTGAGAGAACCTATTAATCTCACATTTATGGCCTCAATAGATTAACATACCATAAATTGACATCATTTCTTGAATGATTGTTTGACATAAATATTATTTTGTGAGAGAACTTATTAATCTCACATTTATGGCCTCAATAGATTAACATACCATGGCTTGTGTATTTTTTTTGGAAGGCGTGTGCTTCATTGGTTAGCTTAACATAACAAGACCATTAGACAAATGGTTTTAATGTATGAGAGATAAAAAAAAAACTCACCTTGCATGGAAACTCATGAGCATTTTTCAACATTTCACAAATGGTATCTAGTACAAACCTATTAGCACATATTACAATGCCTAACCCAATAGGTACATCAAGTGGAGCACACAACATAGACAATCATCTTGAGGGATTGACCACATGACCTCCTTCATGGAGCTTAAAGCACTCAACCACTCAAGCTAGCCCACTAGGCTTGTATGAGAGATTATGTGTGTGTCTGTGTATAAACAATATCAAGCCCCAAGGGTTACCTCAATCAATTGAACCATCCACCCAAGGCATGTTGCTATGAGGAGGCTAAATATCATAGTTTCAAATTTGATCAAGTCCCTCAAGGTTACCAACCTCTATTGTGGTTAGCAGTTGAACCGCCCTCCCTTCCAATACTTACAATAAAGAGAGGGATCCCACAAGATTTTACTTAGAATACATACACAACCATTTCCATTTCCTTTTCCATTATATCCATAAAAGTAAAAATTATTGTTGTCCTCAATAATAAACTCTAAAACTTCTAACTATTGTGTAATGCGCAATTTATGCACCTCTAATTGTTGTCCAATACGAGAAACTTATTGTACCGTCCTCTTGCACTATGTAAAGTAAAACCAAGTAATATAACAAAACTACCCAATAAAATGACAATTTTTTTCCAAAGAGAATTAAAACATCAAATTGATTTACTTTAAACATATAAACATATCATTTCTTCCATACACATTCATTTTTATAAAATACTTACATTGAAAGGTTTGATTGCATTCATAATGCAAATCTGCTTTCATTCAACAATATACATAATACCAACAACTCATTAGCAACTAAAGAGTTTCCCTGAGAGATACCCACTTCTCATGAGATTATCTAAATTCAGTCCAACAAACATAATTAAAACAATTAATACTATACAGAATGTTCAAATAACTATATGTCCATTCTAAAGTTAGATTTTCCGTAGTTAATACCTAAACTTTAAAGGCACACAAATCAAAGATTAAAGCTTACTCATATTTAGGGATTGGTTAATAAAATCCCTAAATAGTTCAAGACCAACGAATTGGAAATGTTCTTCACTGACATGAGTAGATAACCATGTTTATTTTTTCAAAAGATGAGGCCTCTGATGACAAAAGTGTCCATTCAGAGGCAGCCTGAACTATGTTAAGCAGAATAGCAAGTTCCCTCTATAAATGCATGAGTGTACAAAGGACAACAACAGGTGTAAATGCATCAGTGTACAAAGGACAACAACAGGTGTTGTGTTAGTAACAAATCAATAAATGTTATATCTGTTTCTCTTGCTGATATATATTATAAGTTCAATTAGACATTTAAAGGAAATGGAGATCAGAAAGGAGGATGTTTTGTACCTTGAATTGAAAAGAATGAAGCAATACTACCATCAAATCACTCCTATTTTTCAATTTTGTTTTTCAAAAATGTTAACTAGCATCTGTTTTTCTCGTGCCAACGGAGCCCTGGAACTGTTAACAAAGTGGGGCCTCCTTGTTCTATGGCTGATGAAACGAACTTTAAAAAGAGAAAACTGATGCACTGGAAAAGTCATATTGAAGCTGATGATGAAACCTCAGAACTTTCCTGTATCATTTTTGCTGAGATACACCGTATGTCTCCTTGTCAATGATCAACTTTCCAGCTTTCCCACCATGGTATATACCCCGCAGAACCGAGGAGGACTCCGAATTTGAATTAACATATTTCTGCAAGAAACTTCTTTCTGACAACTTAATAACTTTTATCCAGTCCATCTCTGTTTTCAACACTTGCATGGACTTCAATGCCTCCATTACTCTATACCGAGGAATCATCCTCTTCTCTACGTTGCATGTAAACAGAGGTGCATGCTTAACAAGATCAGCCAAAGGAAGTCCCATAGAATCGACAACGAAACCCACATGACGCTTCAAATTTTCCTCTGATGACGCCAAAATAAGTGGCTTCTTACTTGATATTTTCAGAATTTGTTTTTCTGAGAAACCTAAACTTCTCAAACACTGCAGTCTCCGATCAATCGTTTCCTTACCTACTCCCAAAACCGCACGCAGGGCAGCTACAAATGCCTTTGATCCCTTTTTCACCCCGAGATACTCGGCCTGTTTAAATGACTGTAAAACTTTTTCCTCGGGAGCCGTGAGGAAGCGGGGATGTAAAGCCAGTAAAACTGATAAAAATTCACCCTCAACGCCCTGTTTTTGCAACAGTGAAATTGCAGATTTAACCCTATGCTCAGTGTAACTAAAAACTTTTGAATGATTATAAACAAGTTTGGAGACATGCTCTTCCTTCATGAAAGTCCTAAGCAAGTTGAGCATAGTCTTTACTTTCGTTTCCGATTTATAAAAGAAAACCTTAGGGTTACGAAGGACCACCGTTCGAATCTGGACAGGGGTGGTAAAACGACAGCTATATAGCAACTCCAAAACTTCTTCCAAATTCTGCATTGATTTGCGAAGCAAGCCATTACGATGCCCATAAGCTCTTGTGATATCTTCCTCTCTGAATCCGCATTTGTTGAGGAGAAATTCCCTAAAAATACCCCAGTCTGGTAGAGTTGTAGAGGGGGCTGCTGTTTGGGTGCAGAAATGGGTGATTTTTATGATGGGTTTTGCATTGAATGCAAGCGGAGGAAGCAATGGCATTGCGATGGACGTGGGATTGGATGATAATGGGACTTCCTTCGTTATTAGGCATTTCCATATCAAGTGAAGAGACATACCTCCTGCAACAATAGAAAGGGGCAAAATACACTGTGCTATTTGAAACAGACAGAGGTAATTACCCACAGCTCGGAGTAATTACAGACAGAGCACAGCTCGGAGTAATTACATACAGAGATAATTAAACAGAGAGGTAATTATCCACAGACAGAGAGACTGGATGCCCACAGCTCGGAGATGGTTAACAGGCGAAATATGCGGGCAGAGTTATTAGGGTTTGGGATGAAATATGCGGGCAGAGTCATTAGGTAACACGCTGTTTGTCCTCCACAGGCCTCTCTTTGGCTTAGGGTTTTTTCTCTTTATGAATACGAGAATACCACATAGGAAAGACCCTCAAACTGGGCGGATAACATTATTTTCAGTACTCTATATGCCAGCGTGTTAGAACTTGGATATTTAGGAGTATCGACTACTCTTCTCTTCCCACCGAACAAATTTATCAAATGGGGGTATTTTACAGGGAATTTCAGATGACTCTCAAAGTCAGCGGATACATTATTAGTTCCTGCCCTTGGGGATGAGGGACTATTAGTACGTTCTTCCCGTAGCTGCACGCAAACCAATGGAAACTAACAATTTTAACTTAAGTTTTGAGGGATCCATAAAAGTTTGCAATTCACATTTCAATTTTTACCCTAATTTTTTAGTTTGTGGTTTTATTTGGCCTCTTCTTTTCTGCACAACTGGACCATATCTTAGCTTCTTTTTTTCCAGAAAATTGCTCATTATAATAATATATACTCTGTTCTCTTGACAAAGTATACAAATCTTGCTCAATGCAATTCTAGTCCATAGATCATGCTTTAAAAAACATATTCTACCACTGACCCAACAGAACCAAAAAAAACAACAAAGATGAAATCCAACAAGCAGGCTGGAAAAAGAGATTTGAAAAAAAACCAGAAGTTGCTCGCCCCCAAAGGACCTCAAAGTGTTAAACAAACATTGATGCCCCAAAGGACCTCAAAGTGTTTCCCAAAAACACCGCACACCCCCAGTGAGGACCTCAAAGCTCTGGCCCAAATCTTTATTGCCAAGGAGCAAGGACCCCAACGAAAGAAAACTATACTGCAAAAAAGATCGCACGACGAGAGATAGCAGGAGCACCAATGAGGATTTGTCGCAGAGCCCTCAGGGGTCGCCGACGGTTGTTGCCCCGCTTGCTCTGATAAAGCACAAAATTGGGCCACGGATCCCATTAGGGCCACTGATCGCCTCGCTGCGTTGCGCGCCTTTGTTGTAGCTCACCCCGTCGTTCACGCCCCCCTCGCACACACTTGTCCATCTCCTCGTAGAGGTCCTCTCGCCCAAGACCACGCGCCCACCCATCTCGCCGCAACTCACTCGCCCTTCTCGTTGCTGCTTCCTGGGCTGCGACTAGCGAAACCCTAGCCGCAACCCATTCCTTCATTAAAGTGCATATTTGATGATTAATTTTGTCGAGTTCAAGTAATGCTAGAACTAATTCTAGCATTACTTCTCGACATTAAATGTAAAACCGTACCGTTTTTCGAATCTTAAAGCTTCTCCAATGTTTATTGGAATGCCCAGTTGCCACCTTGTCACGCGTTGCCTCTGTACCTTGTCACACATTGCCTTTGTTTGGCTCTTGGCACGGTGCCCATGTGTTGCACCACCAAGATGAAAAATACTTTATCCTTTCACCATCAATACTCTGCAATTTACAACAGTTTTAATTTTATAAGTGCATGCTTCTCTCTTTTTGCTCTTTTTACCAGAGTCTGCAGTTTACAACAATTTTAATTTTATAAGTGCATGCTTCGCTCTTTTTGCTCTTTTTACCAGATATATTCTCTGCAACCAAATATCCGGGTAGTATTATATGCAACCAGACGCTTCAAGGTGGAGTATTTTTCCTTACCAGGTATATTCTGCAACAAAGTGGATTATTTTTCTTGCAATTTTTCATACATTAAATTGTGTTTTCATACATTAGTTCAGCCTGATACATATTTTTCCACAATGAACTTACCACCATATACTTACCACCATATATGCAGGTAGTATTTTTTGCAACCAAAGGTTTCATGGTTGTTATAACCCTAATTTGCACCAAACATGCTTACTTGGCATCAGGCCATCTCAGATTCCTTCTTTGCCAAAACACTGTTGAACAACTCTTCTTAAAAATCCCTTTTATAAAGGCCCACGCGCCCTACTCTATTACTAAACGCGTGTACACACTAACTGACCCAATACAGCCCGTGTGTACCTACAAAAGCACGAAAAAATGAAAGTTGTTGACGGAACACACAACTTTGGGTGAGTTAACTAAACCTTTCGGCCATGCATGGCCGGAAGTTTGACCAAATACCTAGCTTCTTCTAGCCTATAAAAGAAGGGTTAGGGGCCCCATTTGGAGGAGGAGAATCATAGTAAAGAAACTATACCTGATTGTGCATTCCCTTTATCCCAACCTTTAGCCATCCTTGTGCAAAGAGAAATATAGAGCAAAGAAGTTGGAGGACAGTTGAAGAGGAGCCCAAGACTAGGTTCATGGAGCAGTGGTCGGCTTCATCATTGTAAGTTAATTTGTTGAAGTTAATAATAAAGAAGTACTTTTCTCGTCCCACCATATGAGGTTTTTGTGGTTTATTGCATACATGTTGATTGAATCTCTAACCCATTAATCTGTAGATCAAATGCATGTGGAGTTCTTTGTTTGTCTTGTGTGAATGCAGGTCAGCCTTGGGAGGAGAGTTGCAGTCAGAGCGATCAAGCGTGAAGAATGATCGATATCAAACACCCGAAATAAGGTATGCTCACTTGATCTTTTTAACTACATATTTGCTTAAGAATAATGGGGATTAGGTCTGGGATGTAGAAATTTTGATACCCAAATGAGTATTCCTACGATTGTCCTGATCTAACAAGTTCCGCTATTTGTTAAATACAGAATCGCTTCTACTATTATTATTGCGGAAGCAATTTAAACCACCATCATAACCATGAGCACAAAGTGAAATATCAATAACACATAACACATAAGTTTTTCCGGGAAAGCGTAAACCTAAAAACCCCACTATCATATATTACGTATATCATGAATCATGAAACAATCTCATACAAAGCTCTAATCCAAGAGCTCTCAGTACAATACAATCGTCTCACACTGTCATACACAAATTAGCGAATACATGCGCCAATTTCTGCGTCCAGACTCCTCTGCACAATCTCTGCAATCCGAATTCTCACAATCCTCTCCTCACAATAATTGCCTCGTTTGCACATGCTCATAAGCATATCCAATGCATGTGTGATCAAATCACAACCGATAGCCAACTATCCCTTTCACCTGTTATCTCAATTGGGTCTCCACTGGATCTAACATGCATGTAGTTATCCGTGGCAAATCTTCAGTTGCATGTGAGTTCACTGATTAACTGAACTCTCACTAGTGCATGCTTAGTTACAACTAGTACAACTGATCTTAACTCACTTAACTACACTTATAATTCTGTTACAAATCCAACTCACTCAGTTATGAATGAAATCATAGATTAATATTTATTGTCTAATTTATTTAAGGGAAAAGTAAATTAGACATATGTTTCTTGTTGACTTTTCAACACTCCCTCTCAACAAGAAAGGGATTATCCTTCACCCCAATCCTGTCTCTATGATATTCGAATTTGCTCCTAGTGAGCGCCTTCGTTAGAATGTCTGCATCCTGATCTTTCGTAGGAATGTATTGAAGCAACATGATCTTCCGCTGCACACAATCTCTGAGATGATGATACCAGATATCTATATGCTTAGATCTGTCATGAAACACATGATCAATCGAGAGTTTAATGCAACTCTAATTATCACAGTAAATCACTGTCGGATCTAAATGAGAACCAAACAAACCAACCAAGATCTTTCTCATCCAAATAGCCTCACATGCAACTTGACTCGTTGCCATGTATTCCGCTTCCGCTGAACTAAGTGCCACGGATCTCTGTTTCCTGCTGTACCAAGAAAAAATTGTAGATCTGATACTAAAGATCCCTCATGATGTGCTCTTTCTGCTCGTTGGGCTACCCGCCCAATCTGCATCCGTGAAGCCATGCAACTTCACCTCATCCGTCTGTCTGTACCATAATCCATACTCAGATGTGCCCTTCATATATCTCAGGACATGCTTACCCGCCTTCCAAAAGAGTTTGGTAGGCTTAACCATCGCTTGACTTAGTTGGTTAACTGCATAGCAAATGTTCGGTCTCGTGTTCACTAAATACATTAGCGAACCCACTAACTGTCGATAAACAGTAGCATCCACTACTTCTCCAAAAGTAGTATCTTCTTTCCTCCAGTTTCCTAGAAGAGGAGTATCCATGGGTTTGCATCCCTCCATGTGAAACTTACCCAGTATCTCTATTGCATACTTTCCTTGAGACACAAAAAGTTCACCATGTCGCTGCCATATTTCCAAACCAAGAAAATAATGAAAAAGGCCCAAATCCTTCATCTCAAACTCCTTTGCAAGGTCCTCCTTGCATGAGTGTATCAGCTGCTCATCACCAATCAGTATTAAATCATCAACATAAAGCACAATGATCAAAGGCTTACCCTCCACCACAATTTGGTATAGGTTTTCATCTGCTTCACTTTTGGTGAAGCCCAATCTGATGAAATAGTTGTCTATCCAAGTGTACCAAGCATGGGGTGCTTGTTTCAGCCCATACAATGCCCTCTTGAGTCTGCACACATGTGACTCTCTGTCAAAGGTCTCAAAACCTTCTGGTTGTTCAATGTACACTTCTTCCTCAATGATCCTGTTGAGGAACGCAGTTTTTACATCCATCTGATGAATGCGCCAGCCCATCTGCGCTGAGAGTGAAAGGATGGATCTTATGGAAGAGTACCTTGCGACAGGTGCAAATGTCTCCCTATAATCTATCCCCTCAATCTGTGAGAAGCCTCTGGCCACAAACCTGGCCTTGTATTTCTCCACACTCCCATCAGTAGCTTGCTTTACCTTGTAGATCCATCTTGATCCTAACACTGATTTATCAATCGGTCTTGGGACAATTTTCCATGCACTGTTTTTGACAATGGAGTCATACTCCTCTACCATATCATCAACCCAAGTGGGGTCCTACATTGTCGCCTGAAAGAAAGATGGTTCAGTCACAATACATTTGCTCATAAGAGCCATGTATCCAGCAAATTGATCAGGAGATTGTCTCTGTCTGTGCTGTGAAATAGGGGCTCCTACATTCTGTGCAGCATCTAGTCTCAATCTATCAGCTTCCGTGGTGTGCTTTCTGCCATTTCTGATGGATGGCTCTGCTTGAGTGGTTTCCTCCACTCCATGAACCTCTTCATGTGGCTGATCCACATCTTGAGACTCATCCTTGGGAACCAACAGTTCTTCTTCTGCATGCAAGTCTAACTCCCTCTCAAGTGACAACCACATGGTTTTACCCTCATCGAATTTTATATCCCGTCGCATAACAGTCATATTATTGTTCGACAAATACACACGATAATTATGGGGTGTTTCTGTGTACCCCACAAATATCCCAACTTCAGCAATCGGTTCCAGCTTCTTCCTAGCATCCTTGTTTACATGCACATAAATAGATGAACCAAAAATTTTAAAATGAGAAAATTCAGGTTTCTTACCAGTAAAAGCTTCTTCAGGTGTACTCATGCCAAGTACTCTATGAAGACAACGGTTCTGTACATAAACCACAGTATTTCATGCTTCTTCCCACAAATGTAATGGTAGGCCCTGATTATGCAACATCGCTCGTGTTGCACCCACGATTGTTCTGTTCTTTCTCTCCGCGACCCCATTTTGCTGTGGGTTATGAGGCGCTATGAGTTCTCTTCGAATTCCTTCTCTGTTGCAGAAGTCTTTGAATTCGTTAGAGATGTATTCTCCACCATTATCGCTCCTTAGAGCCTTCACTTGCTTCCCCAACTCTTTCTGCACCAATGCTTTAAACTCACAAAACTTTGAGAATGTTTGATCCTTCTTCTGCATGAAGAATATCCAGTATTTACAAGAAAAGTCATCAACAAAAATAACATAATACCTGTGTTTTGTTGTTGAAGCAACCGAGAATGGTCCACACACATCCGTGTGAATTCTCTCCAGGATCACCGAAGCGCGGTTCTCCTTTTCATGAAAGATGGTCTTTACATACTTCCCCAGGGTGCACCCCTTGCACTGATCTGACTGAGCAAGTGTTCCCCTTGGAAGTCTAGTAGATATTTGCTGCATGATCTTCAAGGCTCCATGATGAAGATGGCCTAATCTTCTGTGCCATAATTCGCCCTCATCTCGGCTCACCACTTTTTCTGCCTTGCCTATCATGGCACTGCAACCATCTACCTCCAGCATGTAGAGATTCTTAACTTGAATCCCTATCTTCTTGACTTGACCCGTTGCTTTATGTTGCAGATATGCTTTTCCACTGCTAAAAACAACATCATAGACTTTGTCCTCCAACATTGCGACTGAGACCAAGTTTTTCTTCAGACCTGGAACATGCATAGCATTTTCCAATTGAAATGGTTTACCTGACTCCCTCTGAAAGGTAATGGTACCAATACCAGTCGCATTGTATCGTCCATCGTCACCCATCTCTATATGCATTCTGAGATCTTTCTCCTCCAAGTCAATGAAAGACTCTTTATCTCCCGTCATGTGGAAGGAAGCACCACTATCCAAATACCACACCGATCCCGATGCACTTGATGCCATGCATGCAATCAAAGCAAAGTCAAGATCAAATTGCAAGACAAGAGCCTCACCAGTTGCAGCTCCAACAACCATCTTGTTCTTCTTCTTCTGCGAATAGTTAGTAGCGAGATGCCCATGTTTGTGACAGTGAAAACACTTCACCTTGGACAAATCCAGCTTCTTGACTTTAGACTCGGATTTTGATTGGGATTTCTTCCATTTCCCTTTCCTTGCCTTTGCAGTCAAAGCACAATCATCTTCATCATCACACTTTGATGAAGATCCATCTCTGGTGTTCTGCCTAAACTCCTCTTGCACTAGATCCGACCATAGTCGTTCCCAATCTGACAAATTTTCCCTTCCATTGACAGAGTCTTGATAACTATGCCAACTCTTGGGAAGTTTTAGGAGCGCCAAGCTCACCAAATCATTAGCAACGACTGTTATTCCCACACTTCCAAGCTCATCCTGACATTGAACAAACTTCGTGAAATATTTTGGAATGGTGTTGCCTTTCTCCATCTTGATCTTCCTGAGTTTATCTTTGAGCGCCAATTTCCTATGGTCGCTACTGTTCTGGAACAGATCTGTCAAAACCTTCCACATTGCATGTGGTGTGGTTTTCCCATGGAGACTTGAGACAATGTGGTCTCGTACTCCCTCCAACAGAATCCTCCTCGCCTTCGCCACTTTCTTTTGCCATGCATCAAGATTTGCAGTGTCGGTCGCATCCGGCTTAGGAACATCTGCGTCAATGTAACCCTTCAAGCCATTGTCTTCGAGCACTACCTCCATCCTGTCCTTCCAAGCAATGTAGTTAGATCTGCCCTCGAGTGCATACTCCAACCTCAAGCCATTGAAATACATTTTCGATCTGGAATCAAGTGTCGCACCAAGAAAATCTTTCAAATTCGAATGTTATTGAAACCCAAAACTCAACTCCTGCACTTTCCTCTTGCCCTGGGAGGTTCGCACCCCACCTGAGAGCAACCTGAGGGAAGTTCGCACCCTGCCTATGTGTAGCCTGCGAACTTGGCTAGGAAGTTCGCACCCTGCTCCACTATAGCCTGTGAGAATGCTCAAGAAGTTCGCACCCTGCTCCACTGTTAGGGTGAGGGAAGTTCTCACCCTGCTCCACTGTAGCCTGCAAGAATGACAATGAAGTTCGCACCCTGCCTTTGTCTAGGGTGCGAGAATTTATGTTCTTGAAAACACCTGAAGTTTTCAGTGCTAGGGTTCTCACCCTGCTAGAGACAGGACCTGCAAGAATGCAATTATGTTCGCACCTCACTTCTGTGACTCTGTGGCCTCCGTGGCTCTGATACCATGTAGAAATTTTGATACCCAAATGAGTATTTCTGCGATTCTCCTAATCTAACAAGTTCTGCTATTTGTTAAATACATAATTGCTTCTACTATTATTATTGCGGAAGCAATTTAAACCACCATCATAACCATGAGCACAAAGTGAAATATCAATAACACATAACACATTAGTTTTTCTGGGAAAGCGTAAAGATAAAAACCCCACTATCATATATTACGTATATCATGAATCATGAAACAATCTCATACAAAGCTCTAATCCAAGAGCTCTCAGTACAATACAATCGTCTCACACTGTCATACACAAATTAGCGAATACATGCACCAATTTTCGTGTCCAGACAACCTGCCTCCTCTGCACAATCTCTGCAATCCGAATTCTCACAATCCTCTCCTCGCAATAATTGCCTCATTTGCACATGCTCATAAGAATATCCAATGCATGTGTGATCAAATCACAATTGATAGCCAACTGTCCTTTTCACCTGTTATCTCAACTGGGTCTCCACTGGATCTGACATGCATGTAGTTAACCGTGGCAAATCTTCAGTTGCATGTGAGTTCACTGATTAATTGAACTCTCACTAGTGCATGTTTAGTTACAACTAGTACAATTGATCTTAACTCACTTAACTACACTTATGATTCTGTTACAAATCCAACTCACTCAGTTATGAATGAAATAATAGATTAATATTTTTTGTCTAATTTATTTAAGGGAAAAGTAAATTAGACACATGTTTCTTGTTGACTTTTCAACATGGGACGACGGTAGAAAGTAGGAATCTGTAGGTCTTTTCTGCATGCATGATAAAACCCTAAGTGCTAGTCTGTAGAGGGATTTCCCACTCACAACAATGGTGGAGTTCCACGATGGTGAGACCCTTTGTCTAAGCAATTTTCCTTGCATTTTTTCTATATTGCATAGAACCCATTCACATATGTAATTAAAATAGGAAAAATAACCTTAACCGAAAGCTTTGAAGTACCTTATAGCTTGGCTATTGATTGTCTCTTTGGTGGTCTCTGCAGGTGATGAGCCCTATGATCACTTGCAACACCCAGGACCAACCCCAACTATGAATCATGATGCCTATGATGGGTGGGTGCCAACGAGCAGAAATCCTTCTATTCAGTGTACCTTCCTCGAATATGAAAGGGGTAACCTTCCCTTCTCTTTCTCTTGATTCTCGATACTCTTATCGATACTAATCCACTTTTGTTTGGTCATGATATCCGCTACTGCCTTCTAAGGAAGTCCTATAAGCGATAAATACTAGCAGTTGCTCGAGCCCTTAGTTTTTCCAGCCCAAAACCAAAATCTGAGAGAACTTGCGGAAGATTCTAAATAAGCACAAACAGACAAAATAATACTCATAGGTTAAACATTAAGAAAAAAGGACTAAATTCTGAATCAAAATTATAAGAAATTGAACTTATCCCAAACTTAGCCTTTAAGAAATTTGGGTTTGGGTTACTATGTTGTTCTTATTATTAAGACTTATTTTCAAGAGTATATATCTATAATGTTAGAAAAGAACTAACAACAAGGAATTGATACGTGCATGATACTCGGTTCAAGTGTGGAGGATTTTGTGTTGGACTGGTATTCTCTCATAGTCTCATGGACGACCAATCTAATGTAGATTTTCTCCACAACCTTGCATCCATGGCGAGGGGAGAAGTTGCAACCTTGCATCCAACATTCTCTTCGGAGTTGTTGCAACGCCTGAAACAAAAGGCAACGAAAGACAATATCATCAGCAGATGCTCAACATTCAAAGTGAACTCATCGTGGCTTGGTTATAGCAGGCCATAACGAAGGTAGTATTCCAGGACCCCACATAGACGTCGACCGTGTCATTTGCAGTGGACATACATTGTAAGGTAAACCCAACTCTACCCAAAGGATCTATAGGAAATGGGGTGGTCACGACCTATACAACTGCATCGGTGCATGATGTGAAAAAGAAATTTGTGTAGAAATTTGTTATGTTGCTAGACTCGAACCTAATGATTTGAATTGCTGATTTTTTCAAGACCTTTGTCTTGAAATTGGTTAATTCAAATAGTTTAAATTAATCCACTAGATTTAAAATATAATTGATTTTACATGAATAACTAATTTTGGCGTATCTTACCTGCGAATTTGATCATTTCTTCACAACTTTCAAACGACAATGGAGAGTATTGTATTGATAAAGCCGTCAATACTACGCATTTTTTGTGTGACCCATCCAAGATAACCTCACACATAATATAATGAATATTAGGTGCACAAACACACAGAATAATACTCGCAGGTTAAACATTAAAGCATACACTCTCTGAAAAAATGACTAAATTCTGAATCAGAATTATAAGAAATTGAACTTATTCCAAACTCAACCTTTAAGAAATTTATTGTAAGTTGGATACCAATCTGCAAATCATCCAAACTTACTTTGAGAGTGAAGGAGAAATCTGGTGGAAATTCTGACTTGTGTTGTGTGTGCACATCTCTTCTAACAGTAAGAATGACTTAAGATTCATGATGTTTGTTTTCCATAGGACCTTTTGGGTTTCCCAGTATGGAAATTCAAATATTCCAGGAAACTGTACCGAGATTTTAAGATAAAGAATCATGATGGACCTTCAAGATGCCCCACTCCCGGGTTTGCTTCACCAACTTTGCAGCTTGTGGAAACTGGGCTATTCCCTCATGAATCCAGTCTATAATCTCCCCAGACAATTCAACTTACTTGTTGCATGCACTTAAACTGGGGAAAGATTTGTATTGGGGATTAGATCTTGCACGATTGTGCAACGTCCATTGTCGTGTTCCTCTTTGTGCCCACAGGGACTGTAAGTCTAAAAAAAAACAATAAAGAGAAGTAAGGAACATGGTTACCCTCCATACTTAGACTGGTTTAAATCTCCCCAGTTTGTGGCCTCCGTTTTGATAGGTAAACAAATGGAACTGGGGTGCCGGTTCTGTAACCACCATTTTGACCTCTACAGGACTTGTTATATGAGAGATAAAGATTATGTAACGCGTGGAGCTTGTGAGAGAGTATGTGCATGCATGCTACGTGGAAGGTGCATTAGCATTTGACCACAAATTAGGGTTGTCAATGCATTAATTCACCGCCGGAGACTCGTAGGCATCATAAGCATTTGTTTTTTCAACATATGATTAATTTTCCATTAAATATATTTGATCCATTCAAAGCATGGTATGCTCCATACAATTTTTAAAATCTTAAGTAAATTATTCACTAAAATTTAGCAACAATGTCAATATACCCATTTTAGAACTCTTAATAAAAAATTACCCTAAGCTTAGGAAATATCATTGTAATTTTATTAATAAATCTAAATTCAAGATATGCTTACCAAATCCTAAGAGTAGACAGTCTTCAGATTTATTTATTTCTTTTAAAAAACTGCACTAATAAATGTAAGGAACATATCCAATTGATTTTGCTAATTTCCGTGAGCAGTTGCAAGGATTGAACAAAACAAAATAGATTTGTTGTTGTTTCTTCATTGCTTGAACAATGATGGATTTGTTGCCCCTAAATTTTTGTTGCCATCACGTACCCAAAGATCGCATCCAGGGCCTTCAGTTATATCTTTTTTGTTGCATTGGAGTGCACAATTCCATACGTCTCTTCATAGAAACGGTTGGAATAATCAGCTCGCTGAGCTTTCTGTTTATGTCACTTAGGTCAAAACTTTTGAAAAACCTGTCCATTCTTGGTCCAACATTAAGATCAAAGTATGGGCTGCTTCCTTGACACTCGAATCCATGTCCAACCCCTCCTATTTCACTCCGTAAGCAATTCCATGTATGGAAACAAGTTACCCACGTTGTATACATAAATATATATATAAAAAAAATCCTAAAACATCAAACAAAAGCATATATATATATATATATATATATATATATATATATATATATAAATATATATATATATATATTTATTTATTGTAGTTTTAATTATAAAGTGTTAAAAAATCATCACAAATAAACTGCAAGGTCATGGACTGCAACCGCTAACTCATGGCTGGTGAACGTTGAATGGCCGATAAAAAAAATTCTCGCGTTAAAAAAAACCAATGAAAACGCCAGGCCAATGCATAAAGAAACAATGAACTTTCCAGAACAAACCCTCCACATCTCAGCCAAGTATGGACAGTTAAAGAATTCTAAAAGTTAATCATTTAAACGTGGCAATCATATGATGTTACAATAATTTCTTAATATGATTAGGTAAAAGTTAAAAAGTAAACAGGTTAATGGATGCATTTATAAATGCAAAGAAGTTATCAACAATAAATTTGACTCATTGATTTTGGAGGACGACTAAGAATATGCCAGCATCTTCAATGCATGACCATCAGATTAGAATTTAAGATTAAAAGATCATTAATTGTACCCATCTCCAATAGGTGTACGTCTTTTGGCATAATTAAATAAAAAATATATTTATACCCAAAAACTCATTTTTCGTTTATAAAACACTAATTATATAATTATAATGCCACCTACGTGCTACTTTTGAGTTTCCTAAGGATCATCTTAATGCATGAAATTGATGTGGTTATCAGCATTGATCCCAACGAGATAATAAAACTCTCACCCGTTTCAAGGACAATTTCTTTCTAATTTAAATTAGCAGGGTTTAATGTTAATGTTAGTGATTGTTAACTGACTGCATTCATTCGGTTATTTGTTTGAGAAAACTCGAAATTATTAAAAATCCCTAGCAATGACAATTAAATTTGCTAATTCGTCCTATTTAATTGCCACCAAATTTTGCAATTTTAACTGCCACAAATCTAATTCATAACACAAAGATCTAGTCGAGAAAAATACTTGCATTTGCACTATTCTCATGTCGGAAAAAAACACCTTTGAAATCAACTTTACATATTAAATACTTGCATGCAAATGAGTGAATTATCTCTTGCTATTATTTTATATTAACATGTTTATATAATTTTTTTATTTTTATATGCTAAGTGGACGTTGTATAGTGTAAAATAATGTAATGATAATGGAATGCATAGTGGACGTTGTATAGAGCATGTTAGAGAATACAAAATTAAATTAAATCAATTTATAAAAATTTTCACACTTGATTTTGTTTTTTTCTTTTATTTAATACTTAATAAAACACATATTTAGTACTTAATAAAACACAAATGTATCCTAAATAAAATAAAGAAAGTAAGATACTTAATAAAACACATATTTATTACTTAATAAAACACAAATGTATCCTAAATAAAATAAAGAAAGTAAGGAGCTTATCTCAAGTTATTACATATAAGTACATGATTTTCATCGATGTTTTAAGAAAAGAACAGAGCACACCTAATCTTTGGGAAAGAGTGAAAAGAGTGCATAAATGCATGGCCTTACCCTTAGAAACTATGTGGCAGACACTTTAATTGTGGGATTTACGTAAACAAACAGACAAGTTGGTGTAATGACTTGCTAATGCAGTGCACTACAACCTTGTATGGATAGCGGTGAAATGAAACTGCTTCAACCAATCTATACTTGGTCCATACAACTCACGAATGCTTATGTGAACCTTAGCAGAGGTTCCACAATACACAATTACTCAAACCAAACTTCCAATCCATTTTCTATCCTTTGAATCAATATCCCACTCTGATTGCTTTTTGTCTAAGATACTTTTTTCATTCACAAAGTTTCAAAGAAAAAATGAAGTGATCTCAACCGTAAATCTTGTTGTGTGCTCCACTCCCATTCTCTAATGATATTATTAGGAGAATCTTTCACACTCTTCGCTTGAGCTATTATTATTGGAGAATTTTATGTCGTTCTTGTAAGCTTTTCCACGTAGTGCTCCATCAATGTGTTGCATCATATGCTTTAAGAAGGCACTAACTAGGGTTTTGTGCGAAGCGCTTCTAACCCGAACTTTAGTTGTTGAAACCTTTTAACCTAAGTCAATATTTGCAATCCCAACTTTGTATAAAATTCATTTGGAAGGTTACCTTCGACAATGATCTCTAATAAATCAATTTTGCAGTTCTAAGACTTGAAGTAATAAGTCAAGTTTGCAGTTCTAAGACTTGAAGTAATAAGTCAAGTTTGCAATTCTAAGACTTGAAGCAAGCCGAAAGTATACTATAGAAAAAACAAAAAATTATAGTTTTGGTTGTGGATCCCTGGTTAGGTTCCTACTTAGACTTAATGCATTCTCTTGTTTTGAATCTCAACCGGCTGAAGGCAGAGACTTGTTGCCTTTGCAACTCCCCTTGTTCAAATGGCTTTATGTCTGTCCAAAGAAAAAGTGAATGTGGTCGATCCAAAAGAAATAATCCATGAACATTAATACTAATCAAAGAAGTCTTAGATGTCAAACTCCTAATTCACGAATACCTATCTTGCCATGATGTTGCGTCTTTTTCCCTTAGCATTCTTTCCATGATGATGCATATTTTTTCTTAGTTGTCGAGCTAGTTAGTTTCTTCAGATACTACACTGTGTTTGTTATCAACTCTGTTATAAATGTCGACTGTTACAAATTCTCTCTCTTACATCTCTCTTCTTGGTTATATTTTTAAACGACATAATTTTTTTTTCCCTTTTTGAAATTGTTGTTTTATTGAAGAAAAAATGTGCATATGTGTCGAACAATTGGAGTTGTAATATAGAATAGTATAATATTTAGGTAATCTGATTGAGGACATATTAGCATGCAAAAGTAAAAAAAAAAAAGGATATGGAAACTAGTATCGTTGCTTTGTCGTGGTCTGAGTCACCATCCTTTATATGTAAAATGTGTTGCAACCCGACTTTTTTGGCAAGTGTGATGGCAGTGCCAATTGTTCCAATTGGGTACATGTATTTATATTCTGCAAACTGTCTTATTGTTTTGTCTGATATGAAATTGTATTATGTACAAGTTGCAGACACTATTTCTACAACACTTGATTCATCAAGCAATATAATACGGTTGCAATCACCACGATCGTAGATAGTTTTGGGCAATATTTTAAAGTTTGTAATGGATACTCCATTACCAGTTAGAATTTTTTCCTCATATTTTTGAACAAGGTGTGCAGGGACAGTCAATGTGATTGTCATCATTCCCTTGTTGTATGTCATATTAACACACAAAATGTGGCATGTCCAATTTGCTTTTTCCAAATAGGTATTGTATATGACCATTATGTCTCCGATGAATACCTATGTAGTCTGACAATTGTTCAATTCTTCTATCAATATTGTATTTGGATATGTAATTCTAGGCTTGTTGATAATGTTTGAATATAAGAAGTGATACAAAGGACATTCTGTATGCATTTTTTTCATAGCTTCACAATTTAAATGAATTATATTGGTTAGAGTTTCATATACATACACGTTTAAGTTGTGTAGGTTGCACTATGTCGGTTTCTTCACTTGTACTTACTGATATTTCTTGGGAACTGAAAACAATGGTTGTATATGTCATCATCATTTCTACTCCAACATAGATAAATAAATAAGTGAGCATGCCTATTTTTCAAATGTAATAGAAACATAATTAATGAATATTTACATGTGTGGTTGTCGTTGTTCTTATGTTTGTCATGATTGATTGCTCATGCTTGCCTCACTTGTCCAACTTTCCTGATGTAAACATTTGTACATTGACTATGTAAAAAATAAGCATGTACAATATATTTTATATTGCTTTCACATATTTGACGTTTACATTTTTTGTAGGCATACAAAACCTTGAAAAAATTGTGTAGACGAAAGAGATATAACATATCGTGATACCAAAACATGATAACATCTTAGGTGGGCACAAAGAACAATAAGTAGCTAGTGTTGCTAAACAATGTCTAAACAAACATGCTCATTGTATGGGCTTCATAATCATTATGGACGTACCTTTTGGAACCTTGTTGTTGAGTTTCTTCCCTTGCACCACTTATGAATTTTTCCTCTTGTTTGGTTATTGATCCAGGTGGATATTGGTGGCCACCCACCTGTTCCAAATTCCAATTGGGTCATCTTGATAGTTTTTAGTTCAACACGTTTCTCTGTAATGGGGACATTTCTTTGTAATTGTGGGTTTTTCACTCCCGGGGCTGTCCTAAATCCCTACACAACATCTAGGTGGATATTGGTAGCTGCCCACCTATTCCAATTGGCTTATTTTGGAAGTTTTCATCTCAGTACATGTTTTTGTACGTCCATGGTCGTTTTGGGCCCTAAATAGTGTTTTCTTGGCTTGCCATATTCAAACTAGAGACATAGTTAGATTTTGATGACATAATGTGTAGTTCTCAAAAAGACCTTTCCAACGGGCTATCACATGCCTAAAGCAGAGATCGTATGCAAAAGTTATGACCTCGAGAAGTTAATGTACTAACTTACCCTACGCCCACATGACTTTTGGCGCTTCATATCCTAGGGTTAGGTTTTTGGATGTCTAGGGTTTTGGAATTCATGTTTATCATAAAAAGGCCTTAAGAACCTCATTGTACTCATCTTTTTGTGAATGAGCATTACCATCACATCTCTTCTCATAGATAAAGCTGCCACCATTCTAGTGAGTCTTGCACTATGTATTTTTATAGTCTCTGTACATTTCTTTCATTAATAGAAATCATTCATTGTTGTATTTCTCTATTTCAGACAATTTTTATGTGTATTTCATTGTAACATATCTTCTTTCATTTCATTACAAAAGCAATTCGGATCAGTGGTATCAAAGCAGGTTGCTCTTAATCGTTTTTTAGTGCATGTCCCCGACGAGGTCCGAGTATAGCAAGTTGGGTCTCGAGCTTGTCTCTCTTGAGAAAAATCACTCTTGCATGCCAAAGAAACCCACTATGGTGGTAGAAAAGAAAAACGATGGAGCAAAAGATTCTATTAACCTATTGCTTGAGCAAGCTCTTGCGCGACAAAGGGACGAAATGATGGAGAATTTTTCCCACATCCTTCAATGTCTATCGATAACATGATCCAGATTATTTTGAGAATGACATGAAGAAAAAAATATAACCGATATATAACAAGGAAATAGACATATATACTGCAGAGAACACAAAAATATAGTGAAAACCAACTTCTATTAATGAACAAGAGAGAAAAACAATGTAGAACACAACTAGCATAATGGGGTAGCCTATCTCTGAAAAGAAAGAGATGTTGGCTACGCTTCTTTTGCAACAATATTTACATCACACTCCATTGCATGCTTAAAGGGCCTCCTTCACCTCAATTATATATGAGAGAGTGAGAGGAGAAAAATTCCCATGATGCATGTGGGATAGATTGGACTAAGTTTTTAAAATGCCATAGGCATGTAAAACACTAAGACTTCCCGGACGGTCACCCATCTCAATACTACTCTAGCCTGAGCGTGCTTAACTGCAGAGTTCTAATGGGATCCAGTGCATTAACAATATGTTGTAGGCATGTACATAACACCACTAGGAAATCATTACATGATGTCTGTAATTAACAAATGAATATGACATTACATTCCATTCCCCATCAAAAGGGTGAATATCATGGTTTATCAAAACCACAAGATCAAAATGGTGATTTAGTGGAAAAGGTGGATGGCCACCAAGATCCACCTGGACCATTCCCTCCCCCCTCCCCCCTTAGGAATCAATGGTACCCATTGCATCAAGTTCCCTTAGGAGACAATGTGACTTTTGTTAAATCTGAATCTTGGTGTGTTGCTTGCCTTGCTGAAGAAGTTGTCATGCTTAGCTTGTTGAAGATTGTCATGAACCTATTGTTGGAGGGGTTGGATCCATTCAACCAATCTAGTTGAATGATCTACCTGAGTGTGGGAGGAATATGTCGGTGAAGATGCAACATGAAGAGTATGAAGGGTTATGTTATAACCTTGCTTGATTGGGTAGTGTGGAGGCACCCCTGTAGGTGCAACAAGAACATCTTGGTACTCTTCTACAATTTTGTCAATTTGCTTCTACTGGATAGAAAGGTCTTGGGATGAGGATGTAGTGGTTGCAATGTCCTTCTTTTCACCTTCTGATCAGATTGTGAAGAGGCTAAACTTTGCAGTATGAGAGATTACTTTGTGGAATTTTGTTGGTGGGACAATAGTCAGAACTACCTCTGGTATCCGATATAGTTGACCCCCCAGAGTAACAATGATGCTACGGGGCCGAGACTCATAAACAACATGACGCCTCCACATATATAATTGGCCTAATAGAACACCATAGACTTCCAGTGGGGAAACATGACACAATACCTCATCCTTGAAGGGATAGATGTCGTAGGACAAGCGACAGTGCTGACTGACAAAAAGATATTGACCCTTGAGAAGCCACCCGATGTTGTATGGTTGCAGGTGTGGTGTTGTTGGAAAATCCAACATCTTGACAACCTCTATTGAGATGATTTTATTTTGTCTTCCGCTATCAACAATAAAATGCAGTGGGGTCCCCTTCACCCACATCTATGAATGGAAGAGTTTCTCCCCCTCCTCAGAATCTTCTTTTAGTTGGATTGTTGCAGTTGTGACAATAGCAGTGGGTTCTGCATCAATGATTTTTCTCTTTTTATTATTTTCTAGATCAAGGTTCGACTCTTTGTCTTTGATCTCGACCACCAATGACTATATTAAGCAACATTCATCAGTGTTGTGAAACTCACACCACTTTCCGGTGTCTTTCTTAGACTTCCAGTTACCTTTCTTTTCCCGCATCTGGGACTGTCTCTCTTGAAGTTGGCCTTCCTTGATTTGTACTTCATTATGTGAGTTAGAGTTTCCTTTTCCATATTTCTCCCACTTACTCTTCTACTTGAATTTATGCTCAATTTTGAATGCATATTGATAAGAAACTCCCAGTGAGGAGATGTCCAAGAAATCCACATCTGTTTAGATGTACATGTGTAGACCACTGTGGTACTTCAAAACCAGGTGCCACTCAGAGTCTTTGATACCTAGATTTGAGTGCAAGGTATGAAATATGTTGGTGTACTCTGACACCATCTGGTCTATTTTCTGATGCAGAGTTTTCCATCTCATGTATTGGTCATGATATTTTCTCACAGGGTAGAACTCCTCCTTTAGGGAATCTACAAAGGCCACCCAAGTGGGTTCTCTCCAAAATATTGTAGATTTATCTGCAGTGTACCTCTTCTAGTAACCTTCCCACCAAGCTCTGACAAGGGGAAGGGATTTAAGGAGCACGAAGGTGATCTTTTCACTGTCGGAATTTTTTTGGATAGAGTAATAACCTTCTAGCATATTCAACCATTTTTCTAGAGCATCTGCATCTATCTGAGCTTTAAATAAGGGGATATCAAAATTGACTTATACCTTGAAGGGTGTTGCACTTGCGAAATGGCTTCTTGTCGAAGATGCCTCAGCCGCCATTGGTAGTCTTCGAAGGATCTGAGCAAAGTTGTCCATCATCTCGTTCCTCTGTCGCACTAGGGATTCCTCGAGCAACATCTTGAAATGATCTCCTTATTTTTCATCTCTCTTTTCTTCTGCCATGGGAGGTCTCTTGGGCTGGCAAGAGAAATTGTCCTCAAGAAAAACTAGCTCGAGACCCAACTCTCTATACCTTGACCTCATTGGGGACCTGCTCTAAAAGCTGCCTGCTCTGATACCACTGATCCAAATTATTTTGAGAGCAACATGAAGACAAAAATATAACCGATATATAACAAGGAAATACACAAAGATAATGCAGAGAACACATAAATATAGTGAAAACCAATTTCTATTAATGAACAAGAGAGAAAAACATTGTAGAACACAACTGACATAATGGGGTAGCCTATCTCTGAAAAGAAAGAGATGTTGGTTATGCTTCATTCACAACAAGCTTTACATCACACTCCATTGCATGCTTAAAGGGCCTCCTTCACCTCAATTATATATGAGAGAGTGAGAGAAGAACAATTCCCATGATACATGTGGCATAAATTGGACTAAGTTTATAAAATTCCATAGGCATGTAAAACACTAGGAATTCTCAGATGGTCACCCATCCCAGTACTACTATAGCATGAGCGTGCTTAACTCCATAGTTCTAATGGGATTTGGTCCATTAACGCTATGTTGTAGCCATGTACATAACATCACTAGAAAATCATTACATGATGTTTGTAATTAACAAATGAAGATAACATTACATTCCATTCCCCATCAAAAGGGTGAATATCATGGTTTATCAAAACCACGGGATCAAAATGGTGATTCAGTCGAAAAGGTGGATGGCCACCGAGATCCATCTTGATCATAGAAAGAGACGCATCTTCATTGAGAGACCACTTTGAAGGAACCTCTCCCTTAAAGGTACAAGTTAATTTTGATATTGCCGTATTTGAAGGTCAGATAGATGCAATTGCCTTAGAAAAATGGTTAAATCTGCTTGAAGGTTATTTATGTGTTCACAATTTTTCTGACAGGGAAAAGATCATCTTTGAACTCCTCAAGGCTCTCCCCCATGTCAAACATTGGTGGGAAACTTACTGGGAGCAAACTTCCACAGAGGAATCTGGAATATATGGGGAAGAGCCCACTTGGGATTTTTTTGTGTATGTAGTCAAGGAACAATATTACCCTATTGATAACTATGAAGACCAGTACATGAGATGGACCACACTGTGGCAAGAGAAGAGCCAAACAGTGTTGGAGTTCACAAATACTTTTCATACCTTGTGCACCAAGCTAGGTATCAAAGACTTTGAGCAACATCTGGTTCTAAAATACCATGGGGCTCTGCATAGGTACATCCAAACCGAAATGGATTTTCTAAACATCTCATCATTGGGAGCTGCTTATCGATATACTGTCAAAATCGAGCAGAAATTTAGGCACCAGAACAAATGGGAGTTTAGGTATGAAAATCTGCAACAACCAAAGCATGGTAAAGACGACCTTAACCAATAACCTCTAGATAGTTTAAGAAATGAGAAAAGAAGGGTAAAGGAAAGACGAAGAATGACATTGTTGTTGAGGAAAAGGTATGGAACACCTTACTCAATCATTTTTAGATCTTTCCTATCTAAGAAAAGATAGTTGGGAATAGCCTCAAAACATTCACTTAATCCCCAAGTATTAATCACAAGGATTAAGGCTGATTTTATGATTTGTACATGTTGCGATGTAAAGATAAAATTTATACAAGGCTACAAGAATGTATACAACTTTTACAATAAAGTAAACATGGAGACCAAAAGCGAAAAGAGGAACCAGGTCATGAAGACACGTGTATGAGACAGAACAAAAATCTGATTTATTTCATTCTGAGATACAAAAAGTGTATTTCCCTTTACAAACCCCTGTGAGGGTATGGACCAAATTTAGATTTAGAGGTCTCCAATGGGCACCATACAAAAGACTCTGACAGTAAAATAAAACTGAAATTAATGATCTGGATCAACTTGCCACAAAAATGCTACCATTTGACTCTACAAGATATCCTTTATTAGCCATGAAAATTAATTAAAAAACAAACAAGAATACACAGACTATCAAGGATGAATCAACACCTCTAAAACAAGTGGCTGAAAAGTATGATTCAATTTTAAACCTTGTTGCCTTCAATAAGACCCTGTTGTCAACAAGAGGATTAGGATTTCAAGTAAACTCAGAAATGAATGAAAACTAAAACTATCTCATTTAACTAAAGAGCAAACCTTAGTCTTATCTTTCTCATTCTATTCTCCCTTTGTCTCTTCTTCTCATTGAACCTTTATTCTTTCTCAATAATTTGAGGTAGTTCAACTACTTTCTTTTAGTTAAGTCAAATTAACTTAACTAATTATTTTAGGGAGAAATAACTATTAATAATATATAAATAAGGGTCTAGTTAATAATTACTAAATAGGTGGGACCCCTTGTGACTCTCATCATTATTTTTCCAATCATCAATTATAAATACAAAATTTTATCATTTGGATCATATAACACCCTTGTAGCTCCCCTTGATATTATTCAAATTGAATATTTAAATATCAAAAAAAATTTAAGGACATATCCAAAAAAACAATATATCCATTTTATCCACAAAAATATCCAAAATAAAGCTTGTTGTCCCCAAAAGTTGAAAATTAGCAAATACCGTCTTCATTAATTAAAATCATAAAAAAAACTTTAAAATCCATATTTGTTGCTTTGCGAGGCATATTTCCTCTTTTCACTGCTATCTCCAACTGACTTTCCTTGAGTGGCCCTTGGTTGGTTAGACCCTTGGGGCTGTATTTCGCTGATCACATGAGAGAAATCATCTTTTAGGTGGAGGTGTGAAGACACAGACTTAGAGGATTCTGTGGAAGGACTAAAGGGGGAAGACGCTGCTTTTTCTTTGTCTTGCACAGGTTGCGGGATATCAATTTTTAATCTTTTTCTAGCGTGCGAGGATTGTACTGACGAAACAACAGGAGCAATTTGAACATTGGGATTAATTGGTGGTGTTAAAGGAAATGAAACAATGGGCCAACCACGGTGGTGAGAGACAGACTGGTGGACAATTTCTTGCCAACCATTATTAGCGGGGACTTCGACTTGCAATGATACATGTGGAGGAATGAGAATTCCAGGAAAATTTTGAGGAGGTTGAAATGGGGGTCTGTCAGGTCGGGGATGCAAGATACCATGGGCAACCAAATTAAAAAACCCAGCTTGAAACAATTGGTTCAATTCTTTTGGATCAACACCAAAATGAATATAAAACTGAGGCCTTATATGGCCTCACTGCCAGTTACCTCTACCTCTGTTATTTCGGCCATTACTGCCCCTACTGAAAAAAGTCATCTTATAGAAATATTTAACCATTTATGAAAAGTTATTAATAACCCATAGATGAAAGTCTGCTTTAAATAAATCAAGAGTTGGCTCTATTATTTACTACATGACACATGCAACCCATCCATAAAAAAAACATTTATTAATTGCTAGGCGAACATGGAATTGATAGGTTCATTGGGAGTATGGAGGGATTGTACTTAGCATAAAATGATATAATGGAAGGGAACGATTCATGATTATTGTTTAAGCAGTTAATAAAACAATCAAACTGTGTATACAACTAGCTCCCAAAATATCAATCATCAATAATTTCTTTCATTTTCTCACAGACTTTTCCTTTTCCTTTTTTTTTTAAATGAGTAACAATAGAACAAGGAGTGAAAAGTGTAATTGGGATAACAAGGGTAGTGTATCTTGCATAAAATGGTATACTGAAATGAAACCCCATGGATATTGTTCTATCATATATCAAACAATGCCATTTTCGACCTCAAAATTTAAACTTCTTCACTATTTCAAAATTGAATTCAACACTCTATTTCCAAAATTCTAGAGCTGGGATTTCACTTCCATGTTGTTCATTTACATCTAGAAGTTGCAATGCACATGGATCGTTTCAAAATCCTTTACTCAATAATCATTCAACAATAATAACATAACTTGCGCGCAACAGGGTCGAGGAGGCACATCACCACAATAATCAAAATATATACAACCCACAATCGAGGAATGGACGGACTGTGATTCCCAATATCAACACCAGTGCATTAAATTCACTATAGATTTCCATGAAGTGGCCACACAAAATATCCCTTCATATAACATAATTCAAAATTGAAACTTCAATTAACAACGCTCCTAAAATCCTTTTCATTATGGATCAAAAAACTTATTCGACGCATATATAATTTACTCCCAGAGGTATTCCTTTCATACAAAATCGAACACACAATAGGTCATATCCCTTAAACCATGTTTTTCAATGCTTTCCTTACCCCAATATTCCCACAGGAAAGGCTGTATTATCAGACAAATGAGTAAGGTTAACATACAACCCAGTTTTTCACAACAAATAATCAACTAAACCCATGACTATAAATGAACACTAACTGTTCATTCATTAAATTTTGGGTTGGCCATCTCCACCATAATTCCCAATGCACATGGTTCCATACACAACTGTGGAAAATAAGGTGGTAGACGAAAGTGGGTTAACAAACTGAGGGTTTGACCAGAAGGAGCATGGAAAGTTTAATTCTTCACAAAATTCCACATTAATACTCACAGAGTAGTGACCAAGGCATGGGCACAATAGCCATGAAAACCACAACTTCAAAGACAGCAAGAGTGCCCAAATAACTCACAGGTAAGAAGCGGGGATAACTACTTCGAACAGGGAAGAAAACCAGAACAAGGAACTAGAGGCAAGGTTGGCTTGGGGATTTCCCAACGATATTATTTTCCATAAAAAAAGCGAACTACCATACACAAAAAAAGACACCATGCTTCTTTTCAATGCCATGATTCAAATAGAACCACCACAGGAAACCAAAACCTTGCAAATGACCAATACACAATCCAAATTCATTCATATAACAACTTTGGAAATGCACATACCGTGAGAAAACAAGATAGAATTGTTGACTTAAAGAGAAGAGTGAAAGTTCATGGATGGAAAAGCAAGAAAAACCCATACCTATGTAAAATTTTCTAAGGAGAAACGACCAGATTTTATACCTTCTCCATGATCAAGCAAAGAGGAGCAATAACAACCAACAAGAGCAAATGAAAAATGACTAGGGTTGCGGGCTCGAGGTGAATTAGAGTGACGTTCATTTACTACACATCACTTCTACATTCATGTTTTCATTCATGCCAGTACGAGCAGGCCCACTATTCAAATCATCAACCATTAACATTCAAATCAACTTAATGCAGGCTGATTATACCATAGTTTGCCAATATTACAATTTTGCAAATGCGCCAATCCTTACTATTATCCCTATTTCACATATAACAATACTTTGATAGGGATAGCAAATCACGACCAAACCTACAATTAAACCAATGTGCGCAACACTTGTTTAAAACCTCCAATGTGACATAACTCAAATACTTGCTAGGGATACCATGTTCCAACATTACTTCCAATTCAAACAATGTGTGTACCCTTGTAGCATGAAGCCACCACATCACACATATAACTTAACCATGGAGTTTAGGTCCTTCCTCAAAATAAATGTAACATAATAATACTTGCAAGTGTTATATAAAAACAACACCAAAGTCACATCGCCCCTAACATCATATTTGATTAATCATCCCGATAGATTTTTTAAACGCAAATAAACTGTAGGGCTCATCTCATCCAACTCATAAGCATGTAAAGCCTAACTGTTGTTTCTTCTTCATAGTCACACAAGTTACACCAGGGGTCCCACCTATTAGTATATTATTAAATATAGTTAAATAATAAGTCATGAGGCATTTGCAGCCATTTGCAAGCAGGTACCCTATGTTGCATTTTTGGGCGTCAACAATCTGATGAATCCATAGGGAAATCTATTTCCAATAGATTAAGAACTCAGAATGTTTGGTTTTGCTGATTGGTGAACATAGATCAAAGAGTTATTGACCAGAATAATTATGGAATAGAGGGAAAATATGGTTTAAGGGAAATAATGAGACAAGATTTTGGGAATAATTCATGAAAAGTGGTACGTATGAGGGGGTTTGGTCCTATATGCATAACATTCGATCAGTCACAGTAAAAGTGTTTCTTTGTTTTAAGGATATTTTTTTTGATATTCTCTTTTGAATTTCAGGATGGAGGGAAGAAAGGGATAGCAGAAAATACGGAAAAAAAATCAAATAATCTATCTAACAACAGTACTGGAAGCAAAAAGCAATTTCAACGATGTCTACAAGGAGAACATCGTGACAGCTGTGTAAACTTTATTGTTATTGATCAAAAATACTTACAAAATGACATTGTTGTGGAGAAATTGATCCAAAACTTATTTCTGATAAACAAAAAAAAATAACAAAAAATGAACAATCAATTAAACAAGAAAAAAAAAACAACGAAACATAAAACTATATACAACAATAATTTTCACATGGAATTTATCAATCAAGTTGGTTCCACATAATATTTCAAGTGGGAACCTTTTGTACTATAGGAAAACAATCGCTCTTCCAAATCTTTTAAAAGATAAGAGTTTGCGCCTAGGACAAAAGCGATCTTGAAAGGACCTAGCCATAATTTCTGAAACTTTGAATGTCTTCCTCTGTTAGCATGGGCTGAGTCCCAAAGCAAGACTTTCTCATTTACTTTAAACTTGACAACTTTTGCATGTTTGTTAAAATATTTCTTCATGGTTTGTTGTCTTCTCTGTATGTTTTCCAAGGAAAACATTCTTTTTTCTTCTAAGGCTAATAGTGCATTTATCCTTTGAGGAACATTGGAAGAATTTAATTCTTTGATCTGTTGCTTTAGCAGAAAAGTGGCCACCAACGTGCATAATAGAACCTGAAAACCCACGAGTTTCCTGTAACAATTTCGGTGCTTCCTCATTATTCACACATCAAAGTAATATACCATCAACAGACATCCTGAACAAAAATTCTCCTAAAATAATATACCTGGAAGATTCAAGACGAAGCCTTCTCCTTTGATGAGGATCTAAATCATTTGGGCATTTCTGACATTGCAAATAACACACCAAATTTTTATACCAGGGATGTTCAACAATAGAAAGGGTTTGGATGTCAATATAAAACAATGCTGAAAGAGGATTATCTTGATCGTCAATTTCTTCACTTGCTTCAACATGTTGAGCTAAGTGAAGGGATAAGTCTCGTCCCTTGATTGTTTTCAAAGTCATGATGGTTAAATCATGCGCCTAGATTTTGGTAAGCCAATGTGCAAGCTTCCCTGAAAGATAAGTTTGTGAAAAAAAAAACTTGACAGTAGGAAAGGGGACTTTTACCTGCATGTGTTTGCCTATGATAAAGTGGCGGAATTTCTCTACATATTTAACAAGAGAAAATGCATGTTTCTCAATATAGGAGTACTTGAATTCATCATCTGATAAACTTTGGCTCATTTAATCTACAAGTCTCTCATTATTATGATCATTACATTGTATGAGGGTAGCAAAAACTTCTTTCTCAGTGGCATTAGTTTATATGATAAAATATTTCTCAAAGTCCGGTTTCGCCAGAACCAGTGCGGAACTGATTTCCTTCTTAATCCTTACAAAATCTTTTCCGACATCATCTGTCCAAGAAAAGGAGCGATATTTCTTTATAATATTATGAATTGGTTTAACCATTAAAACAAAATTAGGAACAAACCTGCAAACAAAGTTGATAATACCCATAAAGGATTGAACCTCTTTTTGGAAGTGGGGGTAGGAAGGTTCAGGATAGAAGCAATCCTTTCGGGATCTATGCTTATTCCTGAATTAGAAACGATATGTCCAAGGAGATTTCCCTTGGTGATGCCAAAAATAGATTTAGAAGGATTTAAAGAAATGCCAAATTTTTTTCATCTCATGAGAACTTTTCTGAGATGACCAAAGTGATCCAATCGATTCTTTGAATAGATAGTCAAATCATCAAGATAAACTTGGATAATCTTACCGATCAGATCATCAAAAGTTTTTTGCATAGCTCTCTGGAAGGTGGAACCTGCATTAGACAACCCAAAAGGCATGTGTTCATAAGAAAATGTGCCCCAATGTGTAGTAAAGGTGGTTTTGTATCTATCAATCCTTCTTACCTTGATTTGATTATATCTAGAGAAACCATCAAGTAAGGACATCATTTGTGACCCTGCAACCTGTTGCAAAATCATTTCCATATTAGGGAGAGGAAAATGATATTTAACACTTTCTCTATTCAATGCTCTATCGAATCTGACCAATTGTCTTCCTATCAAGAACTAAATTTGAAACCCACTTGGAATATTTAACTGGGAAGATTATACCATCTTTCAAAAGTTTTTCCAACTCCTTTCTAATAGTATCTTCAAGCGTAGGGTTAATGGGTCTTTGTTTTTTCCTAATTGGTTTTATCCCTTCCTTGATAGGAATGGCATGTTTTATGAGAGAAGGATCAAAACCATGAAGATCCTTGTATGACCATGCAAAAATATCTTGAAATTCACGTAATAGTTATGTGAATTTCGCCTTTTCTTCGTCGAAACATTGGGCACCTAGTTTAACCATATTTGGAGATTCGGAGGTCCCAAGGTTCAAGGAAATGGTATCACCCACTTTCCTTTTCGACTCCTCTTCCTTACGTGTTTCTTTGTTGCTCACATCACTCAACGAAAATGAACTCTCAAGAGGAGTCAAGCCTTTTGGAAATTTGTCATCTTCCATAAATATGATTTCCTTAGGCTTAAATGATTCATTTTGCATTAAAGCAAAGGTGCCTTCATCATTAGGGAAAACCTGCCATGATTCTACATTATCTGGAATGTGAGGATGATATAAAGATTGAAAAGTACAATCAAGACTTTGAGGTAGAAGTTGTCGAGTAGGGGATGCCGCAAATACAACTAACTTCACAACCATTGAATTAAGTTCCCTCTTAACATGAGTGATGTTAAATGATAACAGGTTCGAGATAAGAGCCCAAACATCTTGGGTATAACGTTTCATCAACTTATTGCTAGGAGAATAGATTTTATGCACAAGGTTCACAACAAGTTTAGAATCACCAAAAACTGTAAGGTGACCACAACCAAGGTTATAGGCATTTTCGATGCCTAGTAGTAAGGCTTCAAACTCAGTGACAATGTTCATGCATGAAAACTCTAATCTATAAGAAAAGTTATGGATTTCACCTATAGGTGAGTAGAAGATAATGCCATGTCCATTACCTTCGTTTGAGCATGAGCCATCGAAATGCATGTGCCACATATCGTCTTCTAAATCAAATTGTTCTAAAGTTGTGTCACCCTCATCAACAAAGATAGAGCACACCCCCAAGTCTTCCTCAACATAATTTACATTCAGTTGAGGAATACTCTCTATGTATGGTGAAATTATTCCTTCTCTTAGGACTATGATATTATTTCCATTCCTGGGAATGGATAAGTGTGTCCCATCAAGTGAAAGATATCCACCTGTTAGGGCTTTCCAGTCTCTTCCTAGGATAATAGAATAGTTGCTTAATAGCATGTCAATTACTTGGATGCTAACAATTGTACTTATTTCAGGATGTGCACATAGAACTAAATTTACGTCTTCTATTTCACCTATTGTTGACTGTTGCAGACTGTTATAGGAGAGCATGCTTCTAGATTTTTCATTAGTACATGATAAGCCTAGCTCTTCCATAATGATTTTTGACATAACGCTTGGGCCTGAACCACCATCAATTAGGCATCAATGGGCTATCTTTTTCATAATTTTTACAGAAATGAAAAATAGAGGATTTTTTACAGGTGTCTAAAATTATTTACACTTATTTTATTTACAGTGGGATCCTCTTATTTTTTCTCTTCAGAAAGATTGGCTATGGTGGAAGATTTTCCTTAAATAAAATTCCTAAGATGCTTTTGTTGTTCTGGGATGACAACCATGTCTAAAAGAGTAGCATTGGCCTTGATATTAGCTAGTTGGTTAAGGATGTTATACTTGGAAGAGGTAAGAGGGGAAGGAACTCCTTGACTCTCGGGAACTTTGACAGTTTGTACATTAGTACCTTGTGAAGATGAGGCTAGAGTGGAAGAAGCACGAGGGGAATCATATTTCCCTTTAGGAGCATAAGATTTGTTCCTAGTATTTATGATCATAACATCTTCTGGTTTTGCCCAATCTTGAACAATGATAGTGGTTTCGGGCTTCTTTCGAAAGATTTTATCTCTAGCACTCTTCTTAACTTCACAAGTACTTTCTTCATGATTTTCTTTGCAGAAGTTACACCAACAACGAGACATAATGGCCTTGGGCTGAAATTGTTTTCATTTGTATTCTTAAAGGAGTTGCGGAAGAAGAAGACACCGCAGGAGTAAGCGAGGAAACATTCCCCTTTCATTCATAGGCTACCATTCAGCTGTTCATATCTTGTACAAGTTGTAGGAGGGTGTTAGGTCCACATATTGTACCCTTTTTGCCCATACTTTTTTCCATTGTTATACCCTTCATCACCTGTATTTAGACTTATACTATCATTCCACCTGATCATTCCAAGGTACACAACGACCTTTCTCATTACTACACGTTTAATTTGTTTTGCATGATATTTTACATCACTCTCGTATTTAACCATTGATTAGAAGTACATAAGTGTCCATATTTGCAGAATAGTATTCAAGACCGATGCTGAAACACGGAAGCTGCTACACAGTCCATGCTGAAACACGAAAGCTGCTACACAATCCGAGGACGCACATGCTGAAACACGGAGCTGCTACACAGTCCGAGGATGCATATGCCGAAACACGAAGCAGCTACATGGTTCGAGGATGCAGATGCTGAAACACGGAGCTGTCACTCAGTTCAGAAATGCAGATGCTGAGACACAGTGGAGACCGCCACGATGCTGAAACACGAGCCCTGACAGTTAGCAGTCAAGGCCGACACAGTCAAGGGGCGCAATTCACGTGGCCGAAACAGCCCGTGAATTGCGATGCTGAAACAACATCAACAACTATGTAAATAAGCCGTTACACCAACCGTAACAGCGATGCCTTGTTCAGCCCCTGTATTAGCATTCGGTTGCATGAGAATAGGACACCCTATGCTGATTTAGAAAGAAGATCCGATTTAGTGTAGGATCCAGATCTGCCTTGTAATGATTGTATCGATGGAATTTCCCTTTAAATTCAAGGGAAATCACCAT
>ML781471.1:1227523-1257522 GCA_009831015.1 Picea engelmannii | reverse complement strand
TACTACAACACTAAGTGCTTTTGGAATTGAGCATATATAGTGCGCAGCTATCTTTGAAACAAAAGACTTCCCTGGGTTGATAATTTATGTTTCACTTGGTTGTTTGAAATTAATTAAGCAATTATAGTGACCAACAGAGGGCAGACATATATGTTTGTTTGACTGAGTCTCCTTTAGGGATACATGTTCTTTCAAGTTGATCTTCGTACTCTAGGCAAGTGTGGAGAGCGGAGCCAAGATTGTCAATAGCCTTTTCTTCAAGCCTATGATGATAAGGAGAAGGAAGCACATTATAGTAATGCATGAAAGCGACTTCGTTTTGGGTGAAGATTAGTTTAGGGATTTGTTTTTACAATTTGGTGAAGCGAAGATTAAAAGACTTAATAGTATCACCATATTTGTAAGAAATATTGTTATATTCCCTTAATTGTTCAGTTGGGCTCTTGGATTTTCCATAAGTGGACTTGAACCAATAAACCAACTCTTCCCAAGTGGAAAGGATCTTTGGAGGGAGATCAAAGAAATCAGCTACTACTTTCCCTTTAAGGGAGTTGACAAATAAGCGCATGCATGTATCATTGTTGTTAGCCCCGATATTATGAAAAGCATTAGAAAATGACACTAGGTGTTCATTTGTAGAAACAATACTATTCTCTAAGAACTTAGGAAGATGCTCTTTAAATTTGGGTAATGGACGAGTAGCAGGTGTTAGATTCAAGGGAGAAGAAACGTGCCATGGGGTGGTCGTAACATCTTCCTCAAACTGAAAAAGCTCATACTTATTTATAAATTTAGCAGGGTTGGTAGCCGATTGATCCAGGTGGATATCAATGGCCACCCACCTTTTCCAACTAGCTCAAAACAATTTTCTGACAATTTTTGTAATTTACTATTTTTAGTAGTTTTTCACTTCCGAAGCCGTTTTGAGGCCCTAAACGATGTTTTTTGGGAAAATGGGGAGAAATATGGAAATTCCTTTAATATTTTCCCCAAAATGAATCTCCTCGACGATACCTTTCCAATGGGATATCATATGCCTAAAACAGAGATCGTATGCAAAAGTTACGACCCCGGGAAGTTGATGTACTAACTTACCCAAATAGGGCCCACATGAATTTTGGCACTTCATCTCATAGGGTTAGGTTTTTGGATGTCTAGGGTTTTTTGTATTCCTGTTTATTGTAAAAAGGCCTTCAGAGCCTCATTGTAATCATATTCTTTCGAATGAGTGCAACCATCACATCTTTTCTCAGAGATTAGCTGTCACCATTCCAGCAAGCTTGTTTTCGCTGCATTTAATAGTTTCAACTTATTTCCTTATTGAATAGAAAACCAGTTTTACTATATCTTTGTTATTTTGTGTTAAGCACTTGTTAATAATATGTAGTCATTTTTTTTTTCTCATAAAATCCAGATCAGTGGTATCAGAGCGGTCTGCTCCTTGTCGTCTTAATGCATGTCCCAAATGAGGTCAGAGTACAAAGAGTTGGGTCTCGAGCTTGTTTCTCTTGAGGACAAAAGCTATCGCACGCCCAAGCAACCTCTCATGGAAGGAGAAAAGAAATATGATGGGACAGGATATCCTTTCAAACTGTTGATTGAGGAAGCCCTCACACAATAGAGGAACGAGATGATGGATAGTTTCGCGCAAATCCTTCGGCGACTACCTACACGCGACGCATGTTCTTCGAGCGGAGGCGTCACCCCCTTCAAGGTAAAAATAAACTTTGATATTCTTATATTTGAAGGTCAAATAGAATAAGATGTTCTAGGCAAGTGGTTGAATCTACTAGAAGGGTATTTTTTTGTCCATAACTTTTCGAATAGAGAAAAGATTATTTTTGCGTTCCTCAAAGTCGTTCCCCATGTCAAAGATTGATGGGAAACTTTTTGTGAGCAAAAGGAAACAGATGAAACCTCATTATTTATAGTCATGGCCACCTGAGAATCCTTCAAGGATGTTATTAAGGAACAATACTACCCTTTCAGAAGTTATGAGGACTTGTATGCCAAATGGACCACATTGCGACAATAAAGAGACCAAGCAGTGCCAGATTTCACAAATATCTTCCATACCTTGCGCACCAAGTTGGGTATCAAAGATTCAGAGTGACTTCTGGTTCTCAAGTATCATAGTGCTCTGCATAGATACATCCAGATCGAAATTGAATTTTTGGACATCTCATCCTTGGGCGCGACCTACCGATATGTTGTCAAAATTGAGCAGACACTCAAACAAAAGACACAAAAATTTGGGCCAGGGAACCCCTCACAACAAAAGCTAGGAAAGGGCGGCCCCAACCCATAGAAAAAAGGATAGAGAAAATATGGACAGTATTAGGACAACTAGTCCAAGCCATAAGCAAAGAAGGACACCAAAAAGACAAAGAAAGATACTGGGAAGTGGTGCAACTTCCATAAGAGCCCTTGGCATAACACTGATGACTGCCTCTCAAAGCAGTCGATGGTGGCAAAAGTGAAAGCTTCTAAATTGGATGCAGGTTTTGAGTCTAAGCCAGAACCAGAAAGGGGAAGACAGATCATTGACACAAAACTCAGTGCCACTGTTTCTACCACCAAGCTCCAGCCTAGTGAACTAGACGAGCCAAAAGAAGGAGAGCGCCTCTTCCATTCAAATATGTGGGTAAAAGGAACCTCGCTGCACTTAATCATTGATAGCGGTAGCCATAAGAACCTCATCTTAGCAGATGTCATCAAGCGGCTGAACCTGTCGACAACACCGCACCCACAACCCTACACCATTGGATGGCTCTGCCAAGGAGGTGTTCTTTGTGTCAGCCAACAGTGTCGACTGTCGTATGACATCAAACCCTTCAAAGATGAGGTATTGTGTGATGTTTCTCCTCTCTAAGTTTGTGATGTTCTTTTGGGCCAACCTTATTTTTGGAAACGTCATGCTGTATATGAGTCTAGTCCTCGTAGTATTATTATTACTTTGAATAGGAAATTGTACAGGATACCCGAGGCAGTCCCACCTAGTGCTATTTCCTTAATCTCTGCTAAGCAATGCAGGAAGGTCATCTCTCAAATGGGGGAGTTTGTCTTCTTTGTGATTCACTCTTAGAATAAGCGAAATATCACAGCCACATCTAGGGTCTCTGTGAGTGACCTCTCCACACAACAGAATCAAGTAGATAAGGTCATGGAAGAATAATCAGATATCTTCTCCTCATCTACCGGGGTACCTCTGCACTGCTAGGTTAAGCACCCCATCGATATGACCCCCAGCGCACCGTTGCCCAATGGGCCAGTATATCATCGCTCTCTGTTAGAGAATGAGGAGATCAAGTGACATATCCAAGAACTGCTCCACAGAAGGCACATCCATCCCAGCTCATCACCTTGCGAGAGCCCAATCGTGCTGGTATAGAAGAAATATGGAACCTAACGACTCTACATTGATTACCAGGCTCTGAATAAAATCACAGTCAGAAACCAATACCTAATTCCACGATTCGACGACCTCCTTGATCAACTCATAGGGCCAAATAATTCAATAGGATTGATATGAAGTCTGGCTACCACCAGGTCCTGATAGAACAAGCAGATGTATGGAAGACCACATTCAAGTCAAAGGAAGGCCTTTTTGAATGGTTGGTCATGCCCTTTGGTTTGAAAAATGCTCCAACCACTTTCATGAGGATGATGGATGATATCCTGTGACCATTCACCAATACTTTTGTAGTGGTGTATCTGGATGAAATTCTCATTTACAACAAGACTTGGGACGAACACTTGCAGCATATTCATCAGGTTCTGCACACCCTGCGGTAGCACAAGCTATACGCCAACTTGGAAAAATGCTCCTTCGACATGGATAGGGTCCATTATCTGGGCTACATCGTTGATCAAAATGGCATACATGTGGATCCAACCAAGATCCAAGTCATCTATGACTGGCCAGCCCCAACCACACTCACTGATCTTTAGAGCTTCTTGGGCCTTGTCAATTTCTACCGCAGGTTCGTGTTGGGATTCTCCCATATTGCATGGGCCCTCAGCCAAATAACTAGAGGTGGTGGTAAGGAGAAATTTGCATGGGGTCGGTCCCAACAACAAGAGTTTGATGATTTGAAGAAACGCTTGTGATCATCCCCAGTACTTTCACTACCAGATCTTCAACTTTCACTACCAGACCTGCAACAACCCTTTGAGATCAAGACAAATTCTTCAGACTATGCTGTGGGCTCCATTCTCAGTCAGCACAACCACCCCATGGCCTATCATAGTGAGACACTATCAGATGTTTTTTGTAAGTACCCTACTTATGATAAAGAAATGTACTCCATTGTACAAGCATGTCACTAGTGGAGACATTACATTCTTGGGAAGGAGACAATCATCCACACTGGTCATAAGCCACTACAGTTCATGTAGACACAAGGAAATTTGTAGAATGACCACCATCAAAAGTGGTTCACATACTTGAAACAATTCCACCTCAACATCAAGTATAAAACAAGAAGCACCAATCACGTCCCTGATTGCCTCAACAGACCAACAATCACGACACTCACCACAATGCTAGACTCTTGAGGCCATGATACCTCTGGATGGCCCCAACTCTATGAGACTGACCCATAATTCTCCACCGCCTACCAAATGTTGGGTGAAAATGTAGTTGTCAATAATTTCCATCTTCAGGATGGGTTGTTGTGTTGTCTGGGCCATATCTGTGTTCCATCAAGAGAGCGAGAGAAGATGATATGGGAATCTCACTACAGTCAGGTGGCAGGACACTTCGGCATCGAAAAGACAGTGGAAATGCTACAAAAACATTTATGCTGGCCGAAACTTCGATAGGAGGTCAACAAGTATATCAAGTCCTGCATTGCCTGTGCTATTGCCAAACCGACCACTAAGAAACAGGGCCTATAAACCCCTCTTCCTACTCCTGACAGGCCATGGGAATCCATCCCAATGGACTACATGTCGGGCCTCCCATCCACCAAGTGAGGAAATGACTGTGTTTTTGTGGTTGTTGATCTCTTTTCTAAGATGGCGATCCTCATGGTTGCCTGCAAGAAGAGCATCACAGTAGAGACCACTACCAAGATCTTCTTTGAACGAGTCTGGGTACATTTTGGAATCCCACAAGCCATTGTCTTAGATAGGGATAGTCAATTTCTCAGCACATTCTAGTCGAGCCTCTGGTCACTGCTGGACACCAAGCTCACCAAATCCATGGCCTTCCACCTCCAGACAGATGGCCAAACCGAGGTTGTAAATTGAATGATTGTGCATATCCTTCACACGTATAATTCCAAGCACCCTTGCACATGGGATGAGAGCCTTCCCTATGTCCAACATAGCTACAACCAAGCCTTGCATAGCTCAAATGTCCACAAATCCTTTCAGGTGGGGTTGGGATTCCAACCATTGGGTCCCATAGATGTTGCACTTCCCCTTATGGTCACCTCAATCGACTCATGTCCTGCTCCAAATCAAGTTGACAAAGCCACCCAGTTCATTGAGCAGATCTAGCACATCCGCCAACAGGTTCCAGATATCCTACAAAATTCCAATGACAAGTACAAGTAACGCCATGATCAACATCGGGTGCCACATAAGTTTCAGGTGGGCAACAAAGTTTGGTTGCACTTGCAGAAAGAATGCCTTACAAGACCCCATAGGAAGCTTTTCCCACTCCGTTATGGGCCGTACATCATCACTAAGGCTGTGGGGGATAATGATTTTGAGCTCAACATTCCTTCTTTCCTTGGCCTGCACCCAATATTCAACGTGGATCTCCTTCGCCTTTATTTCCCACAATTATTGGACACCTCAGAAGTAGCAGAACAATTGACACCAACAAAGCTCAACCCCGACTGCATACAACAAACATTTAGTGATCATATTGTGGACACACAGATCAAGGGCACTCGACAACAAAGGATCTATCTTTATCGAGTTGTCAAAGCAGGGCAGCTCCTACACCAAGGCAAGTGGTTCACCTGGGGCCAAATTCAACAGAAATTTAATCATATGATGGGGGAAATCAACGCGGTGGAGACAATTTCTTCCTAAGGATGGAGGATTGATCGAGGTGGATATTGGTGGCCACCCACCTTTTCCAACTAGCTCAAAACAGTTTTCTGGCAATTTTGGTAATTTACTATTTTTAGTAGTTTTTCACTTCCGGAGCCATTTTGAGACCCTAAACGATGTTTTTTGGGAAACGGGGAGAAATATGTAAGTTCCTTCCATATTTTCCCCAAAATGAATCTCCTTGACGATACCTTTCCAATGGGCTATCATACGCCTAAAATGAAGATCGTATGCAAAAGTTACGACCCCGGGAAGTTGATGTACTAACTTACCCAAATGAGGCCCACATGACTTTTGGCGCTTCATTTCCTAGGGTTAGGTTTTTGGATGTCTAGGGTTTTTAGAATTCTTGTTTATTGTAAAAAGGCCTTCAGAGCCTCATTGTAATCATCTTCTTGTGAATGAGCGCAGCCGTCACATCTCTTCTCAGCGATAAGCCGCCACCATTCCAGCAAGCTTGTTTCCGCTGCATTTTATAGTTTCAACTTATTTCCTTATTGAATAGAAAACCAGTTTTATTGTATCTCTATTATTTTTTGTTAAGCACTTGTTAATAATCTATATTCATTTTGTTCTACTCATAAGATCTAGATCACCAATTGTATAGGAACTTGATGAAGGTTGGGATGATGAAGCCCCTCTAGCACCGCTAGCACCACTCACGAATGCCATTTTGAAAGTGACGGGTAAGGGTGAAAAGAGTGAGCTGGCAGAATCAGACAAAGTCCTCCTTAGAGTGATTTATTGGGTCAACAAAATGGCTTTCCTCCTTCCTATTTCAATGATAGGAGTAGCTTCAGGGGACAATCCTCTTCTTCTTCTAGAAATACGAGGATTTGAGGACATGAAAATGAAAACCAAAGACTAAGGAAAAGGAGGTTACTACTGGTTTCTAAGCTTCCTTTGCCTGGCTTCCCAACGTTCACAGATACTTATATCTTGTTCAAATAGTTCCCAAGAGCATTCAAGCTCATCCCGGGTACTAGCAGTTTCTAGGATAGTATTGAATAAAGTCAAGGAAAATGTTAGTATGGTCTTTAAGACTGTGTTCAATATTAGGCTTCCTCGTAGAAGGTACTGTCATGAGAAAAAATAATCAAAGAGTGTTAAAAAAACCTAGAAATATTCAAAGATATTCGTGAATACAATCAACCAGAGAGATATGGAAGATCTCCCTAGTATGGTCGCCAAATAAATGTTGAGGAAAAGGTATGGAACACCTTACTCAATCTTTTTTAGATCTTACTTGTCTAGGAAAAGATAGTTGGGGATGTCACTCGGGTTTTATAGCTTCAAAACATTCACTCAATCCGCAAGTATTAATTACAAGGATTAAGACTAATTTTATGATTTGTAAATGTTGCGATGTAAAGATAAAATTTATACAAGTCTACAAGAATGTATACATATTTTACAATAAAGTAAACATGGAGACCAAAAGCGAAAAGAGAAACCAATTCATGAAGACACATGTATGAGTTAGAACAACAATCTGATTTATTTCATTCTGAGATAAAAAAAGTGTATTTCCCTTTACAAAACCCTGCGAGGGTATGGACTAAAGTCAAATTTAGAGGTCTCCGATGGGCACCATACAAAAAGACTCCGACAGTAAAATAAAACTGAAATTAATGATATGGATCAGCTTGCCACAAAAATGCTACCATTTGACTCAACAATATATCCTTTATCATCCATGAAAATTAATTCACAAACATACAATAATACACAGACTATCAAGGATGAATCAACACCTATAAAACAAGCGGCTGAAAAGTATGATTCAGTTTTGAACCTTGCTACCTTCAATAAGACCCTGCTGTCAACAAGAGGATTAGGCTTTCAAGTAAACTCATACATGAATGAAAACTGAAACTATCTCATTTAATTAAAGAGAAAACCTTAGTCTTGTCTTTCTCCTTCTATTCTCCCTTTGTCTCTTCTTCTCATTGAACCTTTATTCTTTCTCAATAAGTTGAGGTAGTTCAACTACTTTCTTTTAGTTAAGTCAAATTAACTTAACTAATTATTTTAGGGAGAAATAACTAATAATAATATATAAATAATGGTCTAGTTAATAATTACTAAATAGGTGGGACCCCTTGTGACTCCCATCATTCTTTTGCCAATCATCAATTATAAAATACAAAATTTTATCATTTGGATCATATAACACCCTTGTAGCTCCCCTTGATATTATTCAAATAAAATATTTAAATATCAGCAAAATTTTAAGGACATATCCAAAAAAATAATATATCCATTTTATCCACAAAAATATCCAAAATAAAGCTTGTTGTCCCGAAAAGTTGAAAATTAGCAAATATTGTCTTCATTACTGAAAATCATAAAAAAAACTTTAAAATCCATATTTGTTGCTTTGCGAGGTATATTTCCTCTTCTCACTGCTGTCTCCAACTAATTTTCCTTAAGTGGCCCTTGGTTGGTTAGACCCTTGGGGTTGTATTTCACTGATCACATGAGAGAAATCATATTTTAGGTGGAGGTGTGAAGACATAGACTTAGAGGATTTCGTGAAAGGACTGGAGGGGGAAGCTGTTGCTTTTCCTTTTTCTTGCACATGTTGTGGGATATCAATTTTTAATCTTTTTCTAGTGTGCGAGGATTGTACTAGAGAAACAACAGGAGCAATTTGAACATTGGGATTAATTGGTGGTGTTAAAGGCAATGACATAGTGGGCCAACCACGATGGTGAGAGACATGCTGGTGGAAATTTTCTTGCCAACTGTCATTGGTGGGGACTTTGGGATGCAATGATACATGTGGAGGAACGAGAATGCCAGGAAAATTGAAATGGGGGTCTGTTAGGTTGGGGATGCAAGATACCATGGCCAACCAAATTAAAAAACCTATCTTGAAACATCTGGTTCAACTCTTATGGATCAACATTGAAATGAATAGAAAACCGAGGCCTTCTATGGCCTCGCTGCCAGTTACCTCTGCCTCTGTTGTTTCGACCATTATTGTCCGTACTAAAAAAACTCATCATGTAGCAATATTTAACCAGTTATGAAAATTTCTTAATAACCCATACATGAAACTCTACTTTAAATAAATCAAGAGTTGGCTCTATTATTTACTACATGACGCATGCAGCCCATCCATAAAAAACATTTATTAATTTCCAGACGAAGAAGGAATTGATAGGGTCATTGGGAGTATGGAGGGCTTGTACATAGCATAAAATGATATAATGGAAGGGAAAGATTCATGAATATTGTTTAAGCAACTAATAAAACAATCAAACTGTGTATACTACTAGCTCCCAAAATATCAATCATCAATCATTTCTTTCATTTTCTCACAGACTTTTCCTTTAAACAAGAGAACAAGGAGTTAAAAGTATAATTCGGATAATGAGGGGAGTTTATCTTGCGTAAAATGGTATAATGAAAGGGAACCCCATGGATACTATTCTATCATATATCAATAAATGCCATTTTCGACCTCAAAATTTAAACTTCTTCACTATTTCAAAATTGAACTTCAACACTTTGTTTCCAAAATTCCAGAGCTAGGATTTCACTTCCAGGGTGTTCATTTACATATAGAAGTTGCAATGCAGAGGGATCATTTCAAAATCCTTTGCTCAATATTCGTTCAACAGTAATAACATAACTTGTGCACAATAGGGTCAAGGAGGGACACCACCACAATAATAAAACTAAATACAACCCACAGTCAAGGAATGGACAGACTGTGATTCCCGATGTCAACACTAGTGCGTTAAAATAACTACAGGGTTCCACGAAGTGGCCACAAAAAATATCCCCTCATATAGCATAATTCAAAATTGAAACTTCAATTAACAACGCTCCTAAAATCCTTTTCATTCTAGATCACAAAACTCATTCGACGCATATATAATTTACTCCCAGAGGTATTCCTTTCATAAAAAATCGAACACACAGAAGGTCGTATCCCTTAAACCATGTTTTTCAATGCTGTCATTACCCCAATATTCCCACATGATAGATTGTATTATCCGACGAATGAGTAAGGTTAACATACAACCCAGTTTTGCACAACAAATAATCAACTAAACCCATGACTATAAATGAACACGAACTGTGCCTTCATCAAATTCTGGGTTGGCCATCTCCACACAATTCCCAATGCACAGGGTTCCATACGCAGCAATGGACAATCAGGTGGCAGATGAAAGTGGGTTAATAAACTGAGGGTTTGGCCAAAAGGAGCATGAAATGTTTAATTCTTCATAAAATTCCACATTAATACTCACAAAGTAGTGACCAAGGCGTGGGAACAATAGCCATGAAAACCACAAATTCAAAGACAGGTAGAGTGCCCAAATAACTCACAGTAAGAAGTGGGGATAACTACTTTGAACATGGAAGAAACCCAGAACAATGAACCAAACACAAGGCAGGCTTGGGGGTTTCCCAACGATATTCTTTTCCATAAAAAAAAGAAAACAACCATACACATCAAAAGACACCACACTTATTTTCAATTCCATGATTCAAATACAACCACCATAGGAAACCAAAACCTTGCAAATGACCAATACACAGTCCGAATTCATTCATATAATAGCTTTAGAATTGCACATACCATGAGAAAACAAGATCCAACTGTTGACTTAAAGAGCATAGCGAATGTTCATGGATGGAAATGTAAGAAAAACCCATACCTGTGTAAAATTTGTTAAGGAGAAACGACTAGCTTGTATCCCTTCTCCACGACCGAGCAAAGAATACCAACAACAACCAACAAGAGCAAATGAAAAATGACTAGGGTGGTAGGCTCGAGGTGAATTGGAGTGACGTCACTTCTACATTCACATTTTCATTCTTGCTAGTATGAACAGGTCCACTATTCAACTCATCAACCATTAACATCCAAATCAACTTAATGCATGCCGATTATACCACAATTTGCCAATATTCAAATTTTGCAAATGCACCAACCCTTGCTATTATCCCTATTTCACATATAACAATACTTTGCTAGGGATACAAAATCATGGCCAAACCTATAATTAAACTAATGCGCGCAACACTTGTTTAAAAACTCCAATGTGACATAACTCAAATACTTTCTAGGGATACCATGTTCCAACATTACTTCCAATTCAAACAATGTGTGTACCCTTGTAGCATGAAGACACCACATCAAACATATAACTTAAGCATGGAGTTTAGGTCCTTCCTCAAAATAAATGTAACACAATAATACTTGCGAGTGTTATACAAAAACAACACCAAAATCATATCGTCCCTAACATCATATTTGATTAATCATTTCGACAGATTTTTTAAACGCAAATAAACTGTAGGGCTCATCTCAACCAACTCATAAGCATGTAAATCATAACTGTTGTTTCTTCGTCATAGTCACACAAGTTACACCAAGGCTCCCACCTATTAGTATATTATTAAATATAGTTAAATAATAAGTCATAACGCGTTTGCAACCATTTTCAAGTAGGTACCCTATGTTGCACTTTTGGGCATCAACAACTGGGAAATGGTGTGACTTCCACAAAATCACCTGGCACAACACTGATGAATGTTGCTCGAAATAGTCATTGGTAGCTGAGGTCAAAGACAAGGAGCTGAACCCTGATTTGGAATCTGATCTAGAAAATATTGAAAATATACAAGATCATCTATGCAGACCCCATTACTACTGTCACGACCGCAACAATTCAACCAGAAGAGCCAATATATCTTGAAGAAGGGGAGCACCTCTTACATTCATAGATGTGGGTGAAGGGACCCCATTGCATTTCATTGTTGATAGCGGTAGCCAGAAGAACCTCATATCAAATGAGGTTGTCAAATAGTTGGGGTTGTCGATAACACCACACCCGTAGCCATACAACATCGGGTGGCTTCACTAGGGATGAGATCTCCATTTCAACCAATAGTGAGGCTTGTCCTATGGCATCCAACCTTTCAAGGATGAGGTAGTGTGTGATGTTTCCCCTCTTGATGTTTGTGATGTTGTTTTGGGCCAACCATATATGTAGAAACATTATGTTGTTTATGAGTCTCGACCTTGTAGTTTCATTATTACTTTGGGGGGTCATCTCTACATGATACCAGAGGTCGTTCCTACTACTGTTCCACCAAAACAGTGCCACAAGGTAATCTCTCATACTGCAAAATTCATTCTCTTCATAGTTTGTTCAAAGGATGCACAAAATGCCACTACAACCACTGCAACCTTAACACCTTCTATCCCGTAGATGCAGATTGCATAAGATAAAGCATATATTGTTTCTTCACCTACAATGGTTCCTACAAAATACCCCATCAAGCCCAGAGACAACATGTTGATGGAACAGATTCAACCCCACCAACAACAGGTTCGTAACAGTCTTCCACAGACCAAGCAACTCAAGTTCTCCAATAAGGACACAACTCACCAAGATTCAAATTCAGAAAATGCTTTCCCCTCTTCCCTGGGCACTCAACACAATGGAGACCATTGATTCCTAAGGGGGGAGGATTGATCAAGGTGGATATTGGTGGCCACCCACCTGTTCCAAATTCCAACTTGCTCATCTTGACAGTTTTCAGTTCAACACGTTTCTCTGTAATGGGGACATTTCTTTATAATTGTGGGTTCTGCACTTCCAGGACTATCTTGAAGCCCTACACATCATCTAGGTGGATATTGGTGGCTGACCACCTATTCCAATTAGATTATTTTGGAAGTTTTCATATCAATACATCTTTTTGTACTTCCAGGTCCATTTTGTGGCCCTAAACAATGTTTTTTTGGCTTGCCACAATCAAACTGTAGACGGAGTCAGAGTTTGATGACATAACGTGTAGTTCTCAAAAAGACCTTTCAACGGGCTATCACACACCTAAAATAGAGATCGTATGCAAAAGTTACAACCTCGAGAAGTTAATGTGCTAACTTACCCCAACGGGGCCCACATGACTTTTGGTGCTTCATCTCCTAGGGTTAGGTTTTTGGATGTCTATAGTTTTGGCATTCACGTTTATCATAAAAAGGCCTTCAGATATTCATTGTACTCATATTTTTGTGAATGAATGTAGCCGTCACATCTCTTCTGAGAGATAAAGATGCCACCATTCTAGCATGTCTTGTCCTCTGTATTTTTACAGTCTCTGTACATTTCTTTCATTAATAGAAATCATGTATTGTTGTATTTCTCTGTTTCTGACAATTTTTATGTGTATTTGATTGTAATATCTGTGCTTTCATTTCATTTCAAAAATAATCCAGATCAATGGTATTAGAGTAGGTTGCTCTTGATCATTTTTCAGTGCATGTCCCCGACGAGGTCCAAGTATAGCAAGTTGGATCTCAAGCTTGTCTCTCTTGAGGAAAATCGCTCTCGCACACCCAATAAACCCTCTATGGTAGTAGAAAAGAAAAATGACAGAGAAAAATATTCTATTAACCTGTTGCTTGAGAAATCTCTCACGTGACAGAGGGACAAAATGATGGAGAAATTTTACCACATCCTTCAACGCCTTTCGATAGCAACATGCACATGTTCATCAACGACCACTTTGGAGGAACCTATCCCTTAAAGGTACAAGTTAATTTTGATATTCTTGTATTTGAAGGCCAGATAGATGTAGATGCCTTAGAAAAATGGTTGAATATGCTAGAAGGTTATTTCTCTTTTCACAATTTCTCTGACAGGGAAAATATCACCTTAGCACTCCTCAAGGCTCTCCCCCATGTCAAACATTGGTGGGAAACTTACGGAGAGAAAGTTCCACATAGGAATTTGGAATATATGGGGCTGAGCCCACTTGGGATTTTTTTGTGGATGTGGTCAAGGAATAATACTATCTTGTTGATAATTATGAAGACCAATACAAGAGATGGACCATACTGAGGAAAGAGAAGAGCCAAACAGTTCTGAAGTTCACAAATACTTTTCATACCTTGCACACCAAGATGGGTATCAAAGACTCTGGGCAACATCTGGTTTTGAAATACTGTGGGGATCTACATAGGTACATCCAAACTGAAATGGATTTCCTAAACATCTCATCATTGGGAGCTTCCTATTGATATGCTGTCAAAATAGAGCATAAATTTAGGCACCAGAACAAATGGGAGTTTCGGTCTACAAATCTGCAACAACCAAAGCATGGTAAAGATGAACCTAACCAACATTCTCTAAACAACCAATCCAATACACAAGAAAATAAGGGTAAAGGAAAGATGAAGAATGACATCAAGAAGTGGTGCAACTTCCACAAAATCCCTTGGCACAATACCAATGAATGTCTCTCAAAAAAGTTAGGTCAAAGACAAGGAATCAAAGCTTGATTCATAATCTGATCCATAAAATATTGAAAAGAGACAGATCATCGATGCAGACCCCACTGCTACTATCATGGCCACAACAATTCAACCAGAAGAACCAAGAGATTCTGAAGAAAGGGAGCGCCTCTTCCTGCTATCGGACAAATCTGTAGGTGCGGACACTAACAAATCTCCCTATATCCACCTGGATCTAGAACAAAACAGGACAGGACACGACTCTTTCCCTAATTTGTAACCATTGAATCTACTAATTGGAAGGAATAAGTGACATACCTTTATATCGCTTCCTTAGGTCTCTGTTGTTCCCGCTTCGCTCGGGTGCTCTCGTGAAGTCAATTCCAAGACAACACAAACCAACCAAAGTGAAGATAATAGAGTATATTCAATGTCAACCTATGCATATGATTAAGGAATTACACAATAAAGTAAGAGTTAATTTATGGGAAAGGGACATGCCGCTGTATCATATTAATTGAAAGTAGAAGAAACAACCTGATCGCCTTGATGTTGCAAGCTTCCTTTTAGTGACCCTTGGTTCCAACACACACACTTTCTCTGTACTTGCATGAAGAAGATCCAAAACCTCTTGATAGACCAAACAGAGCCTTCAAGCTTCTGTCCAAGCAGAGTTCTTCACATAATTCTTTCACCAATTCTTCATTCAATCTTGCTTAACCTTTTTCATGAGAAACTTTTCAATATATAGGAGAAGGAGAGATGGTTACATGGATGAGGATGATCCCACCAAATCTGAGAGGTCAGTAGAATGACAACCATGCGAATGCCAACTCATTTTCTAGAAGATTCCCTTCTAGAACCCTCGAGACCTCTTCTCCTTTCCAAGCTTAAAAACAGGTTCACACCCTATATATAGAGCAGAATGCAAGAAGTTCGCACCCTAAGTGTGGGTGGCCTGCAAGAATGAAGGATTCTCGCACCCTATACCATAGGCAACCTGTGAACTCATCTTAAAAATATGTTTTTGGAAGAAGACAGGAGTCACTTTTCTCAGGCAAAAGGTTCTTGTTGGGAGCCTGAATACATCATTGTTGAGACATCACCAGAGTGACCAAAATCACGTGTAACAGAATGCCCCCCAAAGTATGAGGCTAGAATCTGTGACAACCGAAATACTTTGTAAACTGAGTGTGTGTTTGTCAGAAGCCAGGAGTGCACCTAATCGGAAACCTGCAAACAACCAAGCATATGCAGAATATAATACCCGTTCCGAGGTAGGCATTCCCATACTTAGATCACAAATGAATGAAATCATAAATGTAGGTCATGGCCACCAATCATACACCATGGATTCATGGCATCAAAATGATGCATAGCCACTAGGAATACACTATGGATCTATGCAAGAAGACTTAAATTGAGACGACATAGCCACATGACATACAAAGTGGATCTATGTGTCAATGCAAATCATACATAATCCATTGCAACCTGGATAAAAAAGATGAGACCCAGGGTCTTCAATCCTGTCACCTGAAAGTACGAATACAGCCATGCGATTACATGTGCTGAAGTTGAACATAGTAGAAACCACTTGATTACCGGTCATTGATGAAACCATTAACAAGTGCGAGGGAAATCACCATTGATGTCGATGACTCCCAAGGTACCAAAGTACAATCCGAGCAAATGTGAATACATGAACTGAAGTCGAGCATTCGACGGAATCTCTCGATCAGTGATTAATGATGAGAACCCCTGTCGAAAGAGAAGAGACCTGCCATTAAGGCATGCAGATCCCAAGGTACTAGATAATTTCTAAGTCTTGTTTCCAGATAATGAGTTGGAGTCGATGGAACAAGACTCGTCACAGGAGGGCCTTGATGTATCCCCCATCAATGACACGAAATAAGTAACAAATTTTGAGGATGAAACAAAGTATGAATACAGGTTGAAAAGGACACAAGGAAGGCTGACATAGTAAGAATGGACAACTGTAGATGGCTGACTCAATAGAGGGCTTGTGTGAACTTCTCTTGAACACATGAATGACATGACCAAGGACTTGGCAACACTGAATCAAAGATGACCCAAGATATGACCTTGTAGCAATTCGAACGAGAGACAAATGGATTTCCCAAACTGGCTTCAAATGATGAATAGGGGGTGTCATGTTCAAGAATGATGCTTACTACCATTAATATGAATACGAAAACACATCCCTTTCCCAAAGTTTTCCCCACCATTTCTGGCGAGTACCTCTTTATTTTTACGCAATCTTGAGGAGGATAACATATGCTTGTTTATGTAAGCTCATCCTTTGGATGAGTCCCTCAGAGTATATTTAACGAACCCTAGTGTTATAACCCTAAATTTCACTACACATGCTTACCTAGCATCAGGCCAACTCATATCCCTTCATTGCCAAAACATCTACTGAATAACTCTTTGGAAATCCTCTTGTGTCAAGGCCCACACGCCCTAACCCATTACTGCACGCGTGTGCATGCTGGCAGGCCCACTACAGCCCGCGTGTACCTAACAAAGCACAAAAATAGGAAATTTGCCGATGGAACAAAAAGCTATGGGTCAATTAACTGAAACTCCCGGCCATGCATGGCCGAGGGTTTGTCCAAAACCCTAGCTCCTTCTAGCCTATAAAAGAAGGGGTAGGGGTACCGTTTGGAGGAGGAATAATATAGCGAAGAAACTCTGCCCATTTGCCGAATCCATTGTCCCAACCCTTTAGCCTTTCCTCATGCCAAAGGAGATTTAACGCAAAGCAGTTGGAGGACAAACAAAGAGGAGCCCAGGATCAGGATCAAGGAGCAGTGGCCGGTCTCGACTTTGATTGTAAGTTGATTCATTTTTCAAATAATAAAAGAATACTTTTCCCGTCCCAATGCATGAGTTATCTATGGTTTGGTTAATTTATGCTTAATTTCTAACCCTCAAGTAGAAAAGTAGTATGCATGCATTGTTGTTTGTTTTGATTGCAGGTTATCTTTGGAAGGAGCAACACCAGAAAGCGGACAAAAGCGCAACAGAGGATCTACACCAAACGTCGGTAACAAGGTTAGTAGTTCCTTTCCATGCATGTATTGTGAAAGAGGGGTGTAAGTTTTGGGTGGTAGGTTAAAAAGTAATTTCTTTACGGTCAAAATCTGCATGCAAGTCTGACCCTAGTTTGCTAGTCCGTAGGGTATTTTTCCCAACCACAGAATTGGCGACTGTACTGCAGAGAATACTCTTTAGGGTTTCCGGATTTAGTTGAGTTTTTTGGGTAGTTTAAAAGATTAGATTGTCTGTTTCTTTGCCTGTCTTTTTCTGTAAGGTTTGAGCGAGCAGGGAGCCTAGTTTTTCATACCAGTTTTCCCTGACTTCTGCTTGACAGTAGTTGTCGGGACACACAGAGGTACACACAACTTGCATAAGGCCTGTACGCGTGTACCCACGCCCTATCCTCTTACAGCCCGCCTGTGAACGCTAGCTGTAGGGATAAAAATAGCATATGGGAGTCTAGAAACCTGTAGAGACAGTCCACCTCTTCCCTGTCAGAATTATACATTCTCAGGGGGTTTGCTTGGAGTCCTGTTTGAGTCTTGCTGGTTCACAATCCTTTTTCAGATTTCCTTTTTGCCTTATTATTCCTTGCATTATTTTTCTTTTCTGTTAGAAAAAGCATCCAAGCCTTCAAGGGACCCTGGTTGTCAATACCAGAGGCCTCTTCCTGGTCTGGACTACCTGTTGTTATCTTTGTCTTAGAAGTTATACATACACACGGCCTGTACAAGGTCAGACCGCGTGTACACACGTCTTGTTTCAGCTCAGCACGCGTTCGCACGTGTGTTGTTTTAGTGACAGTAGCGTGCCTGACAGGATGCTTTTTAATCAGAGTGGGGCAGTCATCCCCTCCTTTGGTGAGAAGTGTTCCTTTCAGGTGTTTGAGTCTAGGGTTAAACAATCAGTAGGTTAGGGCTTCTTACCCTTAGTCTGTTTTTTCTTAGTTGATAGTTGACAGAAAATATAAAAAAAAAAATTGTTTTATGGTTTTTAGACAAGTGTAAGAGTCTTTGCTTTCTTGATTGCCATCGTGCGTCTTTGCTCTAATTCTTTGCGATTTGCGCTTTAAGCCAGACTTTGTTTTTCTTGGTTTTGTGCTTGTCGATATTTTCCCTTTGTTGCTTTATTTGCACTTAAATAAATAAAAAAATATCTCTTTTCATTTTCTTCTTTGTTTGAGGAGTGTGTTTCTGCATCATTAGCTAGGGAGAAGTCTTTTATTTCGTAAGTTTTTGTAGTGCATTTAGAGTATAAGTAGCTCGTAGTTGAGAGAAACTCCTTTATGATTGCTACATAAAATCTTAGAAAAATTGAAAAGAAAAAGAAATCTTTCTTTGTGAAAAGTTGTTGAGTTTTTGCATTTAGTAAAAGTCTCTTTGTTTCCAGCATTTTTTCATTCGTTTTTTCTTTCGTCTTTACACATCATCAGTTTCACCTTCATACCCCGTGACGTAAGAAAGCCCATAAAAGAAACGCTAATTTAAAATCTATTAGACTTTTTGTTTGTAGGGTTCACAAACTAGTTCAGGACTAGGGCCTTGGATTAGGTTGGAGAGGAAACTCTCCAAGGCCATTCAAAACCAAACATTGGAGTCTGTGATAGGGAGTGTAGAAGTCCAGTTTCATGGAAGTTATCTGGGATCCCCCTCTAACACAGGGGATAAACACGAGGTTGCGTGCGGAAAGGTAGCGGAGATAACCCCTCCAAAGCCAGACCAATCGTAGTGGAGAACACATATTGAGGGCTTGTTTTGGGATTCCGTCGTTTGCATTTGCCACGGGGCTTCGTGGGTCTCGAATATGTTCGAGGTACTCAGTTGTCTTCCGGACCATTTGCTCTCGATACCCTTGACAGGTTTCAGGCTTGATACCCTACTCATTGTGGTCTACCCGACTTTCGACTGTACCCGTCTGGTGACTGTTCACGTGTTGGCAACCTAGTTGCCAATCTTTTTTAGGGACATACACAGGTGACTATGGGGGTATACTGCGGTACCTAGGACAGACATCGGGCCATGTTTTGCAGAGTATACCTGGAGGGTGCTTCCGTGTTTGAGTTTCACTTGCACCGGTAAGTTGCTCCAGTGTTGGTTGTTGTAACTGTTCTTCAAAATAGTTTAGTGATTGCTTGTCTTATCTCTTAGGGGGTTATTTTTTAGTGTGTGTTACTATTTGAATGTGTTGAATACCTTAGTGTGTCTTGGATCTTCTCACACAGTGGAGGATCCTGAGCTCCGCCGGTCACGAAGGCTTCTGGGCCTGCCGTCGGCTATACTAGAACCACCCCCGCCACCATTGAGGCGGAAGCTAGACCAACAAGAGTCTTTTAAAGCGACCGGGTTACAAACCATTGTGCCCGAAAAACTCCCAGAGGAATCAACTGCCAATCTTGGCTCGGTTGAAACCCCAACCACTGATACTTGGCCACAGGCTATTGTACCAATCCAGTTTTGCGAACACCTGTCAGTGCCTCACACAGCTATGGAAACAAACACTGTTACTTCTTCTAGGAATTCTTCCATTCCCACCACAGTTGCTACCACACGAGAATCATCTCCTAACTTACCGTCATCGGTCTGAGCCACCATGGTCTCGACCATAACTATGTCACACAGTGGACTGAACCCGTCTATGGTGGCGGCCATAACTCCTTTCACACCTAGTGCGACAGGCCCTCCGTTCTCCTACGGTATGCCTAGTTCGGGTACAAGTCCTGCACTCACTTACTCCACTTTACAGACTTTGGGTCTAGGGGTAGGGAGCTCTAACACTCCTCTGCAAGGTCAACTTGGGGGCACTCTTGTCCCTTTTAATGCTTTTCATTATGCCGAAGGTCATATTCCTCCTTCGTCCCCTTTGCTTGGTGGTCCGCATTAGCAGTCCGCCGGGCAGCTTGCACACACTAGTTTATTTGGAGCCAGGAGTCAAGGAACACCTACGCACAATATGCTGGTAGGTTCATCACTGTTTGTTTGGAACGAGACGTTTGGTAACAACACTTTCGCATCCACTGCTTTCCCCTTTGGGGGCACTCCCATTTTTGGACAGTCTACTCTGGCACAGGGTACTATTCCTATGTCGGGGGCACATATAGCAGGACCTTGGAACTCAGGACAAGGATCCGTTCCCTCCTCTAGAATGCCATTATGGGGTAATTCTTTCCACAGTCAATGGAACCCTGGACAGACTACTATGCCTCTCCCATCATGACCGGCATGGGGTAATCCTTCCCAAAGTCCTTTAAACACGATGCATGCCCAACATCCTATGTCCTTTATGGGAAATTAGCCAATGATGTCTCCACAGATGCAAAATCCTTATGCTGGTCAGGGCCATGGTTTCTACCAGAACCCGGGCCAGCAGCCAAACTTTTCCTGGCAACCTGGTGCCAGTCAAACTCCAGGACCCTTTTTCCCAGGTTATCAGCAACAACCCAAACTACCATTCCTAGCAATGTTACACTTGCCTGATTTGACAAGGTTGTTAAATGATCCTATTTGTCATGATACACGTTGGCCTCCTATGCCAACGAAGTTGCCTTCGGACATTCCAAAGTTCGAGGCCAAGCCTAATGAAGATCCAGGTGATCATGTGACTACCTTTCATCTTTGGTGTTCATTTAACTCATTGAAAGATGACTCCGTACAACTGCGATTGTTTCAACACACTCTTATCGGGAGTGCCGCGAAATGGTACATCAAGCTCGATCGCTGAAGATACTCTTCTTTTGGCGAACTGGCGATGGCCTTCCTTAACCATTTCCAGTTATCTGTGAGATACGATGCTGGCACAGAGCTTCTCGCTAATTTCGAACAGACAACAGTGGACCATATCTTTGATCATATCTGAGAGTGGAGACGCCGGAAGAGTCTAATTAAAGTACCAGTCCCACCAACATTCCTGCTTGAGTGGTTCCTTAAGTCTCTGGTCCCACAATTATCCAAAGATGTCGCAACTTCTGGAGTTTTCTCCGAAGAAGATGCCATCATGAGGGCTCAACAATTTGAGCTCATCTATTCTCAGTTTGGTTTATTATACAACATCCTGCCGGATGCACCAAGATCGATACTAGATAAAACTAGACAGAGAGATGGACCACATGCCGATGGTATTGTTGGTTCGGCACAAACCAAGCCCGCTGAGAAATTGACAAAACAATTGCAACAGTTATCCATACAACACTCAGCAGCCAGCCAAACTACTGCTTTGGCTGCTCCTCCTACCCAAACATCAGAAGTACACTCCGTGTAGTCGACTAACCCCAAGGCCACCCAACAGCTTGAAGGGAAGAAAAAACAACGAAAGAAGGGTAAGGGGGATAAAAAACCCACTGATAATGCTAGCGGGGACACCACAGAAAAACGGAAGGTGAGGTATCCATGCAACTTGTGTGCGGAAGACCACCTGACCCATCTTTGTCCTCGACTTGCAAAGGCCCAAAACTTTGTCACACAACAACATCAGGAAGTGTTGACTAATCCCTTTCAACATGGGTAAAATTTAACTCAAGCCTCTACAAGTGCCGAAGGGGGCAGTCAAGAAACCTACCCTCCTCCAAACAATCCCTCATCCATGAACGTATATATGGTTAGGGGTGATGCTTTCATAACAACTAGAGCACACTACTATAGTAAACCAAGTGCCTCTGAGAAGGGTAAAGAAGCTGAACTCCCATCTCTTCCTCTACAGATCGAGAAGACGTTGGGATAAACAATGACACTCATTCCAAAGAGTGTGTTTAAGAAAGCTTCTCACAACCCAAACGCAAGGGCCTGATAGAATTACTCTGTGGTGGAAGATTTATCACAAACCCCTTGTGCGATGTCCTCTTTGGAGGTCCTCCAAAGCTGCCCTGCTAAGAGGAAAGCCTTGTTAACTGCTTTAGGCTCTAGTGAGACTTGTAACCCGGGTACCATCATGTTAGATACAATTGACTTAAAACCTCGATTGTCTTACCATGTCACGTTTCAGATAGTAGTGGCTCATCCCATGAAAATTTTTACACGGAATATCTTTTGCACGGTGGTCGACGAGGGCGCCTCGACATGCGTTATGTCATTAGCATGTTGGAAGGCCATTGGTCAGCCCACTTTGTCCCCATCACCTACTCTCCTCACTGTGTTCGACGGTCATTCTTTCCGACCACATGACATCGTTCCTTCTTTCCCTGTGAAGTTAGGAGGGAAGACCGTGTGTGTCGAAGTAGAGGTAGTCGATGCGCCCCTCGACTATAACCTCTTGTTAGGTCGGAGTTGGACTTATGCTATACAAGCTGTGGTTGCTATAGTTTTCCGAGTCTTGTTGTTTCCACATGAAGTCCGGATAGTGACCATCGATCAATTGTCCTTCTCTAGACCTGACCCAGCTTTGGGGGCATCCACGGTTCCCATGATTGATAATCCTCAACCCGGTGTCGTTAACGTAGGAGTTGGTTTGTGCCTGTCCTTGATGGGTACCTTCGATTACCCACCTCCTCATGACGATGCCAAGTTTATATCTAATCACCACAAGGTTGATATTTTTCAAGTTTCGTCGTTCCGTATGACTTACATTGAGTATCCTTGGATTCTTCCTTCCCCATCAGCCATGATGGATGAGACAGGGCACTCTGGCATGTCCATGCCCTTGTCGGCCGCTGAAGTAGCGTACTCTTTAGTCCAGCAAGCTTCAGCTAACCCTGATCCGACTCCCGCACAAGAGTTAGATCCACTTCTAGAGCCTATTTGGGCTCAGGGTTCTCTTGCTAACATCGATTTGTTAGACTTAGTCTTGCCTTCGGATGAAGCAGTAATTGAAGCAATGACTAGTCCGGACAAACCTTGGGAAGATCTTCGTCACAGATCATACTTTCTCCCCGAGTTAAGCCGAATCGAAGCCGGAGAATTCACCATTACCATGACAGGAGATCAACCATGTCCTATTAACCTCTTAGCTACACAGGAAATTTATGCTGAGGGAAATATGACGACTATCGCTGAAACCATACCCGTCAACATCTCCCGAAACCCTGGCATCGTGGAAAATGTCTTCGTTGGAGCAGATTTCTCCCTCGAAGAGATTCAAATTTACACGAATCTTTTTAAGGAATTCCGCGACGTCTTTGCCTGGTCTTATGAGGAAATGCCAGGTATTGATCCGAAAATAGTTGAACATGAAATCACAATGTATCCTGATGCCAAGCCTGCTCGACAAAAACTTCGTCCATTTAATCCTAAGAAAGCAACAACCATCAAGATTGAGGTTGAGAAATTGCTCAAGGCAGGTTTCATTTACCCTATTCATTTGACTCAATGGGTGTCAAACCCCGTGCCGGTCAATAAAAAACAAGGCACTATTCATGTATGTACCGATTTCCGTGATTTGAACAAGGCATGTCCCAAAGATAATTTTCCAACACCATTCATTGACCAGATCATTGATGAATGTGCCGATTGTGAATCCTTTTTGTTCATGGATGGTTTTTCGGGATATAATCAAATCCAAATCAAACTTGAAGACCAACACAAAACGACATTCATTTGTCTGTGGGGTACATTCGCCTATCGTAAGATGCCTTTTGGCCTTAAAAAAGCTGGGGCTACATTCCAGCGGGCCATGTATTTTGTGTTTCATGACCTCAAGCATATATTAGAAGCCTATTTAGATGATTTAGCATCATGCTCTCGCAAGCGAACGGATCATCCCACGCACCTTCGACTAATCTTCGAACGCTGTCGCTACTTCAAGATTCGCTTGAATCCAAACAAGTGCAGCTTTTGCATAATGTTAGGACGTTTGTTAGGTTTCATCATGTCAACAATAGGGATCATGGTCGATCCTCTTAAGGTGGAGGCAATAATCCAGTTGCCCCCCCCACGCACAATCTTACAACTTCAAAGTCTACAAGGCAAGGAGAACTTCTTACGATGCTTCATCGCCAACTATGCCGAAATCACCAAGGGATTTATGCGTTTACTAAAGAAAGACGTTCCCTTTTTCTGGGATGAAGCCACTCAATGCTCTTTTGACACATTAAAACATGCCCTCATAACCGCACCTCTGCTACGACCACCTAATTATAACAAAGATTTCTTATTATATCTGGCTGCTGCAGAGTCAACTATAGGCATGGTTTTAGTTCAGGAAGACGATTTGTTTTCAGAATGCGTGATCTATTACCTGAGTTGAGGCCTCGTAGGACAAGAACTTAATTATTCCCATCTAGAAAAACTTGCATTGGTAGCAGTTCATGCTGTTCAACGGTTCCATCACTATGTTCTATTTCACAAGACCACCGTCATTGTTGTCGTGAATCCATTCCAGTACATGTTGACACGACGAGTTATAGGCGGAAAAATCAGTATATGGATGGTCATCCTCCAAGAATTTGACTTAGACTTCATTTCAGAAAAGTCCAAGAAGTCATTGGTCTTCGCAGAACTTATTTCAGAACTTCCGGTTGAGTCAGGTGACGTTGTCCTTGAAGAATCGCCTATCCTGGGGGATATGTTTTTGATTGAATCTTCAAACCCCTGGTACGGAGATATACTTATCTATCTCCAGACTTTGAAGTGCCCCACCTCAGCTTCTCGTGATGAGCATCGGCGGATACGCCATCAGGCTAAGAATTATCTCATTCTCGATGATACGTTGTATCGGAGAGGTGTAGACTGCATCTTGTGTCGATGTCTCACTCATGAGGAGGCCATCATAGTGCTCAACGATTGTCATATGGGAGCTTGTGGCGGTCACTTATCTGGGTTGGCAACAACCCAAAATATTTTACGAGCAGGTTACTTCTGGCCCACACTTATCAAAGATTGTATCGAGTCGGTCAAGAAGTGCCATCCGTGCCAAATCTTCTCTCGGAAGATGAGGGCACATCCAACTCCTATGTTTCCTGTCATCACAGTTGGTCCCTTCACTAAGTGGGGGATTGATTACACTACATGCAACCCCCCATTAGCAAGGGGGCACCGCTATATCATCGTAGCTGTCGACTACTTCACTAAGTGGGTCGAGGCTATGCCAATGTTTAAAGATGATGGAGAGACTGCAGCTCTCTTCTTATTCAACCAGATTATAGCAAGGTTCGACGTCCCGAGAGAGATTGTCACTGACCATGGCAGTCACTTTCAAAACCAAATGATGACCGAATTAACATCAAAGCTTGGGTTACGACAAGAACATTCATCACCTTACTACCCCCAAGCCAATGGGCAGGTGGAAGCTGTAAACAAAACTCTTAAGACTATTCTACAATGAACTATCAACTCAGCCAAGTCCAATTGGCATTTGATGTTATACTCAGCATTATGGGCTTACCGAACATCTATTAAGACTACAACCAGTTTCTCACCTTTTCAACTCGTTTACGACCTGGAGGCAGTCTTGCCCATTGAATGTCAAATCCCATCTCTGAAATTGGCAGTACATTTATTGCCAGACACTTCTCCCCTTGAAGAGCGGTTAGTACACCTTGAGCAACTTGATGAGCAGCGTCGCGATGCGGCCCTGGCCAACGAGGCTCATAAACATAAGATCAAGTGTCAATATGATAGGTCTGTTCGTCCTCGGATTTTCTTTGAAGGTGACCTTGTCTTGGTCTACGACCAAGACAAGGACCCCTTGGGGGCAGGAAAGTTTAAACCCATGTGGTTCGGACCCTTCATTATAAAAGAGGTTTTAAAAAAGGGCACTTATCGTTTGGTCGATTTTGAAGGGAATTCTTTTGTGGATCCTAGAAATAGGCTCTACCTCAAGAAGTATTACTCATAGACAGGTCGCTGTGGGTAACTTTTTGTAACATATGTATAATCTTTGTACTATTACTTTTTTACGTTTATTTTAAAAGTGTTATGGACGTGTCATTGATGTTATCTTTCGTCAATATGGCAGATGTCAAGTGAGTCCGAGGTGTTCGTTGGGTATGCGTATGGTGCTATTCGACACACACAGAGGCTTGCCTCTGCAACTTGGGTAATCTTTACACCACAGGGTCAGTTGTTATCTTCCGGAGGTATATGCTTAGGTGACACCACAAATAATATCACCGAGTATAGTGCAGTTATTGAGTTGCTTCATGACGCCTTGTCATTGGGTATCTCTCGTCTCCGGGTCTATCTCGACGCTCAACTGGTTGTGTCGCAGCTAAATAGAGTATATCGGGTTCATGATCCAACTTTACACTGACGATTCCTTAGGGTACGTCTCTTAGAACGAAACTTTGATTATATTACATATTTTCATGTTCCTAGGAGATTAAACCAAATTACAGATACTCTAGCTAATCAAATTTTAGATTGGCATCTGGCCCACATATGAAAAGGACATGGACATAAACATGTAAATACATTTTTGCACACAAAATCCATAAGACATAAAAAAATATAAAAAACCATATATAAACATCATAAAATCCTCAGAGTACATAGATGGATGCAAGTGCCTAAAAAATGGGAATAGTAACGAGTCACTGGGCTTATGCCCTCAAAAAATATATACAAATAGGTTCTCGTGGCACATAAAGAGTCTAAATCTGTTCAGGGCCTATGGGCCTTGTTATAATCATCTACAGCATGGGCTAAATGCCTAAATAATCGGACCCATGTCCAAGGTGCCCCCACAACATGAGGCTGCATGGATGGCAACAGATCCTCTATCTCTACCATTGGGACTGTGCAAGTGAGTGCAGTGAAGTTCCACTCAACTTGTCTAAGGACCCTCTCAGCCTCTCCAGCTGGAAGGTTCCCTGCTACTGCTGCTCCCCCAGTGGCAGTAGCCGCGACCTCTGGCCGTGGACGATGCCTATTCCATGCATAGTCGACAGGTCGCATGGGTCCCACATCTGCATACAACAAACGTCTTCGTCAAATACTCTGGCATACAAAAAAATGATATATATAACAAAANAACACTACAAAGGTGGAGACTTACCCATCTCCCCTCGCTCCTCGCCAGGAGGCATGGGTATCTCTGGATCTCTAGAGAAGTCTATCCCCGCATATGGGTAGTCCTCGATAGCAGAAATCTGTCATGATAGGAAAGCAAAAAATTCATCGTCGAAGGCCTCAACGGTCCTTCCACCACCCTGTTGTGGCAGTAACACTGCCCATCTACACACTGCAGGGAAAGAGGCCAGATGTCCTCGTACTACAACCCGAGGACTGAAACATGAAACTCTCTCGAAAAAGAATGAACATAAGATAGTCCCGAACCCGAAGTTCCTCTGTGTCTGCTGTCAGCAATCTGTCAATTGCCTCTTCATACACTCCAGCAGTGTGGTACTCCAATCAAAAATTTGTGCATTCATGCACTGGATATCATAGTTCATCTGTGTGCACGAAGCCTGATGCACGGTTGCTGAGCCGGTAATCCGCCCAATAAGTAACAAGATAGTCTGTAGTGCTAAGTTGGTAATCTTACTAATGGGTACCTGGGGACCTGTGCGTGCGGTCCCAGCCTCACAATACTCAGCTATCAACTTCGAGATCTTGCTTGGCCCTGCAGGAAATGTCTGGAAGTTGACTAGTTCCCCTCTCCTTGAAAGGCTAGTCAGAAAGTAAATGTCCTCAGTGGTGGGCACCAATGATTTCCCCTCTAGCATAAAGGCCTCTGCATCAGGATGCCAGTAATCAATCAAGGCATTTAGTAGCCTTGGTTGCGTGCACATAAACGGACATAAAAAGAATTTGAGCAAACCGCATTGCATTAACACAGCCACAACGTTCGGATCTGCAACAACCAACTCACTGGTGGCCTCGTGCTCCCTTTCCCTCCACTAGACATACATCCTACCCACACAACAAGGTAAAGGAGGGTCAACACTACTTTTCATTTGCTTTTCCATCAATGGGGGGTGTACACATGGTCTGTAGAGGTGACAGTCACGTGTACACACGTGCAGGCTTTACTCTGCACGCGTGTACATGCAGGCTATCTCTGGACAGCCTGCGTGTACCTAGGGCCGACCTTTTTAAGGTCGATGCCCACCCAAAAAATAACTTAAATGCTTAAATTGAAGTATTGAATAGCTAGATAAGGGAGTTTTTACTTACTTGGTTCAAGCAGAAGTCCGTTTCGTCCACTGTAGCTCCCAGAATCACGATCTTTGGCAAAGGGGGTCTTTTGGCTCCAGAGTCAATTTTCGAATCAACAATGGTGATAATGAGCTGCCAGCTTCTATTTATAGACTTTTTGGCCTCTTTTTGTCACTTTTTTGCCCCCCCTTATCAGTTTCTTTATACCAAAAACCATTTAGAGTGATCCAGGAGTTATATGGGAGGGATTTGATCAGGTATTGGAACAATTTTTTTTGAGTTTCGAAAAAATATTGATGGGCCATAAATTTATTTTTTTTCAAAAATCAACTTGAGCATATAGGTTAGGATATCACCCCAACTTTTGCATCTCGTTGCCTTTTTCTTATGCTATAGGATCGATCTCATCAGGTTGTGACACAAAATCGTCATATTTGCTCTAGGAGTGTCGCAAATTGGTGGTAGAGCTTACCAGAACATGGATGCCCTAGGTAGGTCCTGGTTGCATTATGGTGTCCATGCCGTTTCTAAAACTACTGTAGGCTCGGGAGTCCATATAGTCTTTCCTGAATACGAGTTTGAGCCTCATTTACATGAGTCTTTTTCACTCCTTGTATCACCCTCTGGACTCCCAAACAATAACGGGTCTCCTTTTAAGCCTTTTTTAGACCCTCTAAAAATGAAAAGATTGCCAAGCGATCTTGTGATCTTTCACGTTCATTAAATTGAAATTTGAAGTCACGTCTATCCGGCGGTAGTTTACCCCTTTTTCAGTCTAGACGGTCAACTGTACAAACAAAGGTATACTCTATCGAATTTTCATTCTTTAGAAGAGTAATTTCAGGTATAATTTTATTTCTTTTTCGGGCCTAAGGGACTAAATTTACGAAGAAGAAACCCCCACGGAGTCCATAGTTAAGCTCTTTTCAGACTCCCTAAAATTGAAAAGATCGTCGAGTGACCTTATTCTTTCACACTCGTTAAATTGGTCCAGAAGAATATTCCCGACGGAGTCCATAGTTAAGATTTTTTCAGACTCCTTAAAAGTGAAAAAATGGCCGAGTGATCTTGTCCTTGTCACACTCGTTAAAATGGCTTTGAATTGACGTCTAATCGGTGTTAGTTTATCCATTTTTTGAACCGACTAGACTATTGTCGAAAAAGGTACCCCAGTGGAGTCTCCTTTTATGCTTTTTCAGACTCTCTAAATATGAAAAACCCCCGATCTTACCTTCTCTGGGCTCGTTAAACTTACATCAAAGGACGTTACCATTGTGTGTTCTATCAACTGCATTTGCATACGTTACCCACCAGCCTTGTAAAAGTTTGCTTCTGCATCGTAACACCTTTGGCTGCTGGAGGATTTTTCTCGAGTATCATTTTACCAGAACATCAGTCTTGTCCTTGTGCCCCGAGCTTGTATGTTTGCAGTACTCATTCCTCCATTGTAACGTAATATTCCTTTATTCTTTTTCAAAAATTATCAAAAAGAACAAAAAAAATCAAATATACCCCAAAAAGAGGATGGGAAAAGTATTTTCTTTATTGGCAGCATAATGAGTCGCCCTTGGATAAAGCAC
>ML781471.1:1209669-1227285 GCA_009831015.1 Picea engelmannii | reverse complement strand
CTGATCCTTGGGCTCACTCATTCAGCACATCAGTAAATATTGGTAAAAGATTGGTAATGTATTTCGGCCATCAGATGCTCTTCTGACCTCACACATTAGGGGGCATCTGTTATAACCCTAAATTGAACCACACATGCTTACCTGGAATCAGGCCAACTCATATCCCTTCATTTCCAAAACATCTGCTAAGTAACTCTTTGGAAATCCTCTTGTGTCAAGGCCCACGCGCCCTAACCCATTACTGCATGTGTGTGCACGCTGGCAGGCCCACTACAGCCCACATGTACCTAACAAAGAACAAAAAGAGAAAAGTTGCCAATGGAACAAAAAGCTATGGGTCAGTTAACTGAAAATCCTAGCCATGCATGGCCGAGGGTTCATCCAAAACCCTAGCTCCTTCTAGCATATAAAAGAAGGGGTAGGGGTACCATTTGGAGGAGGAAGAATATAGCGAAGAAACTCTGCCCATTTGCTGAATCCATTGTCCCAACCCTTTAGCCTTTCCTCATGCCAAAGAATATTTAACGCCAAGCAATTGGAGGACAAATGAAGAGGAGCCCAGGTTCAAGATCAAGGAGCGGTGGCCGGTCTCGACTTTGATTGTAAGTTGATTCATTTTTCAAATAATAAAAGAATACTTTTCCCGTCCCAATGCATGAGTTATCTATGGTTTGGTTAATTTATGCTTAATTTCTAACCCTCAAGTAGAAAAGTAGCATGCATACATTGTTGTTTGTTTTGATTGCAGGTTATCTTTGGAAGGAGCAGTGCCAACAAGCAGACAAAAGTGCAACGGAGGATCTACACCAAACGTCAGTAATAAGGTTAGTAGTTCCTTTCCATGCATGTATTGTGAAAGAGGGGTGTAAGTTTTGGGTGGTAGGTTAAAAATTAATTTCTTTACGGTCAAAATCTGCATGCAAGTCTGACCCTAGTTTGCTAGTCCATAGGGTATTTTTCCCAACAACACCTAGGAAGGAGTGGCTTAGTCCCATTGCGGGTCTTTCGATGTTTGTTTAACACGTCCAAATATAGAAAACTCGGGGGTTTTTCATGTTTTGAGAGTTTGAAAAACACTTAAAGAGAACTCTCTCAGTTCCTTTTTCATAAAATAGTTTGACAGGATCGAAAAAGTGATAAACTATCACCCATCAAATGTTTTGTTCAAATACTTTTACGAGCGTGAATAGAACAAGTTCGCTTGGCCATCTTTTCGATTTTATGGAGCGCGAAAAGAGCTTAAAGGATACTCCTTTGCGTTCATCGTTTTCGTGTTACCATGATGAGTACGAAAAGATGAGAAAAGTATACTCGGTTACGTTCTCATGTATTTTTGAGCACGAGAATGAACGAAGACTGAGCTCGGGGTTTTTCTAAAAACCCTAAAAAGCAGTCGTACATGCGACAAAAAGAAAAAACACCTGTACTCCTTCGTTTGGATTTCAAAATTGCTATATCTGCAAAAAGTCACACTCATAGGACTATTAGACATTAGGTTTTATAGACAAAATAATATAAAAAATCAACAAAAATGGTAAAAAGTGAATAAATATGGGTAAAAAGGGGCTTTTACCATTTCATTGTGATTTTTCCAAAAACTTTGCCCAATACACCTCATTTTTTCCCAAATTTCTTTGCCCGATCGTGGGAGGCACAAGCGACCATTTGGCGAACCGTCTCCGCCAACGATGTAATGTCCCCCACCTCTTAGGGAGGTGATAAGGAGACTCAGTGGCTTGGACACCCCCACTAGGTCATAGTCTCACACTGAGGGGGGAGGTCAACTAGATTAAAGTTATATTTTTAAGTTGACTTGAGAAAGGGAAAGGATAAAAGAAGGAAAAGATAACTCAACAGAAGAATAGAAGTTAACCCTGGGAGTTAACTTAACTCAATAGAGGATTAGAAGGAAAAGTATAAGTAAGAGGCTAGGGTGCACCTATTGGGCATTCTGGATTTGGCATATTGCTTGTTATTGCTCTTGAGCATTCAGTTTGGGGGTTTTACTGTACAAACCCTTGTGAGAAACTCAGTGGTGAAATATCCACTCACCTTGTTCCACAGCTTGGTCTTGGGGATGAAATATTCCTCCACGCCATTCTATTATCAACATATCTCTTCCTAGTGCTTCTGAAGATAACAGGGCCATACTGTTTTGAGGAGTTTCAGCAAGGGCACACCATTTTGAAGAGAAGGGTTCGATCTAGCCAATCAGGAGGAGCGTTGGACATTTCATCAGTTGGGTTTTACTTGCAGGTGCTCCACCATCATTTTGAGGGTTTTTCTGGAGAGTTATCACCATCAGACATTTAGATTCAGAGTGGGACGATTTGGAGGAAAGGATGACATCCCACCATTTTGTATTTCTCAGATCTAGAGAGATCCACTTGAGATCTGGGTCTGAAACTTCACCCACAGGGTTCTCTTAGCCCGATCTACATTCCAAGAGAGTTTTAGGGCATTTGGAGGCCTTTCTCATCAGGGCCAAATCACCTAGGGTTTCAACCATCAAGGAGGGCACAACTTCAGTAGAAGATTCAGAGTTTGGAGGGGTTTTCCTTGGATGTTGAGCTTGAGACTTCATGAGGGTGATCCTATCATCCTGATCTATCATCTGGCCGAGTTTGGACTAGTTTGGAGCCTTCTTTTAGTTGGGCCGAATTCTTGAGGGTTTCAACCTTCTAGTGGAGCGTGGCATCTCTAGTTGAGGAACATTGGCATTCATTTCTGCATGTATTGGTCTTCATATCTTATTCAACCTTTGGGAGGCTTATTGTATTAGTGGGATCTTTTTGTAGTAGCTCATACTTGTCTTGCATTGGAGCCATCTGAAGATTATTCCAGATCTGCTCATTCTATTGTATCTGATTCATGGTTCTATAATAAAGGTCAGATTTATGCTTATGCTTATATCTTGAATGTGTTATGATCTTCATGTGTTGGATGAATATGTATATTTGCATTAATAACTCAATAACACCTGCACATCAACAAAATCAGTGGTAGTTAGTGACTCCAAGCGAAAAATTTGTCTTGGGATCATTACAGTGGTATCAGAGCTTCGATCCTCCAAACCTGTGGAAGGATCGGTGCATGCAGAGGTACAGTGGTATTTTCATGGGTCGAAGGAAGAAATCAAGCAGTGAAACAGAGGCCGAAATGGAAGGGTCAGGGGATGACCACAAGCCTCTAGGCGTGGCTCTCATAGCAGCCAAGTTGGACAAGTTCCAGCAATATGTCAACCACACAGAAAGTACATTGGTCCAACACTTGGGCGAGTACCATGAAACCAACAGAAGGGGACAGACCGAACTCTCTGAAACTTTGAAGAGGGTTGACGAGAACCTGTAGATAATGAATAAGAATCAATCCAAGCTAAATGAAATTTTGATGCAAGTGACCCATCAAGGGAAGAACCCTGATACGTATGGGAATAAGGAGGCTGGTGGATCTGGTGGAACCCATGAGGAGATTAGGTATAATCTGAAGAAAGGCCCCAGATCCGAAGGAAGTTTGGAGGGAGACACAACACAGGGTCAAATGGGTAGCAGGGTCAATCAGAAGTGATACATACCTACATTCACAGATGAACAGCTTGGCTGACATTCAAGTAGCAGGGCTAACCCCAGACCTTACATGCCTACATTCACAGATGAGCAAGGGAAACCAGAACATGTTGAAGACTTTGTACCAAGGAGTACTACAATTTGGATATGAGGGTCCAAAGATAGATGTCCCTAGATCAGTATTGCCAACTCAGGTTCATATATCAGCCTAGGACGAACCACATGGGCAGGTTTGAGTTTGAACGAAGAGCAGGGAAGATAGAGATCCCTTACTTTGATGGTACGACCAAGATGATAGCACAATCTTGGGTACAAAAGCTAGATACCTACTTATAGCTCAATCCCATGAGGGAAATGAAGGCCATCAAGTTTGCCACTATGTACTTGGATGGCAAGGCCCATGACTAGTGGTATCACAGACTCACCACACTCAGCCACAATCAGATTGTGTCCTATACAGAATTCACTCAGAGGCTCATTGATAGATTTGATCAAGGAGATCCTAGGCTACATTTCCGGGAGCTCACTCAACTCAAGCAAACAGGTATGACTGAAGTATATATTGATGAATTTCAGAGTTTGGTAGTTATGGTACAGGATATGTCCCCGACCAGGCTCATGATGCTTTTCACAGAAGGGTTGATGGAACCCTTGAAGGGTTGGGTAAAGGCCATTAAACCCAACAACCTACAGGAGGCCATTTGGAAGACGAAGGATTTGGGGCCAGCTGCGAAGCCTAAATTCATACCCAGACCACCTCTTAATAGTGGAGGAAGAGATCAAAGACCTCCAATGAATTAGGGAGGACGTGACCCAAAAGGGTTTGACAGGGGTCGTGGTAGGATAGATGACAACATCAGAAGGGAACTAAGGAGAAAGAAACTCTACTTCACTTGCAAAGAATCATGGAATCCATCACATAAGTGCATGGGAAGTGGCCAGGTTCACTATATAGAAGTTACCTCAGACAATGAAGAAGAGGAAGAGTATGGTCAGATACAAAGCATTGAGGCCGAAACTACAGAGACAACAGAAGAGGAGGTTCCAGAACTTGACTGTGCGGTTGGAGAGAAGGCTACCTTGGCATCCATCAGTGGGGTACCCAAGTTCAACACCTTTAGGATGAGAGGGGTCTTGCAGGGACAGAGAGTCTCGGTTCTGATTGATGGAGGAGCTTCTCACAATTTCATTGATGCATCTTTACTGAAGAGGAGGCACATACCTACAGTAGAATTTGAAGGATTCAAAGTGGAGGTAGCAGGTGGGAGTACTATGCCCTGTGACAAATACATACCAGGTATGAAACTCACCTTGGGAAGGCATGAGTTAGTTCAGGATGTGTATGTGATGGATCTTCCTGATACCAACATCATCTTAGGGGTGCAGTGGCTCAGCACTTTAGGACCCATCACCACCAATTACAAGACCATGGAAATGTCCTTTGTAGAAGAAGGAGGACGAAAGGTTGTGCTCAGAGGCATGACAGGTAACTCTGTCAGAGTGGTCATGGCCAAGAGGATGGAAGCCATCTTCAGAAGAGAAGAAATTGTATATGCAGCAGAATGCAAGATATCAACTTGGGTGGATGAGAAGGGAAAGGTGCATTACACACCAGAGATTAAAAGAATCCTTGACAGGCACCATAAGGTGTTTGGGCTGATTCCTCCAGGTGTGCCACTAGATAGGGGGTTTGAGCACATCATTGAGCTATAAGTAGGGGCTAAGATTGTTATCACCACACTTATAGGCACTCGAAGAAGTATAAATACGAGATAGAGAAGGCCATTAAAGAGCTTCTAGACATGGGACACATTAGGCTGAGTTCAAGCCCCTTTGCTTCGTCAGTAGTCTTGGTAAAGAAGAAGGATGGAACGATGAGAATGTGCATTGAATTCCAGGCTTTGAATAAAAAGACGATAAAAAATAGGTACCCCATACCCAGGATTGATGAGTTGCTGGATGAGCTGCATGGAGCTATCTATTTCATAAAAATTGACCTTCGTTCGGGCTACCATCAAATCAAGATGAGGGAGGAGGACATCTCAAAAACAACTTTTAGGTGTCACTACGACTATTATGAGTTTTTGGTAATTCCCTTTGGGTTAACCAATGCCCCAGCCACATTTCAGTCCTGCATGAACCATGTGTTCAACAAACAGTTGAGGAAGCACTTGCTGGTATTCTTTGATGACTTGCTCATTTACAACAAGACTTGGGAGGAACACCTTCGACATTTGGACCAAATCCTGTCAATCATGGAAGAACAGTCACTATATGCCAAGGAATCCAAGTGTGAGTTTGGGATGACAAAGGTGCTCTAATTGGGTTACATCATAGGGGCAAAATGGGTACAGGTACACCAGGAGAAAATAACAACCATTAGGGAATGGCCTACTCCAAAGACACTCACAGAACTGAGGGGATTCCTAGGCTTATGCACCTACTACAGGAAATTTGTCAAAGGGTTCTCTCAACTGTGCACACCTTGACTGACCTGACCAAAAAGGAGTCCTTCAAATGGAATGACGAGGCCCAAACCACGATGGAGAGAATGAAAGAAGTCATGAGCACCTACCCAGTTCTAGCTCTTCCAGATTTCGGCATACCCTTCACCTTGGAGTGTGATGCCTCGGGGAAAGGTATAGGGGCCGTGTTGATGCAGAATAAGCACCCCCTTGCCTATGAAATTCGGAAACTCAGGGGTCCTGAGCTACTTTACAACATTTACGACAGAGAAATGCTAGCTATCATGCATGCACTAGCCAAATTCAGGCAATATTTGGTAGGTGCAAGGTTTGTGATCAAATCAGACCATAACAATCTTAAATATCTATTGGAGTAGAAGGATTTGAATGAAAGACAACAAAAATGGGTAAGTAAAATACAGGCCTATGACTTTGACATTGAATTCGTCAAAGGGAAGAACAACGCAGTAGCCGATGCATTATCCAAGAGGCCCTCCATTTTTGCCATGTCTGGTATGTTGGTGGATTCGAGGGATCACTTGATAGTGGAATATGCAAAGGATCAGTTCACTTGCCAACTGTTGGATGGACAAATACAGGATGACAACTTCAGGGTCATGAAGGACCTCATTTATTACAAAGGCCGAATCTTCTTAGTTTCTGGATCAGTGCTCAAAGCTAAGATCCTGCATGCATGTCATAACTCACCCGTAGCAAGACATCAGGGAATCAGTAAGACGTATAGGCAGGTGAGAGAGAGGTTTGCATGGAAGGGCCTTAAGGAGGATGTGATTAAGCATGTCAAAGAGTGCACTACATGCCAAGAAAACAAGGATAAGCACACGCACCCTGCAGGATTGTTGCAGCCCCTACCCATCCCAGAGCACAAGTGGGAAAGTATATCCATGGATTTCATCACTGGGTTGCCCAGAGCACAGGGGAAGGATTGCATTTTAATGGTGGTAGACAGGTTGACGAAGTTTGCACACTTCTTTTCCATAGGCACAGACTTCAGTGCAACACAGGTGGCTGAATTATTTTTCAGAGAGGTGTTCAGACTACATGGCCTACCCAAGACCATTATCAGTGACAGGGACAATAGATTCATGAGTATGTTTTGGCAGGAGTTGTTCAGATTAGTGGGTACGACATTGACTTCTAGTACTAGCTATCACCCTCAGACGGATGGTTAGACTGAAATAGTTAACAAATGGGTGGAAGGCTACCTCAGAAATTATGTAGCAGGACAAGAGAAAGCATGGGTCAGATGGTTGCACTTGGGAGAATATTGCTACAACACCACCCATCATGTATCCATAGGCATGACACCATTTAGAGATTTATATAGCTATGATCCCCTTTCCTTTGTGGAGATTGCCTTTGGGGACAGCAGGGTACCCATGGTGTAGGATTGGGTACAACAGAGCCAGGACATTCTACGGGAATTGAATGATCATTTACAGAGGGCAAAAAATCAGCAGAAGGTCCAAGCAGACAAACATAGAATGGAGCACACTTTTGAAGTGGGTGACTTGGTTTATTTGAGGCTCCAACCTTATCGACAAGCCTCAATTAAAAGAAGCGGAGCAGAAAAACTACAACCATGTTTCTTTGGGCCCTACAGAATCAGCAAAAAGATAGGGGCCATGGCTTATGAGTTAAAGCTTCCACCAGGCAGCCAGATACACAATGTCTTCCATGTATCCTGCCTGAAGAAGGCCATCAGCCAACACATCCATCCCATTGAGATACTACCTCCCATGGACGAAGAAGGTCAGCGGGTGTTGATTCCGGAAGAGATAGTGGAAGTTCGAGAAAAGAAGCTCCGGAAGAGAAGCATCAAGGAGTATCTGATCAGGTGGAAGGACTTTCCCATTGAGGATGCCACTTGGGAGAGTGAACAAATGGTACAAGATGCAGGTTTGGAATTTCTTGAGGACAAGCAATTTCAAGCAGGGGAGACTGTAATGTCCCCCACCTCTTAGGGAGGTGATGAGGAGACTCAGTGGCCTAGACACCCCCACTAGGTCATAGTCTCACACTGAGGGGGGAGGTCAACTAGATTAAAGTTATATTTTTAAGTTGACTTGAGAAAGGGAAAGGATAAAAGAAGGAAATGATAACTCAACATAGGAATAGAAGTAAACCCTGGGATTTAACTTAACTCAACAGAGGATTAGAAGGAAAAGTATAAGTAAGAGGCTAGGACGCACCTATTGGGCATTTTGGATTTGGCATATTGCTTGTTATTGCTCTTGAGCATTCAGTTTGGGGGTTTTGCTGTACAAACCCTTGTGAGGAACTCAGTGGTGAAATATCCACTCACCTTGTTCCATAGCTTGGTCTTGGGGATGAAAGATTCCTCCACACCATTCTATTATCAACATATCTCTTCCTAGTGCTTCTGAAGATAACAGGGCCGTACTATTTTGAGGAGTTTCAACAAGGGTGCACCATTTTGAAGAGAAGGGTTTGATCTAGCCAATCAGGAGGAGCATTGGACATTTCATCAGTTGGGTTTTACTTACAGGTGCTCCACCATCATTTTGAGGGTTTTTCTAGAGAGTTATCACCATCAGACATTTAGATTTAGAGTGGGACAATTTGGAGGAAAGGAGGGTGTCCCACCATTTTGTATTTCTCAGATCTAGAGAGATCCACTTGAGATCTGGGTCTGAAACTTCACCCACGGGGTTCTCTTAGCCCGATCTACATTCCGGGAGAGTTTCAGGGCATTTGGAGGCCTTTCTCATGAGGGCCAAATCACCTAGGGTTTCAGCCATCAAGGAGGGCGCAACTTCAGCAGAAGATTCCGAGTTTGGAGGGGTTTTCCTTGGACGTTGAGCTTGAGACTTTAGGAGGGTGATCCTATCATCCCGATCTATCATCTGGCCAAGTTTGGACTCGTTTGGAGCCTTCCTTTAGTTGTGCTGAATTCTTGAGGGTTTCAGCCTTCTAGTGGAGCATGGCATCTCCAGCTGAGGAACATTGGCATTCATTTCTGCATGTATTGGTCTTCATATCTTATTCAAAATTTGGGAGGCTTATTGTATCAGTGGGAGCTTTTTGTAGTAGCTCATACTTGTCTTGCATTGGAGCCATCTGAAGATTATTCCAGATCTTCTCATTCTATTGTATCTGATTCATGATTCTATAATAAAGGTTAGATTTATGCTTATGCTTATATCTTGAATGTGTTATGATCTTCATGTGTTGGATGAATCTGTATATTTTCATTAATAACTCAATAACACATACACATCAACAAAATCAATGGTAGTTAGTGACTCCAATCGAAAAATTTGGCTTGGGATCATTACAAACGAGGTAAGCTCTTGATCTTGCACCTTTTCCATGGTTTATTTTTAGTTTTTATTGGCAATTTTCAGGGTTTTAGGTCTATTTTAAGGCCATAACTTGCGCCCAAGCATTCTGGCAGGCTAGCCATGTGGGACCTGCAATAATCTAGGATTCTCGCAGGTGGCCTTAAGGGAACCTGTGAGAATCTTGCACTGTGCTAAAGGGGCACTTGCGGGGGCCGTAAAATGAATTTTAAAGTGGTCTATTGCTCAATAAAAATTATGCCAAGGTTTGAAAAAAGTTGCTAACCCTTTTCTCATGGCTCTTGTGTAGGTGTTTGACCATCACAATGCTGGAGTGGCGAGAAAGAGAACATGAGGAGGAGGATTCCATTGCCAGGAATGACCCAGGTACCGTTGCTTCCCTTCGGGACTGTGGGCTCTTGAAATTCTTTAGGATTCTTGGCATGAAGGCCCAACTCAGATTGTACGAGTACCTAGTTCATATGTGGGACGTGGACCAATAGTTGTTTCATGTGGGAGTCCACACGCTGACCTTAGATTTTGAGGATATCTATTTTCTAATGGGATTATCACGATGTGGATACCATGCTAGTTTGACCAGTGATCGAGGTGGCGAACTCCCTATGAGTGAGTATTGTCACCAGTATTGTGTTCCTGAGGCAAAAAGAAGCAAGGGCAAGGTTTCTATTTGGGGGGTCCAAGACTTGACCTTGTGAACCATCTTGTTCACTATAGCATGCATGGCCAGGAGTGTGGCTCCACACATGGCTCTCTAGAGCTACTTCCAATACGCCATAGAGTGCACAGAGCCCTGGGTCTTCAACTGGTTGGATGCAGTTCTCCGAAGTATGAAGAGGCAATTGACGAAGTGCAGAAGGGGCAACTTGAAGCAATTTGGGTACGGATCACTTTTGGTGTCCTTCTTCCTCGAGAGGGTTACACTACTGCGATTATAGGTTGACTGGGGTTTACCAGCCCCACAGGATCCAAGGATGATGAGGTGGTGCACCCTCATGGCTCGTCACGTCGTTGGGCCTATAATCAAGTACAATGATTCATTTTTTGACTGGTTAAGGCCGTAGATGATGATGATTGACGACTACACATATGCTGGTTTGGATTTTCGAGGGGATCCGGATTTGGCCCTACCCGAGGATGGTCAGTGGCGTGAGCTAGGTAAGAAGTACACATTTTGTTCTTTTTAATTGTTTTTGCAAGTTTTATCATACAAAATGTTTTTATATTTGTCCAAGAACTAATAAAAAAAAATTTCTTTTTGATGACACAGATGTGGTGCCATATCGACCTCCAGGAACGTCCCCTATTCAACGATCAGGAGAGGCGGCTCCAGTGGCGCGATGGGATGTCGAAGACTATGAGGCAGTGGAGTAGAACTTGGAGGGGTTGACCACTGACATCCCAGATATGGCTATTGGGGATATCCCTAGACATTACCAGTGCCATACTATGGGTGTGTACGAGTCTATTAGTCGACTGCTTCGTAGGGTGGCCCGGGCAATTGTGTGTTATCATGAGCATCATCCGTGACGCTATTTTGTAGAAGCCATGGGCTTCATATTTTTGAGATTTTGGTCCTTGAACAGAAAATTTTTGTAAAAACTTTTGATTGTTATATACATTTATACGACTTCTACCGCCTTATCTTGTGTTGTGTTATACATGTAATGTGTGATTGGTTTATAAATGGCCCAAATGTTAGTCTAACACATAGTTAGCTAAAGCATCAGTTAATGTATTTAGACATCTAGGAATATGATGATACTCAATATGATCAAAATAACGTTCCAAGAGGCAATTTCGTAAATATACCCGTAATAAAGTAGGACTGTGAATAGCATAGACATTACTTAGCTGTAGTACTACTGGCTGTGAGTCGAGTCACACAACTAGGTGGCAGATACCAAGTGAAATAGCATCAATCAACAATTCAATGACGATGCTATATTCTACAATATTATTGGTCACACGGCCGAGGCACACACCTCGTAGAGTGATAAGTTCATTTGTAGGGGCGTAAATTGGCCCATGCAGCAGAAGCAAGGTTCTAAGTACTACGGCTAGTGCCATTGGCGAAGCCAATGTGGGGTAGTGAAAACTCCTACATTTGGAAACCAAGCACATTGTAACATAAGCGGTCGAGGGCAGAGACCAAATAACGAAAAAGCATACTACAACAACACACAAGAATTATGATACAATAAAATACAAGCACTCATGCACAGGTGATCTTAGGCATAGTACTTCTTTAAGTACAACCCATTTTTGGGTTCACTCAAAGGGATACTATTGTAGTCTACTAACTCGTAAGCTCCTTTCTTCAAAACTTGTCTAATGATATAAGGACCTTGCTACATAGCTTCAAATTTTCCTGCTCCTAGCATATCTCGATCTTGTTCATAAAGGAGAACCAGATCACCTTCGGAGAAAACACGAGGCTTGACATGTTTGTTGTATTGGGCTTTGATGCATTTCTTTTGGGCTTCTATGAATAGGGTGGCATCGCGACGAGTTTCATCTAATTGCATGAGATACAAAAGACGTTCTTCTTCGACATAAGTGTTTGGGAGGAGTTCAACGGCTAGTTTTAGGGAGGGTATCTCACATTCAATCGACAGGATGGCTTCTAGACCATAGACTAGTTGGAATGGTGTAAACCCGGTAGCAGACTTAACGGATGTCCGGTAAGCCCACAATGTTGAAAACAACATCGTGTGCCAACTTGTTTTGTGAATCCCTATCATTCACCGAAGCATGGTAATGAGGACCTTGTTTATTGCTTCGACTTGGCCGTTGGCTTGTGGGTAATAGGATGTTGATTTTTCATGGCGAAGACCCAACTTTTTAGTGAGTTTGGACATCATGAAGTTTCTGAAGTGGCTACTATGATCAGTAACCATAGCCTGAGGAACACCAAATTGAGCAATGATGCGATTGAATATGAATAATGTTGTAGTCTTTCTGGTGTTGTTAAATGTTGGCATCGCCTCAGCCCATTTTGTAAAATAATCTACGGCTACAATGATGTATCCATGCCCCCCGGCCGAGTGAGGGTGACATGTCATGAAATCGATACCCCATTTTGCAAAAGGACCAACGGAGACCACAGGGTGTAGAGGAGTAGGGTGTGATCGTATTTTATTGTTGTAGGTCTGGCAGGCATGGCATTTTTGGACGACAATTATACAATCGTTGTATAGAGAAGGACAAAAATACCCTGCTCACAATATCTTATGGGCATTAGCATACCCAGACATATGACCACCACAGGCTCCAGAATGACAGTCATTTAGGGCTTTCTCGGCTTCGTCAAACGTGAGGCAGCGTCGAAAAATGGAGTCAATCCCCCGACGATAGAGAGTATCACCGAGGATAATATATTGATAGTCTTGGTAGCGTATTCGACGGCAATCAGTACTAGAAAAATTGGGCCAGAAAGTCTGGGTTTGGAGATATATGATGATATCTCCATACCAAAGGTCATTAGAACTAATCAGGAAAAGGGATTCATCGGGTAATGAATCGACTGCTACATTTTCCATCTCAGTGCAGGGAAGGTTGCATATCAACTTGGAAAACACCAAGGATTTCTTGGACTTAGCACGTTCAAATTCTAAGTCAAACTCTTGGAGTATCATGATCCATTTGGAGTATTTTTCCCCTAGCAGTTGGCGTGCAAGAATGTGCTGCATAGGGTTGCAGTTAGAAATTACCGTAGTCTTATGAGAGAGGATATAGTGCCAGAAACGTTGAACAACTTGGACGACAGCCAAGGCCAGTTTTTCAACATGTAAATACTTGGTTTCGGTAGTTGTGAGACTCTGACTCAAGTAATAAATGACATGTTCATCATGAGAATCATCCTCCTGGACAAGAACCATAGTGATGGTATAGTCCGAGGCTACGAGGTAAAGGAAATAATCCCGACTGTAATCAGGTGGGGAGAGTAGTGGGTTACATGTCAAAGATAGTTTCCAGGCTTCAAAATCTTTGTTGGCAGTGGTATCCCATATGAACTCATAACCTTTCTTGAGCAGTCGCGTAAATCCAAGGGTTAGCTCAGCATAGTTTGGGATGAAACGACGAAGAAATTTTTCCTTCCCTTGCAAACTTTGTAACTAGCTAAGCGAGAAAGGAGGAGGGAGATTGAGAATTGCCTTGACCTTCAAAGGATCTACTCTGATCCCTTGACGTGAAACAATAAATCCTAGAAGTCAGCCAGATTCTATGCAGAAAACACATTTGTGGGGATTCAAGCGTATATGATAGAACCAACATCAGAGGAAAATGGCGTGGAGGTGGATTGGATGATATACACGACACATGGAATGAGCGAGTAAGTCATCTAGATAGGGCTGCACAATGTGCTTGATATCATGGAAGGTGTAAGACATAGCATGCTGAAAAGTTGCTCTGGCATTTTTAAACCGAAAGGAAGTTTTCGATAGGCAAAAGTGCCCCAGGGACAAATAAAAGCAATTTTGTGTTGGTCTGCGGGAATGATATTGATTTTATTATATCCGAAGAAACCATCCATCAGAGAGAAGATTTTGCTTCCGGCATAATCGTCGACGATTTGGTTGACGAAGGGGGTAGGAAAGTTGTCTTGTGCTTTGTTTCTTATCGATCAGGACAAGATTGGAAACCCAATCAGTGAGGGCCACCGGGTAAATAAAGTCGGCTTTGAGAAGTTTCTCGACTTCAAGCTTGATAGCGGTCGCTTTACGTGGGTGGACCGGACGAAGTCATTGTTGAACAGGTTTAGCATCTAGGTATGTCTTAATCTCATGTATCACAATGTCGGGGTCAATACCTGGCATTTCTTCATAGCTCCAGGCGAAGACGTCACAAAATTCTTTGAAAAGGGACTTGTAGTTGACAATTTCGTCAGGGGAACATGAAGCTCCGATATGCACATTTTCGACAGAAGCTCCGCCAGCTAGCCACATCTTGACTATCCCTCTGCAAACGGTCTAGTACACGATGGTCCCAGATACTATGAATCCTCACACCAAGATCACAGCGACTAGCCAAGTCCCCATTGGTACACCGCTTTCACCCAGAGTCACTCCAACACTTCCACCCGGATATCATGTGTTGAATGCTTCTATTCCCGTGCCTATGCAAATCAAATCTAGAACTCCTGGTTGTTCCACTCCTTCTGGGCACCATCTCCCTGGTTTCATTCCGACACTTCCTCCACCCCCTTTCAGAGGACCTCTTCCATCCTCTATCGGAGGCATTGATCCTAGTGGCACCATCCCGTCTTTCACACCTAGTTACCAGATTCTTGTTGGTAGACAATTTCACCAAGGAGGCCAAACTCAACCCCCCCTTGCAGGACAAATCCCAATTGGGACACAACCCCCGATTGGAGGGAAACCCCCGCCGACCCCACCTTATGGAAAAAACATACCTCCATCCTTGGCCCAGTATTGGAATCATCTTATACAACATAATCCTCCATTGACTGGGGGGCAACAACCTTAAACTAACTCCGTCATGCTCCCTAGTACAAGCCAACCATATCCAGGCACGTCTAATCCTATTTGGGGCTCGAATGCTCAACCCCACACCCCGGTTCAAGGGTACAACCCTATGAATTACTTGCCTCCACACCAACAACCGAATCTGCCCGGGTCTTCACATTATATGCAGACTGCTTATGGTCCCATTGGTTTATCGATGGGACTCCCTCCCCAAAGTCACCAGTACCCGCATGTGAATAGAAAATTACCTTTCTTAGCCACCCTGGACCTCTCGGATCTATCGAGGATTTTAAATGATCTGATCCATCACTCTCCGCAATGTCCCACCATACCGACCAAACTACCATCCGACATCCCTAAATTCGATGGCAAACCGAGAGAGGACCTGAACAATCATGTCATGACTTTTCACCTTTGGTGCTCATCCAACTCCTTGATGGATGACTCTATTCATTTACACCTTTTTTAGCGAACCCTCACAGGTTCCTCCATGAAGTGGTATATAGAATTACCAACAGGCTTCTTCACTGACTTCAACACCCTCACTATGGCTTTCCTCACCCACTACCAGTTACTGATCCGCTACGAAATGGGAACCGAGATTTTGAGTTCTTTCAAACAAACCAAAGCCACTCATATCTTTGATCACATTCATGAGTGGCGACGGAGACGCCGTCTCATCAAACTCAAACTTCCTGATCAGTTACTGGTAGAATGGTTCACGAAATCATTCATGAATGACATCAGTCGTGACATCACCATGGGTGGAGTTGTCACAGAAGAACATGCCATTAGTCATGCTCAATACCTTGACCTCGTTTACTCACAAACAAGTACTCTTTACGACTTACTCCCTGATGTGCCTCGTCCTTCTACTTCCACTACTTCAACTACTCCTGCTCCTTCTCATGCAACTAACGGTGTGATTGGCACTTTCCATGACCAACCTCATTCCGTCCAAACCTCTAGAAACAACCCCAAACCCATTTCTTCTAATGTTTAAAATGCTCCGTCTCCTACCCCTCCCACTGGCAAGACTTCTGAGGTAAATGTTGTTCAATCTACCCCCGTTGGTAAAAAAAAATCCAGAAAAGGAAAGGGTAAGAACAAGGAGGAAAAAAATAATTCGCAAGTAGAGAGAACCAAAACACCCCCTGTTGATGATAGGGATAAGTGCAAACCCTGATACCCTTGTCTTATCTGCGGTGATGATCACTACACTAAGGATTGTCCACGACGAGCCAAGGTTACTAATTTCCTTCAAGGGACCACGAAACCACCCACTCCGGCTGTATTGTCACAACCCTTCCCTTCTCAACAACAGGCCCAATTGGTCATTCATTACCAACCTTCCCCCTCCAAAACATCCTATGTCTTAATGTGTACAGGTGATTCAAAACAGAATGACATCACACTTACCACTTGAGCCAAAGATTATTCTTCCTCCAAAGAGAAGGTTGATGTGATACCTCCTTCGTTGGTCCAACCGTCTCCCATGACTCCACCTACCAACGGCCCTCTTCATCTCAAACGACCGAGCCTCGATCCAGTTCTTCTCCCTCCTCCAAAGGGTGTTGTTCGAAAATCGGCTTTCAATCCCCAATACAGTTGCCAATTTTTCTTTTGGACAAATCGGTAGGTGCGAACACTAACAGATCTCTTTATATCCACCTGGATCTAGAACAAAATAGAACAGGACACGACTCTTTCCCTAAGTTGTAACCATTGAATCTACTAATAGGAAGGAATACGTGACATACCTTTATATCGCTTCCTTAGGTCTCTGTTGTTCCCGCTTCACTCTGGTGCTCTCATGAATTCAAGTCCAAGACAACACAAACCAACCAAAGTGAAGATAGCAGAATATATTCAATGTCAACCTATGCATATGATCAAGGAATTACACAATAAAGTAAGAGTGACTTTATGGGAAAGGGACATGCCCCTGTATCATATTAATTGAGAGTAGAAGATACAATCTGATTGCCTTGATGTTGCAAGCTTCCTTTTAGTGACCCTTGGTTCCAACACACACACTTTCTTTGTACTTGCATGAAGAAGATCCAAAATCTCTTGATAGACCAAATAGAGCCTTCAAGCTTCTGTCCAAGCAGGGTTCTTCACACAATTCTTTCACCAATTCTTCATTCAATCTTGCTTAACCTTTTCCATGAGAAACCTTTCAATATATAGGAGAAGGAGAGATGGTTACATGGATGAGGATGATCCCACCAAATTTGGGAAGTCAGTATAATGAAAACCATGTGAATGCCAACTCATTTTCTAGAAGTTTCCTTTCTAGAACCCTCGATACCTCTTCTCCTTTCCAAGCTTAAAAAAAGGTTCACACCCTATATATAGAGTAGACTGCAAGAAGTTCGCACCCTAAGTGTGGGTGGCCTACAAGAATGAAGGATTCTCGCACCCTGTACCATAGGCAACCTATGAAATGATCTTAAAAATATGTTTTTGGAAGAAGACAGGAATCACTTTTCTCAAGCAAAAGGTTCTTGTTGGGAGCCTGAATACATCACTATTGAGACATCACCAGAGTGACCAAAATCACGTGTAACACTTCCATTCACAGATGTGGGTGAAGGGGACGTCGCTATTATTAAGCCCTAATATTGGCTCATTACCCCTTAATTGGGGCATATTATATTAGTAATGTTATTTTATTTATGTCGACTTTAGGCCATTAGTTGTAATTATACCTCCTAGTCTCCTATATATACCAAGGAGACATTTTCATTTT
>ML781471.1:1166216-1204290 GCA_009831015.1 Picea engelmannii | reverse complement strand
CAAATTGGAGTTGCCTGCATCTTCACGAGTACACCCAGTTTTCCATGTTTCATGCTTAAAGAAGGTTATAGGTGACAAGATCCCAGTTCAAACTATATTGCCAGAACTTGATGAGGAATGGAAAATCATATTGGAGCCTAAAGCTATCACTGATACAATAATTTGCAAGCTGAGGAATAGATCCATTTCAGAGTATCTCATTAAATGGAGGAAACTACCGGCTAAAGATTCCACTTGGGAAGATGAGTCTTTTATACAGAAGCATCCAGAGTTACTCAAGCGTTGCGGACAACAATTGTCTCAAGGGGAGGGGCATGTTAAGACCTAATATTGACTCATTACCCCTTAATTGGGGCATATTATATTAGTAATGTTATTTTATTTATGTCGGCTTTAGGCCATTAGTTGTAATTATACCTCCTAGTCTCCTATATATACCAAGGAGACATTTTCATTTTGAATAATCTTGTACTTGAACATTTAAGTGGGGTAAAAGGAGTTTTCCCCCTCGAAGATACTTATTATTTGAAATTATCTATTTTTCAAGGCGTTGAGTACTTTTTTTTAGAGGTTTTTCTATGCTATATTTATATTTGGTTCTTAACAACTGCATTTCATTGTTGATAGCAACATCCAGAAGAACCTCATCTTAGCTGAGGTTATCAAACAATTGGAATTTTTGACAAAACCAAACCCGCAACCATACAACATCAGGTAGCTTCACTAGAGATGAGATATCTGTGTCAGCCAGCAGTGTCTCCTTTCCTATGGAATCCGACCATTCAAGGATGAAGTAGTGTGTGATTTTCCCCCTCTTGATGTTTGTGATGTTGTTTTGGGCCAACCATATATGTGGAAACATAATATTGTTTATGAGACTCGACCCCGTAGTGTCATTATTACTCTAGGGGGTCATCTCTATAGGATAACATAGGTAGTTCCGACTAATGTTCAACCAAAAAAATTCCACAAGGTAATCTCTCATACTGCAAAATTCATCCTCTTCACAGTTTGTTGAAAGGATGCATAGAAGGCCACTGTAACCACTGCAGCCTCAAGACCTTCTATCCAACATAAGTAGATTGCAAAAGAGAAAGAATATATTGTATCTTCACCTACAATGGTGCCTACATAATGCCTCATTAAGCCCATAGGCAGCAGGTTGGTGGAACAGATTCAACCCCGCCAACAACCGGTTTGTGACAGCCTTCCATAGGCCAAGCAACACAACTTGTCCAACAAGGCACACATCTCACCAAGATTCAGATTTAGAAAGTGCTTTATCCTCTTCCACGAGCCCATAATGTAATGGAGACCATTTCTTCCTAAGGGGGGAGGATTGATCCAGGTGGATATTGGTGGCCACCCACTTGTTCCAAATTCCAACTGGCTCATCTTGACAATTTTCAGTTCAACACATTTCTATGTAATGGGGACATTTCTCTGTAATTATGGGTTTTTCACTTCTAGGGCTGTCTTGAATCCCTACACAACATCCAGGTGGATATTGGTGGCCTCCCACCTATTCCAACTCACTTATTTTGGAATTTTTAATGCCAGTGCATCTTTTTGTACTTCTAGGGTCATTTTGTGGCCCTAAACAATGTTTTCTTGGATTGCCATATTCAAACTATAGAAAAAGTCACAATTTGATGTCATAATGCGTAGTTCTTGAAAATACCTTTCAAATGAGCTATCACACACCTAAAATGAAGATTGTATGCAAACGTTATGACCCCTAGAAGTTAATGTACTAAATTACCCCAATGGGGCCCATGTGACTTTTGGCGCTTCATTTCCTAGGGTTAGGTTTTTGGATGTCTAGGGTTTTGGCATTCATGTTTATCATAAAAAGGCCTTCAGAGCCTCATTGTACTCATATTTTTGTGAATGAGCGTAGCTGTCACATATCTTCTCAGAGATAAAGATGCCACCATTCTAGTGAGTCTCGCACTCTATATTTTTACAGTCTATGTACATTTCTTTCATTAATAGAAATCATGTATTGCCGTATTTCTCTTTTTCTGGAAATTTTTATGTGTATTTCATGGTAATATCTCTGCTTTCATTTCATTTCGAAAATAATCCGGATCAGTTATTCTATTTGTTTCAATGTTGCTAATGCACATAATATAATGTACATGAAAATAAGCTATTATGGAGGAACAATATGCAATATCAACATACAATACATGAGATGCAAATTAATAGAGTAAAAATAAAGCTAGAAGAATGCACCTTTTTTATTTCTCATTCCATGTTTGTGTTTATTTTTCTTTCTTCTAAAAGTGTTGATGGTTCATGGTTGGTTTGATATAATCTGCATTGAACAAAGTATCCAAATATGTAAATAAATTTCATTTAGATGCAATGCAAATCTTTGATTTATTTTTTTCATTTATTAGTTACTTATGTACTATACAAACCTTTTTCCATCTATGGACAATTTTCTGATCCAATGCATATAGAAGGGGGATTTGTATATATGTAAAAAAGATGTGAAAGTATGCTTTGACGCATGGAAATATGTGATTTTGTAATATGTTTTATATGTATTTCATAATTCAAGTAGAAGACAAATTGTATCATGTTCAATCCAACATGTCTCTAACATAAAGAGTTTGGACTGTCCATTAGGCACATTTGACCATACATGATCAATAAGCGGTTTTTGTACATGATTTATCTTGTCCAATAGGAGGTGGAGATTATAATTGCACATGTAGTTTTCTATTTTTTTTGTTTTGTTATTGCTTTGTAACATGTCAATATTGAAGTCTCCTAGAATGATACTGATTTCGTTCAAATGTAAATGGCGCAACGATTTTGCAATGGTATTCATTTTGTTGGTCAAAGTTGCATGCAAAGCGACATAGATATTCAATATTGCATTTTGTGATTCATGAATTATTACCTTTGCTATCACTCCCTCAACATTTTTTTCTTAGAAATGCATATGTTCCAAAATTGTTAAACCTTGTGATATGTGTATTGTACATGCACATGCAAGTTGAATTGGAAGTTGTTTTTGGATTTTAAATTGACAAGTCTTTGTTGTTATCGATATTGGTTTTTTGTTCGCAGTATAGGTGTCCAATCTTGGGGAAATTCTGAATTATATAGATAAGCTAACTTGTTAACTTGTCGATGTCCGATATGTGGATAGTGGAATTTAATCCATAAAACATCAACTTTATTTGTTTTGGTATATTATTTAATTATTCCATCTACAACATTGACCACGTCATCTTGTGAACCATAATTGCACACATATATTTCAACTAGCACGTTTAATTTTGGGATGAGTTGCAAAGGAAAAGTAGTTGTATGTTGATGGTATGACACATTGCCATGGTTCTCTTCTTCTTGTTCAATTACATTGATGATATTTCATTGGCAGACACAAGCAATAGCATGTACTTGTTATGCACTGCAACATCTTTGTTTTTGTAAAACATGTAAGGAAATGTTGGGTCTTTTGGTGCAGGTCACATCCAACGTGTATTGATATATGCCAATTCATTGCCTGTTTGGTTGTTTGTTCACATTTTGGTCAGAATTGTAATAAACATTTCATTTGTCTGGTGCATTGTAGTATGCAATTCAAATAATTTTATATCGTCTTTCTAGAAGTCATGTGTTATTGTTTTCATGTTCATTGTAGGTTTTTCAAAACTTAGAGAATCGTGTATGGGTTGTGCTTGGTAAATATCACCACAAAATATCATATCAATTTTTCCAAAGTATTTGGTTTTCACATGTTTTATGTTCCTTAGTCGGTTGTCGATGGAGTATAATAAACAACTTCCAATCAAAGAGGCTTCATCTATGAAGATAAGTTTTAGTTCTTCATAAAGCTTTGATAAGGTGTCTAATATTTCTTTGATTAGTGGAAGAAAATGAGACTTGTTAAAAATAATCAACAATGTAGAGTGGATTGTTGTTCCACTTGCATTAGATGTAGCTTTACCTGTATATTCCAGTATCATTCCCTTCAACTTCATAGGGTCACTCGTATTTCATGCATCATAGATTCCTTGGAAACAATACTTGAAAACAATCTTTGTAACCATACAACAAGTTGTACCAACCCAATACTTGAACACAATCTTTGTAACCATACTGCTTCCTTGCTTGCATGAGTGGCTACCATGTATTCAACTTTTGTATTTGAGAGTGCCACTATAGCTTGTATTTTTCTCATCCAACTGATTGCTCCTCTAAATAGGTTAAACACATATCCACTTGTATATCTTTTGCGATCCAAATCTCCAACCCAACCCACATCAACAAACCCACGTATGCCCAAAAATATATCCAGTCATGGTCTTCCTTGGTAGCACAATCCATAACTAGTAGTTCCATGCAAATATGTGAAAACCCTCTTTACTGTTATCCAATGCTCCTTCCATGGTTTTGACATATACTTGCTCAAAACTCCCACAACTTGTGCAATTTCTGGTCTAGTACAAACCATTGCACACATCAAACTTCCAACCACACTAGCATACAGAACACGAGACATGTTCTCTTCCTCTTCTTGTGTCTCAAGAAACTGTTCTACATATAAGTTTACACTTATATGAATAGGGACCCTGACCGGTTTACATTCATGCATATTAAACCTCTACAATATTGTCTTGGCATACTTCCTTTGATTTAACTAGAGTTTCTTGTTTGCCTGATCTCTTTTAATTTCCATGCCCAAAATGAAATTTGCAGCACCAAGATCCTTCATGTCAAATTTAGAGGAAAATTGAGTTTTCACATCCAGGATAATCTCCTTGTCATTTTCTATCAACAACTTATTATCCACATACAAGAAAAAATAAATAAGACGATCACCAACTAATTTGAAATACACATAGTGATCGGCTTTGCTCCTTGTGAAGCCAAGTCCCAACATATAAGTATCAAATTTTTGATACCACAACCGTGGTGATTTATTTAACCCATACAATGACTTTTTCATCTTGCATACTAGCTCTTTCTTTCCCTTCACTTTAAATCCTTCTAGTTGCTTCATGTAGATTTCTTCTTCTATATCCCCATGTAGGAATGTTGTCTTCACATCCATCTATTCTACTATAAAATCAAAAGAAACAACAACATATAAAGAAATCTAATTGAAGTTAGCTTGGAAACAAGAGAAAATTTTCACCAAAGTCAATTCCCTCTACCTGTGAATAACCTTTTGCTACTAACCAAGATTTTTATTTCTCCACTTTGCCTTCTGCATTTAAATTCTTCTTAAACACCAATTTGCTACTAATGTGATTTCTTCCAGTTGGAAACTCCACTAGATCCCAAGCCTCATTCTTGTCCAAGTATATCATTTCTTCAACCATGGCCTTTTCCCAAAGTTTTCCATCCTCTGAATACACTGCCTCCCTAACAAGTCTAGGATCATCATCGGTAATAAAAAAAGAAAAATTAGAACAAAAATCAGGTGGAGTATACCTTTATGGTTTATTTATTCCCCGAACCGATCTCCTCAATACCAAAGTATGAGGTTCTTCTTCTTCTGATTCATGTTCTTCTATAGAGTCTGATTCATTATCCTTCAATTCAAACTCTATTTTCTTTGGTTCTACCTTCCCTAGTAGGACTTGTTGTTTGAAAACACATTTGATTTCTCTAAATGCCACATCTTGACTATACACTACCTTCTTAGTTTCTGGGTTCCAAAGCTTATAACCTTTCAGACCATATTTATAGCCAATAACGATACACTTCTCAACCTTTTTGTCCAACTTACTCTTGTTTTCCTTTGGAATGTGAACCTATGCATCACAACCAAATACCCCGAGATGTGTAAGAGAGGGTTTCTTACCAGTCCATACCTCATGTGGAGTCTTGTCATCCATCATTGATGATGGTGATTGATTGACCAAGTAACATGTAGTTCCCACTACCTCTGCCTAGAATTATTGTCCTAACCCAACACCACTGAGCATGCTACTTAATTTTTCCATCAATGTCCCGTTCATCCTTTCTGCAACTCCATTTTTCCGAGGTGTGTATGGAGTAGTAGTTTTCCTTGCTATACCTCACTTCTTACATAATTCCTTGAATTTATTTCCACATAATTCTCCACCATTATCCATCCTCAACACCTTGATTCTCTTATTTGTATGATTCTACACAAGAGACTTAAAGTATTTAAATTTGTTAAAGACTTTAGATTTCTTCCTGAGGAAATAAATCCATGTATTCCTTGAGAAATCATTTACAAATGAGACGTAGTACACATATTTACCCATTGATGGAATGGACATAGGTCCAAACACATCACTGTGAACCAATTGTAAAATCCCCTATGCTCTTGTGGCACTAGAGGAGACTCTTACACGATTATGCTTCCCATATAAGCAATGTTCACAGAAATCAAAATCTAGAGAGAAATTGGCCATACCTTCAACAATATATTTACCATGTAGTACTTGAAGGCCCTTCTCTCTAATATACCCCAAGCTTTGATGCCACAACATAGTCTTTTCTCCAGATATTTTAGGATTTTTTTCTTCTTCAACTCTAACCTCAGGAACAACAAGCTTGTTTCAATCATCAATAATAGTGATTCCAACAACTTATAGAGAGTTCCAATCCAAACTCCCTTCAACAAAACCATTTCCCCTCTAACTATCCTGCATGTTTCTTTCTCGAACACTGTTTTTACCCTTGTATCATCCATTTTGCTAACAATCAAATATATGGCCAATCTTGGGATATGCACAACACCAAGGAGTGTTCTAATCCTTCCATACATGAGCATCAAATTGAATTTTCCTCATCCTATTATTTTTTTGTCGATTCCTTGCCTAGGAAAACATCACCTCCATCATACCTTTGATACTCACAGAACCACTCCCCATGAGGAGTCATATGAAAGGATGCACCTGATTCGACTAGCCATGCCTCATGATTTACATGTGTGCTTGAAGACGCCAAGTACACATATCCTCCTTCATCCACATAGGTTTTTCTTTTTGTAGAAGGAGCATCATCAGATCCCTTCCCTCTCTCAACACTTTTGGATCTACATTGTTTCTTGTAATACCCTTCTTTTCCACATCTCCAAGATACCTTTACATATTTTCTGGGATATTTCTATCTCCCACTTGAGGACTTAGATCTATTTCTTTCCCGGGACTTGAATTACTACCTATGGCAACAACCAGACTATCCCACGAGTCTAGAAAAGAGCACAATAAATTGATACACTTATTGTTGGCCCTTGACCAAGTTTTTAGGATCCTTGGTCATGTTTGACCTATTTTTGGGGACTTCGACAGACTGTCGAAGGTGGAGCACAAGTCGAAGCAAAGATCATGGGATCTTGGCCCCTTTTTAGGGATTTTTGGGTTTTGGACTTATGTAACAGGTATGGGGATGTCGGACCATGGGTTTACCTATGTTTAGGCCCTTTTTGTAATGTATAAATAGAAGTCTAGGCGATGTAAGGAGGAGGGGCTTGGTGCCATGCTAGGTGCTAAGTGCAAGTGGAGATTGTAATTGCTCTATGTATACTGTGTGAGACTTTCATAACTAAGTGCAAGTGATTGTAAGAGACTGTGGAAAGACTTTGTGTTGTAACTCGGGGAAGGAGGATCTAGCGAGGTGTGTGCAGATCTCTTGTCCTCTACGGAGTAAGATCCCAAGGCTCTGTGTATGTAGAAGATTGACAGAAGGCAATAAGGAGAAGAATAGTTGGTGGATGTATCCCTAGGGTGGGGGTGAACCGCGTATACCTTGTGTTGTGGTTGCTTTGTGCTTGTTCTCTTGTTTATGTGATTAAATTATTAGTGCACTAATATATGCTTAGAAGAATCTAATATGATAGCTTAGTGCTGAATAATGTGAATGAATGCTAGATCTAATCTATGTTGATGTGCTTGGTACTTGATTATATTGGATCAGTGTGAATACTGTGCTGCTATGTTATTAGGGTTTATCTACATTGTAAGCTAAAGCTGAATATTGATGAACTATAACTGCTAAGTGCCATGTTAAGGTGTTACAATCACAGATCGGTGTCCCGACTAAGGTTGCAGACATATGAGTCCTGCAACCACCCCTACCTCTACCTCAGGTGAGAGTTCATCTGCTTCGCAGGTGTTGCCGAAAGGGTTGGTAGTTAGGGTTTTTTTGGTGCGTTGTTAAAGCCTTGAACCCTGGGTCTACCCTGTTTGCCAACAAATGGTTCCATTGTCAAGACCTGAAACTCTGATTGTTGGGAACCGAGGAAAAGAGAAAGCTCAGTGCATAGATCTATTGCCCTAGTGTGCAGTATTATACTTAAATTGTGAAGCTCTGTACCAAGAAGAAAAGTCAGATCTGAAGAAAAGAGGTAAGATCTTGAAGCTTTGTGCTCTGATAAAGGTAAGAACAGTGAAAAGTTTTGATTTAAAAGGTAAGATAAGTGGAAATTTTTGTTTCAAAAGTATGGATCTAGGTATGTTTGATAAATTTTGTCCTATCTTGAAAACTAAGGCACAACTAGAAGAAAGAAGATTTGATATGAGTAGATCTGGTAAGAATAATAAAAGATATGTTATTCCTATGCGTATAAAGAATGTTTGGACTAACAAATGGATGCAGGATCCTAGAAAGAATTTTTTGCAGGTTAGCTACTATGATCCTAGTGCACAGTATAGGAAAGACTGGGGATCATTTCAAAGAAAAAGAAGATTAACCTTTTGTTATAATTGCAGAAGACCAGGACATCTTTCTAAGGAATGCCCTGGTAGAAGACCTAGTTGTCTTTGCTGTAAATCTATGGATCATGAAGTTTTAGATTTCCCTAGAATGATTGCTAAGCTTGAAAGAATGAATATGAGACAAGAAAACCTTGAGTAAGGTCAAGAAACTGAGACCATGACAGAACCCCAGAAACAATCAGAGAATGTATTGCTACAAATGAAAGAAACCCTGAATGATCACAGAAATATCGACTTATCAGAAATCTTCAAAGAAAAAAAGTGCATAGAAGAAAGAATAGGAGACTTCGGCATTGAATGTGTTCTAGATGAAGAAACAAAGGTGAATATCACGACAGAAAGAAATTGGGAAATTTTAGGAAAGCGTGCTATGATTCCTTCATTGGGAGGAATAGGATTATTTAGAGGAAAGTTGATAACCCTATGTGGAAGACTCACCTAGATATCTATGAGTTCTCATGGAACTTTGACAAAGGAATATTTTGAGGTTGTTAAATTTATTGAGAACAACGCCCCATTTTCTATATTACTAGGAAAACCTTGGATTGAAAAGGATCATACCAGAAGGAAATAAGAGGAAGTATTAGAGAAGAAGAAGCAAGAGTTAAAAGATTTCATGACTATGAGGATAACACACTTGATTGAAGAATAGGAGAACAGGTCGAAGCTACCTAGAACCAGAAACTTGGATGTCGAAGTTGAAAAAACACAAGAAGACTCACAGATGAGTAGAAGACCTACCCCAGATAGAGAAGACGTATTACTCTCTAACCCTATGAAAGAATCTCAACAACACGAAGTTACTATGCCAAAAGGAGATAAGAATCATAATGGAAAGAGGATTACTGAGATGAAGACTACAGGGAAGAAGGCTAGAAATATCAATAAGAAGAGAGCAAAGATAGAAAAGTTACATAAGGTTCTAGAGGGGACTTCGCTGAAGGAAGGTTTTCAAAAATGGAACTTTGTCGGGATATCAGAACAACGCAACATGGCACTTTGCCATGGTGAAGAAATATAGCCGTTGAAAGCATTATAAGCATTATCCTGATGCCTCGAACAGTTAGAACAACAATTATGGCAAGAAATCTCGACATCAGACCATTGGGACCGCGCCACAATGGACAAAATTTCATTGATGAAGGCCTCTTGTCCATTGGAGAGATCTGTTACATTGTTGCCTACTTATTGCGTCGACTGTTGCACTGAAAACGCTTTTTCAAATTGTATCATAGCCAACTCATTGCTACCGCACTGTGTTTATCGAGATCGACACATGTTGTATTGCTTTGAGCACTCATTCATCCACCTGATCTATTCGATCTAAGCGTGCATGTTGGGCAAACTCAACGCCACAAAGAAAATCATCGAAGAAGTTTTGATCGATCTTATGGCTGAGAAATTGATGTTTGTAGGTATTCAAGCATCCTCAACGAGAGGAGTGCAAGCCTCTCCGTCGAATTCTCATGGATCCAGACCATCCTGACCGACAACAGAGAAGAGAACCAAGCACCGAGATGACTTGGAAAATGTGAAGTTAATACTGACTATCCTGCCCGACTACATCCCACCTTTGGCTGGCGCAATGAGTTGTGACAGTGTCCCGAGGGGCTTTGATTACACCATCGTTACTGCATACCTCTTGAAGGGGATACGTGTATTCAGAACACAACATGATAAGATCGCGACATTTAAGTTCAACGAATTCAACCTAGGATATTGCAAGAACCATAGTATGCTCGCTCCTTACAAATACTTGACTAGAACGAAGGGGAAGAATAATCCTCTCGCCATGGACTATGAACCTCGCGTAGTCCACCCTCTTGAATGTGATGAAAATTCCACATTTTGGAAGGCACCAGGAGGTTAACGTGTGTGTTAAGCTCCTGCTATCATGTTACCATGGAGGTTGTCTCTAGCTAGACCAATGCATCACAGTCGAACTGACGTTGATCCATAGGATCACTGGATTGAGCATGTAGGGACCTGACCCCCAAGACTTCTAACCAGGGAAGGCTATAGATAGCGCATTGGCACAGAGGATCAAAGACACTGATGATGTAGAGAAGGGGACGCGAGGCTACAAGGTAGAATCCATCCAGAATGGTGCACTGCGCCTAGCCTACGAGCTGATCACAAGAAAGCTTGTGAGGAAGAACAGACCTACACAGGTCACAGGATTCGTTGTTGACCTCATCGAGAAATGTGTAGAAGAACTCCAGATGAACTGGGAGAAGTACCTAGTCAACCATCTAGAATTGGATTGTCGCGAAGCTCAGGATCAGGGTTATGAATTCCACTTTAGATGGCTCCTAATCCTCATAGCGTTTACTTCTTGGGATATGCTAGATGATGTGACCTTCCTGGACATTGAACCCTTCGAGCCACTCGCTGTGAAGTTCACCATGATCTGGTACTCGATCGATATGGGAAAACAGTGGTGGTTGAATGCAATATTCCACATGTACTATCTTCAGTTGAAGAGGGCCATCGAAGTTGTCCCTCACATGATGCCAAACACCCTATACTGGTTCAGATCTCTCATGAAGTTTCGCGTAGATCGACACTTCATTTATATCACTGCGTGATCAGATGAGCATAAAGAGGACCTTTAGTCTTACTATAAGCTCACAGAGGAGGACCTCGAGGAGATAACTAAGGACTGGTCAGCAGACCTCCTTATCCCTGCTGACCCTATAGAGATGTTTGATCCTGAACTAATTGGTAGCTTGGAGGGCATTCACAAAGAACACGACACACCTGGAACCAATAGAAGGAAGAAGACAGAAGAGGTACAAAACCTGAGCAACACATTAGATGAAACTGCTTCAGTATCACCTAGATGAGGAGGTGATGATGAAGTAGAAGAGACAAATGGAAAAGAAGACCAACATAAGTAAGGCAAAGTAACACCAGATAAGGATCTTGTTGATGAGGATGATCCCTCGAAGAAAATAAAGGTTTCTCAAATGAAACTTGCCTCACGGAAGAATTCAAAAGCTAGAAAAACCACGATGCAAACTGTGCTCACGGTCGATGACTTTGACTTCATCATCATAGCTATAGCAGGTGCCTCGCAAGACATCTTGTAGAAACATGAAGCCAAGCAGGAAGAGATGTACGACATAATCAAGGTTGAACTCAAAGGGGTACAACAGGCCCTTCAATCTAGCCGCGCAGTATCCACTGCACCCCCACCTTCAGAAGAACTGGAGTTGGGAGATGAGCCTGCCCAACTTCACATACTAGCTGATGCGACTGAAGCTCACCTTCATCATGCACAACAAGAAATAGAACAGTCCACAGAGGCCCTAAAGCAAGTGCAAGAAGTAGTTGTAGAGCAACGTCGAGTTGGCCAGCAGGAGAAGATTGTTCTCCAAACAAATTTTGAAGAGTAAAAAGCGTAGATCCAACAAGAGAAAGAGTAGTTGCTCACAAAGTAGCTTGGAGTCAAATAAGCAGTGATCAGAACACTTCACTCTGTGACAGGCTTATAGCAAAAAGTGAAAGAACTAGTAGAGCATTAAGTAACGCAGCTGGTGGAAGCTATCCAACAACTTCAACAGAGAATCACAGATTTGGAGCTACGAATAGTGCCCAACACTCTGCAGGATGTGCGAGATCAAAGAGAAGCAACTACTTGAAGTGCAGTTGAAAGAATCAAGGCCCTTGCAATGGAATGTAAACAACTAAGTGATCGCAGTGCCTAGACTTATGAGCGACTCACTGAGGATCCTGAATTGAAGGCACTGGAGTCACAAATCCATGAGGCAAAGCAACAAGTAGAAACATTACAGGTGTATTTGAAGCCCCTGTCAGCAGTTGAGAGAATGAAGCGATCCCAAGAACAACACACTTCTCAACAACAGATCCACACCATTTAGAGCAAAGTCATGGAAGTGACTCAGAGGCTCCAACCAATACAGGATGAGGCTTGCCAACAGTTCATGGAGATTGAATGCCGAGGAGCAGAACTAGAGCAATTCGTCACTACAGCTGAACAATGCTTAGAGGGACCTGCTAACGAAGAAGTTATCCAAGAGTTCGACGAGCAGGAGGTCGTGGTGCAACAACAGGTCAAAACAGCTCGAGCCAAGCTCGAGGCTTTTGAAGCAAAGCTACCCAGATCAGAGTGAATCAGGAAGAATCACAGGTGAGTGTTGGGGGCTTGTTGCCCCTTGACCAAGTTTTTAGGATCCTTGGTCATGTTTGACCTATTTTTGGGGACTTCTATGGACTATCGAAGGCGGAGCACAAGCCAAAGCAATGATCGTGGGATCTCGACCCTTTTTTAGGGATTTTTGGGTTTTGGGCTTAGGTAACCGGTATGGGGATGTCGACCCATGTGTTTAACCAAGTTTAGGACCCTTTTTTAATGTATAAATAAAAGTCTAGGTGATGTAAGGAGGAGAGGCTTGGTGCCACGCTAGGTGCTAAGTGCAAGTGGAGATTGTAATTACTCTATGTATACTGTGTGAGATTTGTTGAACTAAGTGCAAGCGATTGTAAGATACTATGGAAAGACTTTGTGTTGTAACTCGGGGAAGGATGATCTAGCGAGGTGTGCACAAATCTCCTGTCCTCTACGGAGTAAGATCCCAAGGCTCCGTGCATGTAGAAGATTCACAGAAGGCAATAAAGAGAAGAAGAGTTGGTGGACGTAGCCCCAGGGTGGGGGTGAACCATGTATACCTTGTGTTGTGGTTGCTTTGTGCTTGTTCTCTTGTTTATGTGATTAAATGCTTAGTGCACTAATATATGCTTAGAAGAATCTAATATGATATCTTAGTGCTGAATAATGTGAATGAATTCTAGATCTGATCTATATTGATGTGCTTAGTGCTTGATTATATTGGATCGGTGTGAATACTGCGCTACTCTGTTATTAGGGTTTATCTACGCTGTAAGCTAAAGATGAATATTAATGAACTATAACTACTAAGTGCCCTATTAAGGTGTTACAATCACATATTGATGTCCCAGCTAAGGTTGCAGACATCTGATTCATGCAACCACCCCTGCCTCTACCTTGGGTGAGACTTCATCTGCTTCGCAGGTGTTGCCGAAAGGGCTGGTAGTTAGGGTTTTGTTGGTGCATTGTTAAAGCATTGAAACCTAGGTCTACCCTGTGTGCCAACACTTATCTTCATAAAAAATATTAATATCAATAGATAATAACTTAATTACCACATTATTAAAGGCGTTAATATGCTTTGTCATTGAGTCTCCATCTTTCATCCTCAGTTTGTACAACTTATTCCGCAAGAATAATTTTTTTACTAGGGACTTAGATTGATACAAAGTCCCTAACTTATTCCATAAATCCTTGGTCATATCTTTCCCTAACACATTCAGTAGTACTGAATCTAAGAGAAAAAACTGGATTGTGCTCTTTGGCTTTCAATCTGTTGGCAACCATTTCGATTTTTTATCCTATCTCTATAAGCTGCCTACACAAGTTTTTTGGAACCCTTGATTCTCATCGCAAGTTTTCAAATAAAACAACATGATCATTTTTGCACATTTGCACACCTGCCTTTGTTCTCGTTTTCACGATTGCAAGCATGAAAACTTTGATTTCAAAGTCACGTCAATGGCATTAAAATTGTCACTGGATTTTATGGTCATTCTTGCCTATGTGTTCATTTCATTTCCAATTCAATTATAGTCACATAGTTGGCAAGACACCAAAACCTTTACTCATTTGACATTTTTGTTGTTAATATGACTTCATTTTTTTTATAAGGCCGTGGTGATGTTCTAATGATTATGATCGAGTCTCTTATTCAATGGTGTTCTATTGTTTTTGATCAAATTCAATGGTCTCATAGCAACGTATTAACATGATGATTAGACCCTTAATTCAATAGTTTCATACAATGCATAATTTTTATGGTCAAATCCTTATTCGAAATATTGTTTTGATTTTAAAACCATGCAAACACTATGCTTGTGCAAACACGCGGGTCAAATCATCATAGTTTTCAATGGTTGCTTTTAACATATTGCAATAGTAATTTGAATCACCATATGCGCCGTAAATTGTACATTTGGATATGACTGTTTTGCATGGGTTGATTTCAGTCCACCACCCCTGCACACTTTGGCATTAATGCCTGTCTCCTATCCTGGGTTACCTTTGTTGGTCTCGGGGAAGTCTGTGAGCTATTCAACCCTACGTTTACCCTGTCCAAACCCTTGCCCGTTTACCCGGCTCACTGTGTGCCCTTGCCTATGGCACCTGTGGTGTGCATAGAGCCTAATGGCAGCCAAACACTCTTGCTTTTTGACAATGCCCGTGAAGATTTGTAAAATAGGGGTTGGCTGGTGTTTATCCAGAGATTTGAGAGTTTTAACCTTTTGGTAGCCCAATAGTTCGCCCTCACCTTTGACAGCTACAGGGCTAAGGTCGGAGACATACAACTCGAGCTAAATGAGGAATTCCTAAGTTCAACTATAGGACTACCAACTACAGGGGAAAGGTGGTTTAAAAATTCCAAAGTGGATGAGGTGTCGTGGCTGCTCCTATTCACATCAAGAAAAATTGTTAGTTGTGATTGAGGTATGCCTGTCACTGCCCTCAAACCTAGGTGGCACGATCTTTTGGCAATTGTTAAGCAGTTTGTGACTTGCGAAGGTCGTTATGGCTTGGTATTTCTGTATCATCTTCGGTTATTGATGAATTTTATAGACTACCCTCTGAACATGCCACATTATCTCTTACGTAGTCTTTACAAGATGTCCAAACGATTTAAGCGTGAGAAGGCTGAAAACAACCTTTTCCATCACTGCTTGATCAAAGTCCTTATCGTTCATCATTTGAGCCTTAGAGGTGACTGTTGGCAAGCCTTCCTATCAAGGAATGGCTTTGCCACTCCCGAGTCTATCCAAGTGGACAAGGTTTTGGTTACTGAAACTCTGGTTGGGCCAGCCGTCCCACTTCATATCCTTCTACCCCCTGTCAAACCCTCGAATTTCTCCAACCTTGACCTACCCGATACCATGGCCGACCCGTGTACTAAAGACAATACTAAGGCCGTCAAAAGACCTGTGAGGAAGAAAGGAAAAGGTGATGCTGGTGTCAATAGTAAGGGAAAGAAGAATGCACGATGAGTATCCAGATGTGCTAGGAACAAACCCAAGCAAAACGTTGACCAGAAGCCAATAGTGCTGAGCGAGGACTCCGACTCCGGAATTGAACGTTTTTTGACTGAGGAATACCCCTATTCTCATGGCCTATGCTCTATGGAACCCTATGACTATGTTTCCAACTTACCTTCGTGCCTCAAGAACGATCCTAAATTCTCGATAATTAAGCTTCACAGTGACACCCCTGGTAACTTGAAAGAACCCTCGCCTGTGATGCCAAGGCCAAATCAACTACCTTGTACTCAATGTAATGCATGGCTTGAACGTTATTACACCGACGTTCCCCTGTTACAATCCAAGATTAAATATTTAGAGGAACGAGTTACAGTGATTTCAAAGTAGAACGATAGGCTACATGCCAACGAGAAGAAACAAAAAACCACCGGTTCAATTGTCTTCAGAAATGTCGAGGCAACAACGACCTTTGTCAATTCAAAGTTATCATGATTGAATCATTTTCTTACTGTCCATGTATGTATTTCAACATAGATTTTGTTTTATGAATTGGTTTGAATTTGTATGACCGATTGGGTTTACTTTCGTTTATGTTCTGTTCGAATAGATTCAAGAAATGATTTTGTTCTGTTTTGAATGATTATTTTCATTTTGGATTATGATTGCATTCGATCAGTACAGAGGATTTGTTTGCTAAACTCAGACACAACTATGTTTTGATTGATACGATTTTGCATTGACATATCGATTGTGTCAACTCTAAGATAGTTCGATTCATTTCTTTTGGTTTGATTTTGAGATGATTCTGTATGCTTGAATTAGCATGGTATTTTATGTATGCAATGCATCAATATAAGAGATTGGTTTGATAAATACAATGTAATCTATTAATTTGAAAAAACAACTCTATTAGTTTTGGATTTAAAAACGATTTTGTTAATTTCCGAGTCGACATAAAATATTGCGTTTGTATTAAATGAATATGAATGGTTTGTTTGATCGGTTATAGTTTGTGTCGATTGAAATTGATTCATGAAAATGATTTCATTGGTTTCGAATTTTCTAAACAATTCTGTCTGCTCTGAATTGGTAATAACAAGTGTTGAACAGATTGCATGTATCTCTGTTACCATTCAGTTAAACACGATTTCTGTTTGTTTCAAATTGGCATAAAGATTTGGTTACTTCTGGCATGTGCTTTGTGTTGATTTAATGATTAAAGATTTGTTTAATAGTTCGAATATATTTCGGTTAGTTTTGGATGGATTTAAAACGATTCTGTTTTCAATTTAGACCAGCTACAGAATCGCAAGATTATGTAGGTAGTCTTAAAAATTAGATTTTTTGTTAATTTTATCAATAAAACATTATATAAACTTGTGTATTCTTGTCTACCTACAGGTACATACGAATTTCATTGAAAAATTGGACATACTGTGGCAGTTTAGATATAGTTTTGTTTCAAGTAGTTAGTCATAGGCAGAATAGAGAAGACTTGGGAGATTGTTCCCAGATTTTTTGTAAACTGTTTTGATAATTCCCACAGGGGTGCTTTACCCCGTGGTCTTTAAATACTTGTTATTTTTTGTAATGAACCCATCATCACTGTTGGGAGAACAAGACTATGGATTTATGATATAGACTTGAATGGAAGTCGATCTTTTGTAACAGCTTTAGCTTTCAATCTATCATACTTTCATTCAGGTTTTGTGCATTCTAATTTGTGATTAAGTCATTGACTACTTTAGATATCAAGACTTATTATAGGTTAATGTGTTGTGATTTAAACTCTATCCATGTCTTATGTATCTCAGTCTTAGCACAACAATTACTCTGTTTCGATTTGATGAGTAAAGGTTTATCTGCTTCATTAAATGAATTGTTTTGTACAGATCTTCACATAGGGATTTATCTAACTGTGATGATTTGTAAATCATAAGATTGCTGTCAGTTTTATGTCTTGTTTGTTCTGTTGTTTATATTCAAAAGAGCACTACTGCTTCTTGTTTACGAGAAGTTTGTGGAGAATCTGGTGCGGGTTTCGTCCCATCGAATAGCTGAATCGAACACTGTGCACAGGACAAATAGGAAGCGTTATTTCAGGTTAGTTCTTTATTTGTTATGTAATAGTTAATAATTCCGAGAATTCTCATTAGTTTAGATAGATACATGTTTCAGTTTTACAGTTAGGATTATTATTTTAATTACTTAGCTTAGTTAGTTTTGTTTATTTCTCTTCTTTCACATAAAATATATAAAAATCAAAAAACAATAGTTTTGTTGTCATAGGACAGCTTACAAATGATTTTTGCAGGTTTTCATTTAAAATCTGTAATCTGTAAATGCTTGTACATTTGTGATGAAGATTTAATTGTGTTGATAGCTGATAATTAATTTCACAGAATTATTGTTGTATAATATTAGACAATAGACTGTATATATTTATTTCATATTTGTTCATTAGTTTGCTTTAATTGTTGCTTCCATTTAGATTAGTTCCTTTGGTTAGTTTATTTCGTTTTCCTAGGACTTAGATCAGCCAATGAAGCCGCTAAGCCCGTTAGGGTGGATCATCCCAAACGGCTTGGGTTATTTAGACAACCTCGGACCGGATCCACTCCTCCAGTTGACGAGCGTGCAATTTCTCCCGTCAAGAAATGGCGCTAGAAGGAGGGCCTGGAATTTATTAATGGCACGAGGCGATCGTAAGATTCCTCCACCACCTAACCGCTCACCTATAGTGACAAGAATCCATTCAAATGACAACATCCCCCCTCAAACAACAACCACATCAAATGATGATCTACGGATCACAGTTGAACCAGCAACCCCGAATCCTGCAGGTGGTGACATAGAAGAGATTGTCCGCCAATCTCTCTTAAGAACACATAGTTCCTTTGCCTGTTTGAGGAAACCAAATCAGCCTTTAGACCAACCTTTAGATTTCTTTGATATAAGAGAACAACTCGGAGGCACTAACCTCACTTTGAACCCTACAGATCCAATCCTCACTCCTGCTGTAGGGGGATCTGGAATACCACCCTCACCACCTCCATCATCTCCTTCTTCTTCTGGAGAAGACTCTTCTGACGAAGGCAGTTCCCCTTCTCATCCTTCCACACCGCCTACACCAATGGCCAACTAGAACAATCCTGCCAGACCCTGGCTCGACCAGGATGCTGTGGCCGTACCTGGGCCTCAACATCCCTTACCCAAACATCCAGAGAAGTGGCTTCCCAAGTTTGACCCTGACTCTAAACAGATTGCTGAAGACCACATTAAAAAGTTCATGTTAGCCATTAGACTCCGCAATGTCGAACATGAAGACGTAGTCTATAGGTTGTTCCCCTACACTTTTGAGGGCAATGCCTCTACTTGGTACTTCACCTAGCAACCCCATACCATCGTGTCTTGGGAGAAGTTTGAATCCTATTTTCTGGAGAAATTCGGAGATGATAATTCCCTGGAAGTTCTAGTCATGAAGCTCTCTAGCCTAAGAATGAACCCAAAAGAGAAAATTAAAGACTTTAATGAAAGATTCTTAACACTTAAGAACCGAATCCCTACGACTTCCATGCCTGCCGAGAATCTTATCATAGCATACTATACTAAAGCCTTGCATCAAAGTATAGCCATTTGGGTAAAACAATCTAAGAAAGATACGTTGTTAGAGGCCTTTAAAGAAGCCAACCAGATTGAAAAAGACATCCTTAGTTTAAAGAACACTACTAGCAATGAACTAGAAACTAGTTCATCTTCCAAAAAGAAGATTGAAATCCTCCCTAGACCTTCTCAAAACAAAACACAACCTGAAAGCTTGGATTTAGAAAACTTAACTAAAGTCATTCAAAAACTGTCAAATCAAGTTATAGATTTGAAAAGGATGGCCGAAGAAGCTTCTTCAAGCAAAGGGCCTTACAAACCCCCGTTCAGGAAGCCTTTTCCCACCAACCGACCTAATCCAAATACTGAAGGCCTAAATCTAGAAAGTCTGCAATTCGCCCTTCAAACAATTCTAGAAGCCCAGGATAACTTGATACCTCTTGAGATTCCTGAGGAGGTTGTTGAACAAGAGACAGTTGAAGAAGTAGAATCTTCTCCGAATATTTTTGGACACTTCTCGGATAGTATTTTTCAAGCTAACTTCGAGACAGTACATCCCTACAATAGTAAGAGTAAGACAACAAACAAACCTTCTTCCGAAAACACTACGACTTTGCTCCCAAAGAAATCTAAACCAACTGAGACTAAACAGAATCATGTAAACCCCAACTTAGATTATGATTTAGTTGAATATCTAAAAAAGTTAAGGGCTAACATTTCTGTTTATGAATTGTTAAAATTTCCATTTCTGCTACAAAAAATGTTACAGAACATTGCAAAGAATAGCAAAAATGGTAATTCAAGCAGTAACAAGGTTGTACAGAACAAAGACCCTCAGAAGACTTCCACCAAGAATAATCCCGATCCTCACGATAAAGGAAGCCTTCTTGTAAATAATGTAACAAATGTAGATAAATTAGCTTTAGAAACTGCGAGTAAAAAGGCACAAGCTTCCACACTTAGTACTCGCAGAAATGTACCTCCGTTTTTGTTAACTTTCAAAATCTTTAATAGAAACGTGCACAATTGTATGGTAGACTCAGGAGCATCATCCAATGTGATGCATGGTCTGTATGTCAGAAGATTAACACTAAAGTTGAACCATCCACTTTAAAAATCATACAACTTGATCTAACTAGTGTCAAAGTCATAGGCAAATTAAGGAATGTGCTTATAAGATTATCGTCTAACCCCAAAGTTCATCAAGTGATTGATATTATTGTTGTGGATATTCCAGAAGTTTATGGTTTGTTTCTAAGCAGAGACTGGTCGGAGCAGCTACACGGCTATTTCGCGATAGATTGGTCTCACCTGTGGCTTCCAGAGAACGACAAGCCCAACAAAATCAAGGTAAATCGTGAACGCTACCTTAAGTTCATGGTCACAGATTTGAATGATCCCAATGAACCATTTACACCTTCTGCTGATTCGCCCAAAATACAAGGGATGGATACCTTTTTCGGCAATTTCATGGCCGAGACTTCAGCTATCACCAATCTAGAACAACAATCCGAGATTGTAGCATATGTGCAGCCAACAGCTTCTACACAATGGTTTCATGCACCCGATAAAAATCAAAATTTGGTCTCTTTATTTTGACGGGTCAAAGTCCAAAGAAGGAGCAGGTGCAGGCTGCGTTATTATTGATCCTACAGGTAACAAAACCTTGATTGCATGTAGGTTAGAATTTGAATGTACTAATAACACAGCGGAATATGAGGCTTTATTGCAGGGCCTTAGAAAAGCTTTAGATATGAACATTCAAAATCTGACTATCTTTGGCGATTCCGAAATTGTGGTTAGACAGGTAAGAGATTCTATCCACTATCTATCTCTGCATCTTAAAAGCTACCAATCCGAGGTATGGAATTTAATGAATAAGTTTTCTACTTTCAATATAAATTCTATTCCTAGATTGAATAACTCTGAAGCTGATCTATTAGCTAACGTAGCTTCCAAACTCTTTCCTGCAGAAGGCTTGTCCCCGAATGCATTCTCCGTCGAACTGTTGTTCAGTCCATCTGTTCCCGACAACATCACAAACTGGAGAGTCTTCGACGACGATCAACAAATTATTAGCTTCCTGCATATGGAAGAAACTTTTCAAGGCACGGTGATTGAAGAATACACTCACGACGACAATTTGCGCGATTTCATGGTAATACCAGATTCAAGAACTCCTGAGTCTTCATCGGACATGGTAAATTCGATCTCTAAATCTGTAGTTAGATTAGAGAAATTTTACGATCTTCAAGATAAATTCAAAAAATCGGTCAACTGTAAAACCAATAGTTCCTCGTTATCATATGAAAAAGTCAACTTAGGAACTAATGACAATCCACAGTGCATTAATTTAGGGGTGGGGTGTTCTGAACAAGAAAAAGCCACATTTATTAAATTGTTTAAAGAATTTAAATATGTTTTTGCATGGACATATGTTGACCTTAAAACTTTCAACCCTAATATCATACAACACGTCATTCCTATGAAACCCCAAACCTTACCCTTCCAACAAAAGTTAAGAAAAATGCACCCTAAACTCGAACCAACCGTTGAAAAAGAATTGAATAAACTCCTAAATGCTAAGATAATTTTCCCAGTTAGGCACACTCAATGGGTTTCTAACCTTGTCCCTGTCCAGAAGAAAAGTGGAAAAATCCGACTTTGTGTCGATTTCTGAAACCTTAATAGAGCGTCTGATAAAGACAACTATCCTATCCCACCCATGGAACAGATCCTTCAACAGGTATTTGGTTTTGAGAGGCTATCTTTATTGGATGGTTTCTCAGGGTACAACCAAGTTCTGATGTCTCCTCCAGACCAACTTAAAACTACCTTCCACACTCCATGGGGCACCTATGCTTATCGAAAAATGCCCTTTGGACTGATTAATGCCGGTGCCACTTTCTAGAGAGTGATGGACATCGCTTTCCGAGGCTTAATCAATCAGTCCATCGTAGTTTACTTAGATGATGTTACTGTATTTTCAAAAAACAAAACCGATCATCTAGCTCATTTAAGAGTTGTTCTAGAGTGGTGTCATAAGTACGACATTTCCTTGAATCCTAAAAAATCTATATTCGCAATAGAACAAGGTAAACTCTTAGGATTTATTGTGTCAAGAAAAGGGATGATTATCAACCCCGAAAGGACTCAAGTCATCTTGAAAATTCCCCCTCCTACATCCAAAAAGTCTATGCAGTCTTTCTTAGGCCAGATAAATTTTTTCAGGAGATTCGTCCCCAGTTTCTCCGAAATGGTCAGACCTTTACAAAATTTAATTAAGAAAGATGCACAATATCATTGGGGACCCTTAGAAAATCAATCTTTTAATTCAATAAAAAAGGCCATAATAGACACTCCTTCTCTCGTGAGCCCTGACTTTTCACAAGACTTTACACTCTACACTTTTGCTTCCGACCGCTCCTACGCTGCCGTCCTAACTCAAAAGAACGCTGAAAACAATGAAGTACCCATTGCCTTTATGAGCTCTGCTTTCAAAGGTGCAAAACTTAATTACCCAGTGGTAGATCAACAAGCCTACGCTGTTTTCAAAGTAGTCAAACACTTCAGATCTTATCTTTTAAAATCTAGGATGAAAATTATTGTCCCTTACCCAGCCGTCAGGAATCTGTTAGTGCAAAAAGAATTAGGTGAAAAGAGGGCAAATTGGGTTACTTCCTTGCAGGAGTATGACATAGAAATTACCCTAGCTCAAATAGTGAGAGGCCAAGGGCTATGCAAGTTGGTTGTTGACTCAGCAGTAGGACAATAAGAAGAAAATAATATGTCAAACCCAAGACATCACAATCAAAATGCAATCTGCTATGAACAAAACTCTGTCAGTCCATGGTATGACGATATAAAATTCTGTCTTGAACATGGGTCAGCCCCCGTCACCTGGATCCCACTAAGAGAAGAGCATTAAGATTAAAATCTGCCTCATTTCAGTTGATTAATGGTATTCTGTTTTGTCAAAATTTTGATGGAGTACTAATGTGTTGTCTTGAGAAAGATGAGGCAGAAAAAGTTTTACTAGAAATGCATGCAGGAGAAGCTGGTGGGAATTTTGGTGGTGACACCACGGCCCATAAAGTTTTGAGAGCCGGTTATTACTGGCCCACACTTTTTAGAGATGCCCATGCCTTGTGTTGTAAGTGTATTATTTGTCAAAAAGCATCCGGGCGGATACAGAAACCAGCCTTTCCTTTGCAGCCCGTTTCAGTAGACTCCCCTTTTCAGCAGTGGGGCCTTGATATTATACGTCCAATCAATCCGCCATCCTCAAAACAGCATAAGTTTATCATAACAACCACAGATTATTTCACCAGGTGGTCTGAAGCTGCCTCATTAAGAACTGTGAATACCAGTCAGGTAATTGCCTTTTTAAATTCGAATATTATTACTCGTTTTGGTATCCCTGACTGTTTAGTATTTGATAACGCTTCTTATTTTTCGTCTCTTGAGATGAGCGAGTTCGCTTTAGAAAAAGGAATTAAATTAAAGTATTATGCCAGCTATTACCCTAAGGACAATGGATTGGTAGAATCAACAAATAAGAATTTGATTAAAATTATCAAGAGAACGGTATCTGAGAATCATAAAAACTGGCATAACGCACTGTTAAACGCAATCTGGGTTGATAGGGTAACACCAAAAACTGCTGTAGGTAACTCTCCCTTCTTTCTCATTTATGGCAGTGAAGCAATTCTGCCACCACACATTCTTCTTCCCTCACTACAACTATCACAGAAAATACAAGAGGAAGACTGCCCCCCTTTGGAAAACTGAATTAACGCTTTAATGAAACTAGGAGAGGTAAGACCCCAAGCTAAATGTAAGTTAGATCAGCATCAACTAGTGGTCAAGAGCTGGTTTGATTCTAACTCTACCTCTGATAGGAATTTCAAAGTAGGTGATCTTGTCTTGAAATGGGACAAACCGCATGAGGGGAAGGGAGAGCACACGAAATTTCAGAACTTATGGCTTGGACCGTTTTTAATTGCTGAGAAATTGGGTCCCAGCTCTTTTCGATTGCAAAGTTTAGAGGGACAGCCTGACACCTATCCGGTGAATGGCCAAGTTCTAAAAAGATATTTCGCTTGATGACAACCCTTTGTATATTATGTAAATATTTTTCTTTTGTTTGCTTTTCTTTTACTGTTTTGATTTTGATTTTTCCCCTTGTACTTATCAGTTTCTATTTTTGGAAATACACATACCTGCATTTTGAACTATTCAGACTAAGAAAACAGAAAATTCTTTCTCTGAAATGACTGCTGAAAAATTGTGTAAACATCAATTATATACTCTTGAAATTTACATCTGTGTTGGCAAAAAACTGTTGTTTGAAAGAAGTTAACTGATTTCGATCTGTGAGTAAAGCTTGTCACGATTATCCATTATCTTTTTACACTGTCCCTGTTCCTTAAGGGAACGACTCACAAGATGTCTCCCTGCCTTAGAAGTTCAGTTTTGTAAATAAACTATCTCTGGATCTTAATGAAGGACAGTTCGAAAAAATTCTTTCAAGGTCTATAAAAATATGTTTAAAATATCATAATTTTCAGTGTCACCCCGCTCAATTATATATCTTTAAAAAATTAAATCATAAAAGAGTTGTGGGAAGTGCTTGTAAACCCGCCAGGATGCTGAACAGGTCTGCTGGCAGTGGGTAAATGCATGCATGACGCAAAGACAACTTTGTCAGGGTACTAAATAGGCCCGCTGGCAGCGAAGCAATGTCGGTTATACGAAAATTTGCAAATATGAAATCTCTTGACCTTAAAATGTCCTTTATTCTAATCTGGAACTTCTTGGCATGATACATATATCAGAGTGGGTTAAATGGAATCCCTGTCGAGGCTATGGATGCCTGCTGGCAGCAGTGGCTCTGTCAACAGTATCGGGGATTTTATATTTAATATCGTGGCTCACTTGTCTTAATACTGTTATCATTTTTCATCCTTTAAGCACTGCTGGAATATTTGATTAACGATGATGTTTAAACAATTTTCTGGTTGTTGTTTTTGAGTTAGAATTTTTCTCATTATCATAATCTAAATTTTTTCTTTTGGCAGAGATAACTGCTTCTACCAGTGTGTCGCCATTGTTGGTAGCCATTTCTCTTTTTTATCCTATCTCTATAAGCTGCCTACACAAGTGTTTTGGAACCCTTGATTCTCATCGCAAGTTTTCAAATAAAACAACATGATCATTTTTGCACATTTGCACACCTACCTTTGTTCTCGTTTTCACGACTGCAAGTGTGAAAACTTTGATTTCGAAGTCACGTCAATGGCATTAAAATTGTCACTGGATTTTATGGTCACTCTTGTCTATGTGTTCATTTCATTTCCAATTCAATTATAGTCACACAGTTGGCAAGACACCAAAACCTTTACTCATTTGACATTTTTGTTGTTAATATGACTTCATTTTTTTTTATAAGACTGTGGTGATGTTCTAATGATTATGATCGAGTCTTTGATTCAATGGTGTTCTATTGTTTTTCATCAAATTCAATGGTCTCATAACAACATATTAACATGATGATTAGACCCTTAATTCAATAGTTTCATACAATGCATAAGTTTTATGGTCAAATCCTTATTCGAAATATTGTTTTGATTTTAAAACCATGCAAACACTATGCTTGTGCAAACACGTGGGTCGACTCATCATAGTTTTCAATGGTTTCTTTTAACATATTGCAATAGTAATTTGAATCACCATATGCGCCGTCAATTGTACATTTGGATATGACTGTTTTGCATGGGTTGATTTCGTTCCACCACCCCTGCACACTTTGGCATTAATGCCTGCCTCCTATCCCGGGTTACCTCTGTTGGTCTCGGGGAAGTCTGTGAGCTATTCGACCCTGCATTTACCTTGTCCAAACCCTTTCCCGTTTACCCGACTCAGTGTGTACCCTTGCCTATGGCACCTGTGGTGCACATAGAGCCTAATGGCAACCAAACACTCTTGCTTTTCGACAATGCCCGTGAAGATTTGGAAAATAGGGGCTGGCTGGTGTTTATCCAGAGATTTGAGGGTTTTAACCTTTCGGTAGCCCAACAGTTCACCCTCACCTTTGACAACTACAGGGCTAAGGTTGGAGACATACATCTCGAGCTAAATGAGGAATTCCTAAGCTCAGCTACAGGACTACCAGCTACAGGGGAAAGGTGGTTTAAAAATTCCAAAGTGGACGAGGTGTCGTGGCCGCTCCTATTCACATCAAGAAAATTCTTAGTTGTGATCGAGGTATGCCTGTCACTGCCCTCAAACCTAGGTGGCACGATATTTTGGCAATTGTTAAGCAGTTTGTGACCTGCGAAGGTCGTTATGGCTTGGTATTTCTGTATCATCTTTTGTTATTGATGGATTTTATAGACTACCCTCTGAACATGCCACATTATATCTTATGTAGTCTTTACAAGATGTCCAAACGATTTAAGCGTGAGAAGGCTGATAGCAACCTTTTCCATCACTACTTGATCAAAGTCCTTATCATTCATCATTTGAGCCTTAGAGGTGACTGTTGGCAAGCCTTCCTATCAAGGAATGAATTTTCCACTTCCGAGTCTATCCAAGTGGACAAGGTTGTGGTTACTGAAACTCTAGTTGGGCCAGCCGTGCCACTTCATATCCTTCTACCCCCTGTCAAACCCTCGAATTTCCCCAACCTTGACCTACCCGATACCATGGCTGAACCATGTAATAAAGACAATACTAAGGCCGTCAAAAGGCCTATGAGGAAGAAAGGAAAAGGTGATACTGGTGTCAACAGTAAGGGAAAGAAGAACACACGATGGGTATCCAGATGTGCTAGGAACAAACCCAAGAAAAACGTTGACCAGAAGCCAATAGTGCTGAGTGAGGACTCGGACTCTGAAATTGAACGTTTCTTGACTGAGGAATACCCCTATTCTCATGGCCTATGCTCTATGGAACCCTATGACTATGTTTCCAACTTACCTCTGTGCCTCAAGAACGATCCTAAATTCCTGGGAATTAAGCTTCACAGTGACACCCCTGGTAACTTGAAAGAACCCTCGCCTGTGATGCCAAGGCCAAATCAATTCCCTTGTAGTCAATGTAATCCCTGGCTTGAACGTTATTACACCGACGTTCCCCTGTTACAATCCAAGATTAAATCTTTAGAGGAACGAGTTATAGTGCTGTCAAAGGAGAACGACAGGCTACATGCCAACGAGAAGAAACAAAAAACCACCAGTTCAATTGTCTTCAAAAATGTTGAGGCATCAACGACCTTTTTCAATTCAAAGTTATCATGATTGAATCATTTTCTTACTGCCCAGGTATGTATTTCAACATAGATTTTGTTTTATGAATTGGTTTGAATTTGTATGACCGATTGGGTTTGCTTTCATTTATGTTATGTTCGAATAGATTCAAGAAACGATTCTGTTCTGTTTTGAATGATTATTTTCATTTTGGATTATGATTGCATTCGATTTGTACAGAAGATTTGTTTGCTAAACTCGGACATAGCTATGTTTTGATTGATACGATTTTGCATTGGCATATCGATTTTGTCGGCTCTAAGATAGTTCGATTCATTTCTTTTGGTTTGATTTTGAGACGATTTTGTATGCTTGAATTAGCATGGTCTTTTATGTATGCAATGCATCAATATCAGAGATTGGTTTGATAAATACAATGTAATCTATTAATTCGAAAAAACAACACTGTTAGTTTTGGATTTAAAAATGATTTTGTTAATTTCTGAGTCGACATAAAATATTGCGTTTGTATTAAATGAATATGAATGATTTGTTTGATCGGTTACAGTTTGTGTCAATTGAAATTGATTCATGAAAATGATTTCATTGGTTTCGAATTGTCTAAACGATTCTGTCTGCTCCGAATTGGTAATAACAAGTGTTGAACAGATTGCATGTATCTCTGTTACCATTCAGTTAAACACGATTTCTGTTTGTTTCAAATTGGCATAAAGATTTGGTTACTTCTGGCATGACCGATTTGCTTTGTGTTGATTTAATGATTAAATATTTGTTTAATAGTTCGAATATATTTCGGTTATTTTTGGATGGATTTAAAACGATTATGTTTTCAAATTAGACCAGCTACAGAATCACAAGATTCTGTAGCTAGTCTTAAACATTAGATTTTTTGTTAATTTTATCAATAAAACATTATCTAAACTTGTGTATTCTTGTCTACCTACAGGTACCTACGAATTTCATTGACAAATTGGACATACTGTGGCAGTTTAGATATAGTTTTGTTTCAAGTAGTTAGTCATAGGCAGAAATAGAGAAGACTTGGGAGATTGTTCCCAGATTTTTTGTAAACTGTTTTGATAATTCCCACAGGGGTGTTTTACCCTGTGATCTTTAAATACTTGTTATTTTTTGTAATGAACCCATCATCACTGTTGGGAGAACAAGACTATGGATTTATGATACAAACTTGAATGGAAGTCGATCTTTTGTAATAGCTTTAGCTTTCAATCTATCATACTTTTGTTCAGGTTTTGTGCATTCTAATTTGTGATTAAGTCATTGACTACTTTAGATATCAAGACTTATTACAGGCTAATGCGTTGTGATTTAAACTCTATCCATGTCTTATGTATCTCAGTCTTAGCACAACAATTACTCTGTTTCGATTTGATGAGTAAAGATTTATTTGCTTCATTAAATGAATTGTTTTGTATAGATCTTCACACAAGGATTTATCTAACTGTGATTATTTGTAAATCATAATATTGCTGTCAGTTTTATGTCTTGTTTGTTCTATTGTTTATATTCAAAAGAGAAATGCTGCTTCTTGTTTACGAGAAGTTTGTGGAGAATCTGGTGCGGGTTTCCTCCCATAGAATAGCTTAATCGAATGCTGTGCATAGGACAAATAGGAAGCGTTATTTCAGGTTAGTTCTTTATTTGTTATGTAACAGTTAATAAATCTGAGAATTCTCATTAGTTTAGATAGATACATGTTTCAGTTTTACATTGAGGATTATTATTTTAATTACTCAGCTTAGTTAGTTTTGTTTATTTCTCTTCTTTCACATAAAAGATATAAAAATAAAAAAACAATAGTTTTGCTGTCATAGGACAACTTACAAATGATTTTTGCAGGTTTTCATTTAAAATCTGTAATCTGTAAATGCTTGTACATTTGTGATTAAGATTTAATTGTGTTGATAGCTGATAATTAATTTCACAGAATTATTGTTGTATAATATTAGACAATAGACTGTATATATTTATTTCAGATTTGTTCATTAGTTTGCTTTAATTGTTGTTTCCATTTAGATTAGTTCCTTTAGTTAGTTTCTTTCGTTTTCCTAGGACTTAGATCGGCCAACGGAGCCGCTAAACCTGTCAGGGTGGATCATCCCAAACGGCTTGGGTTATTTAGAAAACCTCGGACCGGATCCACTCCTCCAGTTGACGAGCGTGCAATATCTCCCGTCAACACAATCCAACTTTTCCTAGTGTTCTGCTAACATTCTTGAGGGTGTAGTGTTTGGATCCACAACGATCCATTAATATTTTTTTACCAACAGATCTTCCATATTGAGCTTCCATAACTCAAAACTTTTCCCATTTAATTTTTCTATCTCTATCTTTGAATTGCTCACCATTTCTTTTCACCACAAGAATCAATATCGTAAAGCTCACATTGTAACAAGGTTTATTACAAACCCGAGCCAAACCCTTCGCCACAAAGACATCCCCCTGAAGACAAAAACTGCTCTGATACCAAATCTTGATTTTAACCTTGTACAATTAATTACTATAAATGGATTCTTAATAAAAACATAAAAGATACAATGGCACACACACATTACACACATATTTTACCATGGAAACCCAAACCAAGAAAACCAACAACCTATTTAGAGCCACACTTCTAATTATTTATTCATCATCATCCATATTCATTATTTACAATAGAATATATAGGATCCCGAGGCATCCAAAACCCCTATTCCATTGAATTGGATTAGTCTAAAACCCTAATTCCTTAACTGGAATTATAAAACCATGGGCGGAAATTGTGCGCCAAAAAAATGTCAAAAACGAATGCAAAAAACTGCCATTTTTTTTTTTGGGGGGGGGGGGTTCGCCCCCCTGTGACCCCCCACGTGTTTGACGCAACAAATCCCATGGGTTTGGTCGTGAAAATAATATAACACATACCCAAAAATGTGTGTACAAATTTTCTTGTAATTTGATACAAATTATGCAAGGAAAATATACTTAATATCTCGTGGATGCTCAATGTAGTAATCAGTAATAGAGTGGCACACCACGTCTTTTGAATTATCAAGTTCTTGTTTTAATATGAATGGTTGATTAATAATAAATGTGCATTAATATGAAAGAGATATGTTTATGAAGATACATTCTCTTGAACTACAACTCAATGGCACAGAAAGTGCAATATGGACTACTTATGGAGTTGACATTTCTTGAAGATTAAGTAATGTATTTCCAAGTGTACGTATCATTTGCATAGCATCGATTTGAGTATTTTCATGTTCATTGCATATTCTCCTAAATTCATTTATCATAGATTTGTCAAATTTGGTCATGCACGAGCTACAATATGATGTTGCAACATATACGTTGAGCACATATTGTACATCTCTATTTGCATTCCATATATTTGGCATGTCCTTTGTGAAATTGTTGCTCCAAATATGTGAAGGTTTTCGTTTTAGGAAGATTGTTGGTTGCTTTAGTGTGTATTGTATTACTTGGATGTACTCATCCTCTGTTAGCTCCAATTCCATCAAGAAGTCTTCAAAGCTCATTAGGTAGTCATAATTTGTTTTCTCTAGAAATGTGAATGCGAAATTTGATTTTTCAATGAGAGATTTGTCTACTAAACTAATCCATTTGACGACTTTTGTCTATTTCATTGGAGGCATAGGGAAGTTGTATGTGCAACGTGAATTCTTTCATTTTTTACAGCTTCTTTTATGGTAATGCTTTTTCACTTTGGCAAGTTCTAGATTCAAATGATTTGTATCATAAGTTATGCGTTTGTCCAAAAACTTCTCAATTTGCGAGTTACTATCCTTTCCATATATTGGAGCATCTTCTATCCATAATAGTCCATGTTCACGCTCACTTCTCCTATTTTGGAACTTTGTTACAAAGTAGTAGTCTAATATTTTTCTGAATAATGTTTCTTCATGACATATCAATTGCTTTAAAGCACTGATTCTATGTCTATAGTAATGAGTACATGTGACCGAGTCTTTTCTTATGAGGAAATCAATGTCATTGTTTTCCAATGTTTTAGTTTGCTATCTCTTTTTTTTGTTCCTATACAACTTGGTTAGGATAGTCACTAATGGATTCCATCGATGCTCTGCACTTTTAAATGTGACGAAAAAAGTTGGAGGCCCCAATTGTCAGATCATTACTAATATGTTTTTCTTTATTTGTTGCAAGTAGTCAGGAGAGATGCAAATGTTCTTGAAATATATGTATTCAATATCATATTTAATATTTTCTCTAAGTTTTCTTTGCACTTGGCATCTCTTGCTAATATCTTTCTTCCTCTTAATTTTCCTTTTCTTATTTGTATCCATATGCAAGATATCAGTTTGTCAATTGTTATTGGCATTGTTTTGAAAAACAAATTTGTCGTGTGATATGAGAAATCATTGTTTTCTTGCAAAAATTCCCATTGTACTATTTTTTAGTAGCTAAATGTTTTTTTAATGTTATCAAAATGTGGATCTCTATAGAATAGTGTTGGGAAGTTCATTTCTTCTACATATTTGTCCTTGAAAATCACAAGTGGAATTTTTCCTTCAGTAGGTGCAAGTTCGACGATCTTTTCCTACAAATCATGGATGTGTTGTGACTCTATGAATCCATGTATTAATGTTTTAGTAGATATTTCATTGCCAGATTCATTATATGTATCACTTTCACTATTAGTGTTTGCATTTTGCATGGAGTTTTCATCATCTTGTTCAAGAACATGATTCTAGTCATCATTTATATGGATCTTTTTAGCCTTATATTCAATTTTAGAACATAATTATTTTAATGCTCTCATGATAATGTTTACACGTACTTTACCTGTTTGGTATGCATTCTTCTATTGCACTCAACTCTCTGGTGCAACGGCTTTTGTCATTGTTTTATTCATGAATTGTGGCAATGCTTTCTACACAACATCCATATGGACAAGCACATTGATAATTGATCCTATCAAGCCCATTTGGGATCATTTATAACCCCATGGTCTATATGTGCAAATGCAATTTATAACAATACAAGTCTCTCTTCAAGTTTTGAAAATGTACTTACAATTGGTATCAATGTGTTATATCTTATTTGGTCAGGTGTTGCAAACTATAGTAGTTTTCCATTTTGAAGTGCTCTTTTGCATGCAACACATATTTTTCTAGTAGAGAATGTTCTATCATTTAATTTCAAGCTTACATATTCTTTTTCCAAGTCTTGGGTGAAACATTTAATGTTATTGGCAAAGTGCAATTCTTCACAAATTGCACATGTGTTCCTAGAGGTGTCTTCAATTCATTTCATATAAATTTTCTTTGCATATTTCTTTTTTAGATGGACATGCCTAGTGGCTACCCTTTGTTTTTCATTGTTGGTATTGCACAATGTTTGTCTTAATATATGATATGTTATTTTTTGATCTCTTATCAGTTCCATGTCTAGTGGGAACTATGTAATCAAATTTGTTTCTGTCATGCATGTTCTCTTTCAATTTGTTGCAAGTGAGCTTACACTTGTTACTCGAATTTGGTTTCACTTGATGCCAAGCCATGTCAAAGATGGAATCACTATTTGTCAACACCATTGTTTTCTTACAATGTGCATGCCATAGATGTTGATGGTGTTCTCGAGTAGCCATATGATCTTTGTGTTCCCTAGGAAATGTGTCATTGCATTTGTTTTTTTTGCATGTATGAATTTTTTCGATTTGTGATAATTAAGCTTATGCTTTTTACTCAAGCTTCTTGCTGCTTGATGACAAGCGAGGTCAAACTCATCATCATTATTCGTCAACATGATTGTTTTCTTACAATGCACATCATGTGTATGATGATGTTCTTCTAGTACATGTTTAGGGAGAATTATTCCATCATTTTTTCTTTCTGAACTTGGTAGTTCTATAACCGTATGACAATTGATCCCATGCCTCTATTTAGATGTAGTGTGGGCTTGTCACAATGCATAGTGCATTTGTGACCGTAATTTTCTTTTAGAAATGACTCAGAGTGGATGTGTAATGTATTTGTTTCAAATGATATCACCGTTTAGAAAGGACAAGAATTAAAATGGCTCAAAAATTGGTTGATCTCTCATTCCTGTGATGCTAAAATTATTTCAGTCTTCGCCAAAATCAAACACGAGATAAATACATCCATAAATTTCATTGTCTTCAAAAATATGAGTCTATCACTGGTTAGATCTGAAATCAAAAACTTACGCAAGTCCGTCAACTTGCTGTCTAAAAGATTGTACACATTAAATTTGATGTTGGCTAGTAAAATCATATTGGATTTAAGGTTAAAGTTATAGTTCACATCAACTGGATGTATGGAATGTGTTTTAAATGAGACTACACTAAAACTTGAAAACTAAAATAGTTGGCCATCATACCAATAAAAAGACGAATGTGATTAACCTCTCAAACACCATATTAGATTATGCCATGCGTAGGGTTTTGGAATATGGTCTAAACTTCTATGTAGCACCCAAGAAAATACTAGTCAAAGAATTATTGTGTGACATTGAAAACATGATTTTTTTATCTCCCAAATGACAAAGCAAAAGAGTTGAGACAAGAATGCGTTGTCTTAATCAGAAATGCCAAACCTCCAAAAGAAAATATTAACAGGGATGAAGCCATGGAATTGATGAATTTGAGGAAAAATAAAGAAATAATGGTAATGAAGGATGACAAGCAAACACCATTGTAATTATGAATATAAAAGATTATGAAGACAATATGTCAGACAATTTATGGAGCAATGGGAGTTACAAAAAACTTAATAGAGATCCCAACAATAAAATCACCATAGAGGTTACACTTTCTATAAAGAATTCCTCTCTTGATGATGATATGAAGGCTAAGCTAACTCCTAAAAACATTGTGGTTCCTCGAATACATGGTTTGCCTAAAATTCACAAAGACAATGTTCTGCTAAGACCCATTTTTAAGACCAATGTCTCTTCCAAGTACGAACAAGCTAAATATCTTGCCAATAAACTCAAGAATATAGTTGGGATGACTCACTCCTATGTCAAAGACTCTTCTCATGTTATTAATGAAATCAAGAATATGCATGTTGATAATCTAGATATGATTGTCAGTTTTGATGTAGTCTCACTCTCTACCAAAATTACAACAAATGATACCATCAATGTTATCAAGGATATCACATATGAGGAAAATGCAACCACGGTTAAGGTGTGCCTTACATCAACATATTTGAGCTTCCGAGGTAAGATCTATGAACAAATTGAAGGAGTATCGACGAGATCTCCATTGTCACCAATTGTAGCTGACCTATACATGGAGTGATTTGAAAAGAGGTATATTGAAACCCACCCTATTAAACCCAATCTCTGGAAGATATTTTTATATGATACCTACGTAATTTTTCCACATGGTAGAGAAATCCTTGACAGGTTCAAAGATCATCTTAAGAATCAAGTAGAGAGCATTAAATTTACCATGGAAATAGAGGACAACAATATCATTCCATTCCTTGATATCCTTATCTTTAAGAAAAATTATGGTTCATTATCACATAAAGTGTATTGTAAGAAGACACATACTAACATGTATCTCCATGTTGAGTCTCACCACCACCCTACTTAAAAAATTGGGGTCATCAATACACTAGTAACTCATGCTATTAGGGTTTCTGATGGTGATAATGTATAAGAAGAACTTAATCACTTGGATACTGTCTTTAGGAATAATTGATATAAAGAAAATCAATTCAAGAAGGCAGTCTCAAGAGATATGGGTGGAAATAAGATCATTCGTGAGCCATTTGGTGAAATAATGAAGATCATGTTACCTTACATCAAAGGAAAAATAAACAAAATTGATTTTTTTTTAAAGAAAGGAAATATTAGAGTCACCTTTAGTCCACCCAACACTCTTAGAAGCTTATTGAATTATGAAAAAGACGCCATTGGCCCAAAACATCATAAGGGTGTTTATACAATACCATGCTATTGTGGTAAACATTATATTGATGAGATGTGTAGATCACAATGTATCATACTCAAAGAACATTGTACACACTTATACTGAGGATGGGTGGGTGAATCAATATAAGACACTTTTTTGTTTTATCAAACATTCATAAACCATAAGAAAACAATCATATATGATATATATTAAATGCAGAACATGGACGACAATATTTACGTGGAAACCCTTTCGAGAGAAAACCACAAAACTTCTCTTTATAATTATTTGTAGGCACCAACCTACTCTTACAAATATTTGTGGGCACCAACCTACTGGAGAAACCAATACCCACTGGTACAAATCCTTGTAGTCACCAACCTACCTGTACAAATCTTCATAGACACCAATCTACTAGAGACACCAATACCCACAACTAAGAACCAAATTAGCAAGAGATTCCAATATCTTTGTTTCAACGACACCGACCTACTCTTATAAATCTTTGTAGACACCAATCTACTAGAGACACCAATACCCACCGCTAAGCACCAACTTAGTAAGAGACATTGATATCTTTGTGTGAGTTGCACCAACCTTCACCGAGTCTACTTGCTACTTATACCTTCACCAGGTTTGCTTGTTGCTTATTCCTTCACCGAGTCTACTCACTGCTTTTTCCTTCACCAAGTATTCTCATTACTTATTTCTTTACTAGGTTTCTGTTAGGGACCTAGCCTATATAACCCCCCACATGGGTAGAATAATATATTTCCATGTAATAAAGGCCAATATTAATAAGGCCTAGCAATAAGGAAGAATAAGTCAAATGTAAGAAGACCTAATAGAATCTTCCACTTCTAGAAGGATCTTCCTCTAGATTGTTCTTTTGGATAGATATATTTAGTATAAATAGGAGTATAGGGTATGAGAAGTTTTGTCTTGAGAATTATTGTAATAGAGCTTTGCTTTGTTGGAGGTTTCCCCCTCGAAGAGGCAAGTGCACATTGTTTCTATTGGACACACCTACCACACTTAGAGGCGGGGTGAATGAGTGTGGGGCTCTTTTTCCCAAAACTTCCCACTTGCACAAAAACTCATCAATTAGCATTCAACATTTATTCATTAGCCATTGTTGTCATTTATAACCATTCAGATGTAGGCACATATCAACAACATATATCAACAATATATCATCAACAAGTCATCATCATAATGTACACAAAGAACACAAGATGTATGTACAACTTTCTTTTTATTACGGACTACAATCCTTGGGTTTATCAACAACAACTGAATAGAGTACAACTCTACAAGAGCACCAACGCTATATGCAAGACTCAGCTTACACCCTCAGCACCAACTTAGATTAGGCAACAATCCTCAACATATATCAATCTGTCAATAGGTACACGACCTGTCAGTAGTGCAGCCCGCGTGTGCACGCTCCCTGGCTCACTACAACCCATATGTGAATGCAACCAATGTATAATGCAACAAACATATGCTTCTGAGCAACATGCCCATATCCTCTGCAACCTACAATCACTTTCTCTTCTATCTTCAACTGTCCAAACTGACCCTCAGCCAGTTACAAGACATCCAAGCTCTCCAATAGCTTGCTCATGCTCCACATCAAATCAATATGAATGCTATCTCAATCATGTACAAATTACTAGTATGCCATAGCAATCATGTCACTACTGAATCAAAAGAGTGTTGCTCACTCCATCAACCAAATCAACCAAACGGAACCACATCATAGAAGCCATACCAACAATGCCCTAAGCATTCAAAACATATCAAGCAATAGTATCTATCAAGACAATAATGTAACCATACCAATGTTTGAGTGATAGATCTGAGGCCATAGAATGTAGATATGGAACCTGCTTCATCATCCAAGAGCTTCGCACTAGCTCAAACACAAATCTCCATGATTTTATTGAGTCCACGCTCCCTATACACAGTCAGCCCGCGTGTACACTCACCCTATACACATCCAGCCCGTGTGTGTATGCACCCTATACACAGATAGCCCGCGTGTACATCAGAAAATAGGGTTTTCTGTGACTCCGAGACTTTTTCCGTCAAGATCTCCGACATTGCCGAAACTTTGATGCGTCTATGAGATCCTCCTCTCTCTCTCTTCCTCAGAATAGATCTTCAATCATTCTCAAGAGTTCCACACCAATAAGATTCTCTCACAAGAAGATCTCCATCATTACTCCAAAAGATATTACCAAGAAGCTCTCCATTGATCCACAAAGGATTCTCACTCAAATGTGCATTTTACAAGATATCCTAGCATCTTATTTATACTTTCATCTTCTAGGTCACTTAACCCATTTTTAGGTTACTTAACCCATTTCTAGGTCACTTAACCTATTTTCCTTATTTTAGGGTTAACCACTTTCCATGAATAGAAAGTTCTCCAATACTTT
>ML781471.1:1143853-1156384 GCA_009831015.1 Picea engelmannii | reverse complement strand
TCTAGGTCACTTAACCTATTTTCCTTATTTTAGGGTTAACCACTTTCCATGAATAGAAAGTTCTCCAATACTTTATCATTTAAATAATCCATCTTGATATTTTCACTTTACTTTATCATTTAAATAATGATTTCTTCTTTTCAGGCACTTTTACTTCTTTGACCTTTTGGGGATTCAAGCCTTCATATGGGGGTCCTCCAACTTCATAAGACCATAACTCTCAAACCGTGAGGAGTTCTGTGACATTCCACATACCACCGGAAATGGCATGACATGCACTATCCATCTAGGATAGTTTCACCAACAACTTCATTGATCTTCATCTCATTATTCCACATACAAGTGTGGGTCCTCCAACATTTCTTCTAGGATAACTCAATCCATAAAGTGTCTTCCCATGAGGGCTTTCACCATAAGGGGACCACTTTGGAGTTCATCCATTTGTGCACCTTATCAACAATGATAAGACACTAATGATTCATCTTTGTATTGATTGGTTTCCACTTGGACATATATTATTTTCATCAAGGGAATCATATCAATCAATTACTTGACATCAATCAAACCATACCATTTACATATGATCCAACAATCTCCCAAGTAATCAAACCATTGGCATCAATGACAAACCATTTGCATCAATGACAAACCATTGGCATCAATGAAAACATGATCCAACAGTTTCCTATCAATAAAGGTATAATTCTGGTGTTGTGGTTCCATATAATTTGTTGCTCCGTTGTTATCTTTGCAATATTTTTGTATTTTGTTTCTATATTGGTGTTATTCTCTAGATTATTTCTCATTTTTTCTAATATAATAGATCTGGTACCTTACAAGTGCTATCATAGCACTTTCCTTGGCAGAAAATTGTTGGTTAATTTTTTTTCAGGGTAGAGATGTATTCCAACATCTTAAAGCTACATAGATTTTTCATTCAACGCATAAATCCATGGTCGAGGAAGCATACACGCAATAAATACACGTGGTACTTAAGCACACATTGTTTTCCACCCTTGTAACTCCTTGTTGGTACCCCTTCTAGTTATAGTGCATCAGACAATACCTATATACAGATCAGCCTAGCTCTCATGAAGCCCTCCGTAGATAAACTGATCGATCGCCTGAATGCTATAATGTCACTGAGAACAACACTTGGGAAGATACTCTCTAGTACCTGGGTATTTAGGTAGTATGGATAAGGGCAACGTCTAGCCTCCTTAGTTGGTGCCTTAAGATATTGGTCTGAGTACTACTGTTGAATCCCACATGTATATCGGAGAGCTATAACACAGGGAAAACCCTTGTCTGTAGAAACCCTGAATACCCTAACCCTTGGGATGGAAACAAAAACAAAATAGACAAGATTGTTGTTGTGCAACCTTACCTCCTGCATTTGGGTTACAATATTACTACACATTTCTTCCTATTAAGAATTTGGGCATTTCATCACTGCAATATTCTTTAGATCGGAGTATAACTCCGCAAAAGAAAAAAAAAATGTATAGTGGTCCCGTCGACACACTTATTTGGGACCTATCCCATTGGATTCCCCTTTTCTCCCTGATCGCAGTCGTACCTTTCATTTTTAAGCATTTTTTTTTCAGTGGACCCGACCCCTTCCCAGCGTCCCTATTTTTCCACCTCTCCCATTATATTCCCCTTATCTCCCTGATCGTAGTGGTACCTATCACTTATAAGTCCTTTTCTGTGGTCCCACCCACCCATTTTCCCTTACCAGCACTACCCATCTCCAAATGGCCAACACTCACAACCAAGACATGCAAGTTTCCATTAATAAAACTAAGGAATCCCTCCAATAAGTGACATTTGAGATTGGCTCTACCAATTCCCACCTTGAAAAATTCGAGACCCAAGTCTAGCAACAATTTGACACCATGGATGCCAAATTCATGAACCGATTTAACACCCTCAAGTTTGTTGTCAACTAGTTGTTGAACCAAACTCTGGGTCCTTCCTCCTCGGACCAACCAGATGGTTTTAATTCCTCTCATTCTCTACATTTTCAATCCAAATCCTTTCATCATGATTCCCGTCTTTCCTATGTTGAGGTCAATAAATTTGATGGCTATGATCCCACAGGTTGGGTCACTCAAATGGAGCATTATTTTTCTCTGCATGGAATAACTGATGAGTTGACCAAACTTCGCTATGTTGTTCTCTATATGGATCCTGAACGCTAGAAATGGCTTAAAAATTCACATCATGGGTATATTGCATGGAACTAGTTTGTTGTCCAGCTCTATGAATGCTTTGACACTGATACCCACTATCTCGGTCATTTGAACAAGTTGAAACAATCAGGCACAATGGAAGACTTTATATCTTCTTTTGAGCATTTGGCCTTTCAAACCAAGGGCATGTCAGATGTTTTATTTCAGGAATGCATTATCAGTGGCCTAAAGGATCAAATACGAGCCCATGTTCTCATAGCTCACCCTTAGAATTGGTTGGAAGCTACTAAATGTGCCAAAGAGGACCAACAAGTTGTTTTTTCCCATAACAAAAAAAACTCTTTTGTTTCTGACCCTCGACCCACAAATCCTTCCCTCCCTGCCACTCCCCTTAAGGTATAGAAATTAACTAGGGATGAAATGGATGAACTTCAACTCAAGGGTATTTTCTATAATTGTGATGAAAAACATTTTCCGGGGAACAAGTGTAAGGAACAAAAACTTCTTATCAAAATTTTAGAAGATGTTGTTGAAGAAGATGTGACAATTCCCCTTGTTGAAGAGCCCTCCCTTCCTGATGCTACCCAAGAGCCCGTTGACCCACCTGAAGTTGAACCACTCATTTCCGTGCATGCCCTCACTGGTTTCTCTGCTCCACAAAACCTCAATCTCATTGGCTATATTAAGAATAGGAAAGTCTGTAGATTTTAACCTTGTACAATATTTACTGCAAACAGATTTTTCAATAAAAGAACAAAAAAGATACAATGGAAAATACAAACATTACACATAGATTTTTCCCCTGGAAACCCAAACCGGGAAAACCAACATATTCTTTATTCATTAATAATGATACATTGTTTACAATACAATATACATATAGGATCCAGCAGCATCCAAAATCCTAACCCAATGACTTGGATTAGTCAACAACCCTATTTCCTTAACCAGAAATAGAAAACCATCGGCAAAGAAACCATGTGCCAAAAAATCACCTAAATATGTGACATGTTTCCTGAGGAAAATTTGTTTTTCTTGGGGGCGCTGCCCCTGAACCCCCACACGGGGGGCTTCGCCCCCCTCAAACCCCCCTGCACGCCCGACACAACGCATATGATACTACTCGTGCAAAGAATATAACACATACCTAACAATGTCATCATCCTTGTTGACATTGGTAGCACCCATAATTTTATTCATCGTTGCATTGCCCAAGAAACCAATTGCTATATTCGTGTCATCAATAATTTTCAAATCACGATAGCCAATGGTGGGTCCATGAAATGTGGTGGGCATTATGAAAAGGTACTTCTTCAAATTGGACAGTACCACCTGAAATCTCATATGTTTGCAATGGACATGGGAGGTTGTGATATCGTGATCGATGTTGAATGGTTACACACTTTGGGTCCCATTCTTATGGATTTTAAGAAATTAACCATGCAATTCCAACATGAGGGACAACAATATCAATTCCAAGGCCTCACAGTCGGTTCTCCTGAGATCATCAGTTGCCATCGCATGGAAAAGCTCTTCAAGAAAGGTCTCTCTAGTACTATTTCTCAACTCCATTCCATTCAAGCAGTTGAGACACCCTATGTGCATCCTAACCTCTAAGCTATCCTCTCCAAACATCAAGTTGTTTTTTCCACTCCTTAGGGACTTCCACCTTCTCGTGGTGTTCATGATCATTCCATCCCGCTTGTTACTGGCAGTCTTCCTCCCAATGCTCTCCCTTATCATCATCCCTTTTCCCAAGCGAATGAAATTGAGAAAATTGTGCAGGAGTTTCTCCAAGCGGGTGTTATCCACCCCAGTACTAGCCCTTATTCTTCTCTTGTGGTCATGGTACTCAAGAAATAACACACTTGGTGCATGTGTCCTGACTTTCATGCCCTCTATAAACTCACCATCAAGGACAAGTTCTCTATTCCTGTCATTGATGATCTCTTGGATGAGCTGAGTGGTGCTCAGTACTTACTAAACTTGATCTCTATTCTGGCTACCACCAGATACGTATGCAAGAATTTGACATCCCAAAGACCGCCTTTCAAACTCATGAGGGTCACTATGAGTTCTTGGCCATGCCCTTTGGCCTGTGTAATTCCCCCTCCATCTTCCAAATCCTCATGAATCATGTCTTCCGTCCTTTTCTCTGTCCTTTTCTCTTAGTTTTCTTTGATGATATTCTCATCTATAGTAAAACTTGGCCATCCCATCTTGCCCATGTGGATCAAGTTATCCATCTACTCTCTCAACACCAAATTTTCCTCAAACAATCTAAATGTGCCTTTGGCACCTTAGAAGTTGAGTACTTGAGTCATATTGTTGGCACAATCAGTGTTTGGGTGGATACAAAGAAGATTGAAGCTATACAAGATTTTCCTCCCCCCAAGGCTATCAAAATCTTGCATGGTTTTCTATGTTTAACATGTTATTATCACAAGTTTGTTAAGAATTATGGAAAGATTACGACGCCTCTCACTGCTCTCCTTAAAAAAATTATTTCACTTGGAATCCCATAGCTTATCATGCCTTTCAAGCCTTGAAGGTGGCTATGTGCACCACTTTGTTCTTGTCCCTTCCAGATTTCACAAAGACCTTTTCCCTGGAATATGATGCTTCCGGGAGAGGAATTGGAGTCATCCTTATGCAAGATGGCCGACCATTGGCATTTACTAGGAAATAAATGTCATAGAAACATTTGGTCCAATTAATCTATGAAAATGAAATGTTGGCTATTCTACATGTAGTGGATCTCTGACGCCCTTATCTATTGGGGCATCACTTCCAAATTAAGACATATCATCAAAGCCTCAAGTATTTTCTAGAGCAACGACCTTTCTCCCTAGAGAAACAAAAATGGGTGAATAAGATCTTTGGATATGATTATGAGATCAATTACAAGAAATACAAAGAAAATGTGGTTGTTGATGCTCTTTCAAGAAAATATGAAGATGAAGGGTACCTTTTCTCCCTCTCCTTCATTGTACCAGATAGGCTCCAAGTTGTTCACCAGGAATGGCTACAAGATCCCAAAATTTCGCATCTAATCCAACAATTGTAAACCAATTCTCCACTTTCCCCTGGGTACTCTTGGCACAATGATGAACTTCACTACAAAGGCCATTTGTATTTAAGTAAATAATCACAACTTAAATCCACAGTGCTTTAGGAGCTTCATGCTACACCCACAACTAGACACTCAAGGTTTAACAAAACCTATGACCAGGTCAAACGTTATTTTTTCTGGGATGGTATGAAATATGACGTTCACACTTTTGTGGAAGAATGTGGTTTTTTTCAACACAATAAGGGAGAAACCATAAAATCTTGTAGCACACTACAAATGTTTCCGATTCCACCTACTATTTGGAGGGACATCTCTTTGGATTTTATTGTGGGCTTACCTAAATCGGGCAATAAGTCAGTCATCATGGTGGTCGTTGATCGTATTTCAACACCCATTTACCACATCCACTATGGATCAATGTTTCATGGATAATGTCTTCAAGCTTCATGGCATGCCTCATTCTATTGTTTCTGATTGAGATACCACTTTAACCAACAATTTTTGGCAAGAACTATTTAGGCTACAGGACACCCAATTGCATCTCATGACCACTTATCATCCCCAGATTGATGGTCAAACTGAAGTTGTCAACAGGTGTTTGGAAACATATTTGAGGTGTTTTGCATCTGAAAGGAAAAATCAGTGGGCTCAATGGTTACCATTAGCTGAATGGTGGTACAACACTTCTTACCATACAACTACTTGCATGAATCCTTTTGAAGCAGTATATGGAAAAAAACCACCTGCAATTATCTGCTACATGTCAGGTGTCTTGAAGGTCCAGACGATTGAACAAACACTTACAATTTGAGAGGCCATTCTCCATAAACTCAAGAGAATTTGGTCATGGATCAGAATCACATGAAGCAATAATAAGATCAAGGTCGCTCCAGACGTCAATTTTTTTAAGGAGAGCAAGTATTTCTTTGACTACAACCTTATAAGAAAAATTAACTCAAGGAAGACCATTGTCAGAAACTGACACCCAAATTTTATGGTCCTTATACAATTGTCAAGCGTGTGGAACATGTGGCCTATTAATTAGCTTTGCCCAACCATTCTAAGCTCCATCCTATTTTTCATGTCTCCTTCTTAAATAAGGTGATTGGAACTAAGTGCCAAAATCAAACCAACCTTTTCAAGTTGGATGAAGAAGGCTCCATCTGGTTGCATCCACAAGCAGTTTTGGACCAGCGTGAGCATCGTCTTCATCAGCACACCATCAAGGAAGTGCTAATCCAATGGAAAGCTACAACTCCAACAAATTCCACCTGAGAGCCAACTACCATTCTACAACAATTTACTCATATCAAGCCTTGAGAACAAGAATGATTTTAAGGGGGAGGGCATGTTAGGGACCTAACCTCCCTAACCCCTCACATAGGTAGAATAATATATTTCCATGTAATAAAGTCCAATTTTAATAAGGCCTAGCAATAAGGAAGAATAAGTCAAATGCAAGAATACCTAATATAAACTTTCTCTTCTAGAAGGATATTCCTCTAGATTTTTCTTTTGGATAGATATATTTAGTATAAATAGGAGTATAGGGTATGAGAAGTTTTGTCTTAAGAATTATTGTAATAGAGCTCTGCTATGTTGTAGGTTTCCCCCTTGAAGAGGCAAGTGAACATTATTTCTTATCAATAAAGGTATAATTATGGTGTTGTGCTTCCATATAATTTGTTGTTTCATTGTTATCTCTGTAGTATTTCCGTATTCTGTTTCTATCTTAGTGTTATTCTCTACATTATTTCTCTTTTCTTCTATTATAATAGATCTGGTACTTTACAATTTGACCAAAAATTGAATTTCTAAATGGTAACTTTCTCAAAGCTTGTTTTTTAGGGCCTCTTTCCAAGATTTCATTTGTACAGAATTCCACGTATCCAATTTTGCAAAATTGATTATGAAATTGTTTCTTGAGGTATGCCTGTATGTCTCCTCTATCATCTAAAATTTTCACAATCTGAAAAGTCTTAGAAAAGAAGTTATAGTGAAAATGCTAAGCTAACCTATTTGAAATTGATTTTAGGAGCATTTAGGAACCCTAACTTCCACATGGGATCTCTTTGAAAGTACAGTAAATCAACCTCTAAAATTTGTATCACATGTACACCAATACCTTTCCTCTAGATCTGTAAAGTTTCAAATTCTGAAACATCCCAAAAAATAAGTTATAGCGAAAGTGCCAAGTTAACCTTTTTGAAACTAATTTCATGAGCATTCGAGAACCATAACTTCCACATAGCATATCTCTGAAAATATAGCAAAAAAACATCTTCCATTTGCACCACATGTACACCAATATCTCTCCTCTATAAAGTTTCAAGGTACGAAACATTCCAGAAAATAAGTTATAGTGAAAGTTCCAAGCTGACCTGTTTGAAACCAATTTTAGGACCATTCGAGAACTCTAACTTACACATGGGATATATATGAAAGTATACCAAAAAAACATTTGAAATTTTCATCATGTGTACACCAAGATCTCTCCTCCATCTCTTCCAAATTTTAAGGTCTAAAAAATCATAGAAAAAAAGTTATAAAAAAAATGCCAATATGACCTTAAATTGATTTCACAATTCAACCTTTGCTAATCCATTTTCCACACACACACACACACACTTTCTCTCAATGATTTCTCTTTTTATATTTTTTCATGAACCTTCATGATGGGACATGTCCATTAATTAAATAACTAATTCCCAATACCATGGTGTTGGAAAATTGGTTATCATTGATGCCAACCCTAGAAGAAGTCTAGAAGCCTCTAGAAGTGATGAGTGTATTTGAAGAAGTCTCCAAAGTGTTCCCCTTATGACGTAGCTTTAAGCAGGACCCTCATGGGAAGACACTTTGAATAAGTCTACAAGAAGCCCTGAAAATATGGCTAAGTGGTTAAGAAGATTTGAAGGTGTGATCATGGGAAGATGCTTTGAAGAACTCTACAAGAAGCCCTAGAAATATGGCTAAGTGGTTAAGAATCCTCGAAGTTGACAAGAATCTCTGAAAATATGGCTAAGTGGTTAAGAAGCCCCGAAGGTGTGGTCATGAAGCCCGAAGTTGATTGGAGAAAAAGAGTATGAAGTATGTTGTAATTGCATACAAAAATGGACCATCATTCTCTTTCCAACGGTAGGTGGCACGCCACGTGGTTCCTCATGGTTGATAAGTTATTCCCTCTTAAAGTTGAAAGCCCCGAAGTATGGTCAAAGAAGTTACAAGTTGGCCCTAAATTCAAGTAAAGGAGGTACTTGGAAAAGTATAAATACACAATAAGAACCTCTCATTTTCATTATTCTTGTGATCTCTTAGGAAAAATTTGGTAGCGAATTTCAGAGGGAAGATGCAGTGAAGAAGGGAGAAATTCTAAAGGAAGATGAAGTCTTGTGATGATGTGTTCTAAGGTATGTTCTTTAAAGGTAATATTTCCATTTTCTCTATAAATTGTTTATAGAATGATTCATATAGAGAAACTTGGAGGTTGTTGAGAAGACATATCAAGGTACCCGTGGTATGAATTTCATCTTTTGGTTTTTTGTACTTTTGGAGACACACTCTATGGAAGATAGGGTCATTTACTAGTCCTGTAACTAGTCTCAAACAAGTGTTCCAGATAAAATAGTCATAACTTCTTCATAGAAGATCCAAATTCTATGAGACCAATTGAATTGGAAAGATTATAATCTATAGTATTTTTTCCGCGAGTTTCAGAATCAGATATCAAATATTGAGTAAGTGGCATGTTGTACAAGTTCACTCTCCATAATAGGCCAGAAGTCAATAATGTCTACCATTTTTTCTATAACTCTTTTTCAGGGATGACTCAAGGAGTGAAACTTGGATTATTTTTAGAGGATTTGCAACTTCCTTTGAGTTGGTGCTTATAAAACTAGGGGGTTGGAGCCTCCTTCTAGTTGGAGCTAGAGAATCTAGGGATTCATAACTTCCTTTAGGTTGGAACCTGTAAACTAGGGGGTTGAAGCCTCCTTCCTGTTGGAGCTGGAGAATTTGGGGAGTTGTAGCTTCCTTCAAGTTAGAGCCTGTAAACAAGGGGATGGTACCTCCTTCCATTAGGTGCTGGAGAATTTTAGAAGTTTGTGCTTCGAGTGGATGTAATCTTCAAGATATATATTAAAAAACATTTTGTGGTTTTCTTCCATTTGGGTTTCCACATAAAATTATTGTGTACTGTGTATCTGTGGTTAAATGTTTATGATATCTTGACTGAAATCATAAGTGATAAATTGTTGATAATTTGATGTTTACATGTTGTGATTAAAAATGGTAAAAAGTGATCAATACTGATTCACCCCCCCCAGTATTGGTGAATATTCCAACACATGGGAAAATATCCCATATACCATGGGAAAATACGCCAAACCCATGGGTTTGAAACCACCATTTATCTTTTTACTTTTTCACATGTACCCCTTTTTAGTATACCTGTAGAACTATATATATAAATCCATCTTGGAAATGTTGTGTGTATTGTAATGTCATAATCTGACATTAATGACATCATTAATCATTTGACATCAACGACAACAATTCCAACAATCACCCCCTTTGTCATTGATGGAAATCCTGCAACGAAACACATAGTCCACCATGCATAAAAATAATTCTCCTCCTGTCTGCAACTCCCCCCTCTATCTACAAATCTCCCATGAATAGAGAGAATTCCCCCCCTTTGACATCAATGACAAAGGGATGCTCCCCCTGAACTTGTGCACTCACTAAAAACTCCAGTCGACTATCATGTCGGGTCGATCCTCGGTCGACCATTTTCAAGGAAATCATCATTAAGTAAGAGGAATGTTGCACGACTGTACAACTAATGATACAACACAATACGAAGTCCTCAAACATCTGTTCAAATGATTTCAAAACCATCCATCAATCCATCCACAATCTTTCCTAGTAGTCGACACCGGTCCAAAATTATGCCTTTCATGTCTCTTCTGCAAATATTTGAAAGAATGATTGCCATTGCTTCGATTTTTATGGTGACAATGATGATAGGGAACATATTTTTGCGTTGGTCGATCATAGGAAGTAGGCTCAGGGTCATGTTCACTAAAATGAGTAGAACAACTTGACATATAGAGAACAATGCCATATGTATTCTCAAATTCTTCCATATGAGGAACAAACAACTCATCAATATGTTTGGCACAATCAACAACATGTTGCATTTCTGGAAAACTGGTCTGAAGTCCACCTACAACAAATAAAACTTCCCTGGTTGTAATAAGGCCAGGAGTAGGTAGGGAGACAACAACAACATCATATCCAAGACCGGTTTTAATGAATGGAGACCTTTGACAATTAATGATAACATCTAAGATTTCAATACTCTTTTCAAAATTCAAGATTCTATTCAACTTAATAGTTGTTTTCTCTAGTTCCTTTCTTAAAGAAACAATTTCGAATTTTATCTCTTCACAATTTTCTTCCTTTTTCTTCAGTTGGATTCTCACAACTTCTTCCATCATTTTTTCCACTTCTTCCATCCTTTTTTCTTCTTCTTATTGAACCTTTAGGTTCATGATGGTATTTTTCATTTCTTCAAGGCCTTGTGACATTTTATCTTTTGAATCACGATAATTTTCTTCATATTTTTGTAGCTGCTCATTTTGTTTCAATTTTTTTTCCTAATCTTCTTTATTTCTCTTAAGGCACAAATAAGTTCTTCTTCAAGATTCACTTCCCCATCTCCTTTTACATTTTCCTCTTCTCCCGAGTCGATCATTTATATCCCTTTTTCTTCATCAATATTTGTTTTGATTGTCATAAAGAGAGTTTCTTCTCTATCACTATATAAACTACTTTCATTGCTTTCTTCAAATGAGTCACTAACCCCTTTTGAGTAGAGATTTTTCTTCTACTTATAAGAGTTCTTCTTCTTTCCATGCTTGTTCTGATTGTGGTTATTTTTATGTTGATGATGTTTTCTCCCTTTATTTACATTATGATCTTCTTCATCATCACTAATTTCATCCTTTTTATATGGACACTTATCAACACAATGTCCTACTTTTCCACAATTAAATCATTTAAATGGATGCTTACCTTTATATTTTCCAGATCCTTTCTTGAGTTTCCTCACAAAATGGGATTCCATTGCATCTAATTCATTATCAGAGCTATCACTTGATTCACGGTCTTCCTTCTTTGTCTTCTTTAAGGATTTGAAAGATGCGTCTTTATTTGATGGCATTTCTTTCTCTGTCCTCATTTCATATGTCATGAGGATCCCGTGCAATTCATCCATTGTTAATGAATTGAGATCCTTCATTTCTTCAATGGTGGAAACTTTGGCATCAAATCTTAAGGGGAGTGACCTTAACACCTATTGTGAAATCATCGGTTCTTCAACCTTTTCACCAAGTAAGTCTTTTGATGGTGTTGACAATTACATCCATGCAGAGAAGATAGGATATAACATTCTCTTCATCTTTCATTTTCAGGCTCTCGAACCGTCTTCTATGAGTTTGGAGTGTTTCCTTCTTAACCTTGTCATTTCCTTCATAGATATTTTGAATCTTGTCCCAATTTGTTTTTGTCGATCCACAATGCATCACCTTGAGAAACTCAAATTCTAATAGATCACACAAGATGGAATTCATGACTTTTGCATTATGTTCACTAGGATTCTGTTGGTGAAGTTGTTGGGGCTGTATAACTAGTCACAACTGATTGAAAAATATCAAATCCAAAGGCATTAGATATGTTCCCATCCTTATGCTCTAGAATGCATAGTTTGTTCCATCAAACAATGGAGATTTGTTTGTAGAGAAACCTTCCTAACCAACCGTGTGTTCTCCCGAGATCTACCCTCCAGTGGTTAAATTGTTTCCGAAGGAATGATACCAATTGTTGATCACACACCTATACTGAGAGCGAGGTGGGTAATCAGTATAAGACAATTTTTTTCTTTTTCAAACATTCATCAACCATAAGAAAACAATCACATGTGATATCTATTAACTACAGAACATGGAACACAAGATTTACGTGGAAACCTTTTCTAGAGAAAACTACAAAAAATCTCTTTATAATTATTTGTAGGCACCAACCTACTGTTACAAATATTTGTAGGAACCAACGTACTAGAGACACCAATCCGAATTGGTACAAATCCTGGTAACATAATTACCAACTTAACGAGAACTCTACAAAATTCTCGTTTTTTGGGGGGTCAAGTTTTTTACCCCGTTTTTAAAAATGGTGCTACTGGTAGCGCCCCCCCCCCCT
>ML781471.1:1121769-1142999 GCA_009831015.1 Picea engelmannii | reverse complement strand
AATTACAATTTTGGGTTTTTTATTTGTGTAGGGATTTGTTGTCAAAGCCACAATTTCAATTAGGTCGTAATTAGTTGCAATTTTAACGTTTAGAAAAAACATTTTCTTTAGGTAGCATCACGTTTTTATTTAGGTGTTGATTTTAAGGCTTTTCTAAGCAACTATTTTATGTTTTAAGGCCATGCTTGAAAAAAGTTGTAACTTTGACCCGGTTAGAAAAACCGGTGCTACCGGTAGCACCACTTTTTTATTTGAGGGTTGATTTTAAAGTTTTTTTGAGCAACCATTTGATCATAGCACCACTTTTTTATTTGGGGGTTGATTTTAAAGTTTTTTTGAGCAACCATTTGATCCTTTAAGCCCATGCTTGAGAAAAGTTGTAATTTTGACCCGATTACAAAAAATGGTGCTACTAGTAGCACCACTTTTTGATATGGGGGTTGATTTTAAAGTTTTTTTGAGAAACCATTTGATCCTTTAAGCCCATGCTTGAAAAACGTTGTAATTTTGACCCAGTTACAAAAAATGGTGCTACTGGTAGCACCACTTTTTGATTTGGGGGTTGATTTTCATGTTTTTTATGCAAAAATATGGGTTTTAAGGGCTAGAGTTCTCGTTTTGAGGTCACAATTCTCATTAAGTTGGTAACTTTGTTTGGTAGGAACCAACCTACTCATACAAATATTTGTAGACACCAATCTACTAAAGAAACCAATCGCCACCGCTAAGCACCAACTTAGAAAGAGACACCAATCTCTTGGTTTGAGAAACACCAACCTACTCTTATAGATCTTTGTAGACACCAATCCCCACCGCTAAGCACCAACTTAGCAAGAGACATCAATACGTTTGAGTGAGTTGCACCAACCTTCACTTCATCTTCTTGCTACTTCTGCCTTCACTAGGTCTTCTTGTTGTTTCTTCCTTTATCGGGTCTACTCACTACTTCTGCCTTCACCAAGTATTCTCATTACTTCCGCCTTTACCAAGTCTGACAAAAATTTGAATTTCCAAATGGTAACTTTCTCAAAGTTTTTTGTTTAGGGCCTCTTTCCAAGAATGCATTTGTACAGAATGCCACGTATCTAATTTTGTAAAATTGATTTTGAAATTGTTACCCAAGGTACTTCTACATGTCTCCTCTGTTCTCTAAAATTTTCACAGTCTGAAGAGTCCCAGAAAAGAAGTTATAGTGAAAATGCCAAGATGACTTGTTTGAAATTGATTTCAGGAGCATTTAGGAACCCTAAATTCTATAGGGAATATCTATGAAAGTATAGCGAATCAACATCTAAAATTTGTACCACATGTACAACAATATCTCTCCTTTGTTTCTGCAAATTTTCAAGGTCTGAAACATTCCAAAAAATAAGTTATAGAGAAAGTGCTAAGCTGACCCATTTGAAACAAATTTTAGGAGCATTCAGAAACCCTAACATCCATAGGACATATCTCCAAAACCATAGTGAACCATCATTTGAAATTTTTACAACATGTACACCAAAATCTCTCCTCTGTCTCTGCAAAGTTTCAAGGTTTGAAACATCCCATAAAATAATTTATAGTGAAAGTGCCAAGTTAACTTGTTTGAAACTGATTTCAGGAGCATTCAGGAACCCTAAATTCCACAAGGAATATATATGAAATTATAGCGAAACAACATCTGAAATTTGTACCCCCTGTACACCAAGATCTCTCCTTCGTCTCTCCCAAATTTCTAGGTCTGAAACATCCTATAAAAAAATTGTCATGAGAATTCCAAGATGTCCTGAAATTGATTTCACAATTCAATCTTTGTTAATCTCTTTTTCACACAAACACTTTCTCTCAATGCTTTCTCTTTTTATACTTTTTCATAACCCTTCATTAATGGACATTTCCATTAATTAAATAATTAATTCCAAATACCATGTCAAAATACTCCAAATACCATGAGAAAATACCCCAAACCCTTGGGTTTGAAACCACCATTTAATTTTTTACTTTTTTCACATGCACCGCTTTTTAATATACTTGTGTGTGTGTGTGTGTGTGTGTGTGTGTGTCTATATATATATATATCTTGGAAATGCTGTGTCTATTGTAATGTTGCAATATGACTTTAATGACATCATTAATCCTTTGACATCAATGACAATAATTCCAACACAGGTTAAAAGATATTCCTTGACTAAACATTCTCGGGACATTGACCATCTAATTTGCATAGAAAGCGCCAAGATCATTGAAAGGATGGACCACTGTGGTAAAAAAAAGGTTCAAGATTCCCTTGAAATTGAATTAAATGATAACATCAACAAAGCCGAAGGTTTTAAAATTAATGAAACTTGGAGGCTTGTTATTCAAAAATTAAAAATTAAAAATGAAGACAATAATGATTTGGAATAATTTAGTCAACTTACTTTTTAGTTATAACTAATTATTTATTTATGGATTGTGAGATCATTAAATCTTGAGCTTAAAAACCTCCTGATGATGATCCCTTCCAGTGGATCAAAATGTCGAGAAAATGAAAATATGAATGGAGCTCCATCCCTTTGAATCACATCAAATGTTTTATCACAATTGGAATCAACATAATAGAAGTTCACAATGCTATTTGCAAGGAAGGACCATACTGGAATATTTACTTTGAATATGATTGATATCCACTGCAAATAAAATGGCCCACACTCTATCTTCCCCTTCTCTTATGGCATTGCCATATTTATGAGATACCCTTGACAATCCCCAATTGTTTTCGTACTTTGTATGCGATCAATTGTCTAGTGTTTTTGCAAGTAGTGCAATGCTTTCTGATCGCCACTCATAATTACATTGTAGAAAGATTGCACATTGTAAAGTATCAAAGACTTTACGTCAAACTCTATTGTTATCGAATATAAAATTGCACTAAGAGACTATCCCACAATTATATCTACTAGTTGTTGCTCTATTTAATCCACGAGAATGCATATCATGCATAATACATTTACAATGGTATTAAATGTCTTTGCACATGAGGGACAAGTAAATATTAGATCCTCCAAAATTGCAAATGTATAATTTTTTGTAAAGTAATGGTTCATAATGACCACTAAGAGGATTAGCATCATGAAACAAGATGCATATGGATCTCTATTTGCATTTTTGTTGAATAGAAAATATCTTATTTTCTTTGTTAGTGACCAAGTTCCAATTGATATATTAATGATCTAGATTATTTTCGGCACAAAATGAGAATGGAGATATAATAAAGAAATGTACAGAGATATCTCGGAAATCCAATAATATAACATAACTGTATCAGAGATGCAACCATAAACACAAAGATATAGTAATACACAATTTTCTATTAATGAGAGAAAATGTACAAAGACTATAAAAATACAGGGTGAAAGACTTGCTAGAATGGTGATAGCTTATCTCTGAGAAGAGATGTATCTATTACTCGCAGTCACAAGAAGATGATTTTACAATGAGGCTCCAAAGGCCTTTTTATCATAAAGAAAATCCAAAACCCTAACCCTAGAAGATGAAAATCCAACTATTTTGTGGACCCCGTTTTGGGTAGTTTGATGTATCAACTTTTCGGGGGCGTAACTTTGGCATACGATCTCTGTTTGGGGCACACAATAGCTCATTGGAAAGGTATCGTTGAGGAGATTCATTTATGGGGATCAATCAGAGTGTTTGGATATTATTGAAAATATCGATCCCGAAATACCTTCATTTAGGCCCTCAAAATGGCCCCAAAAGTTAAAAACTGCTAAAAATAGTAAATTACCAAAATTGCCAGAAAATTGTTTTGAGACAGTTGGAAAAGGTGGGTGGCCAATAATATCCACTTGGATCAATCCTCCCTCCTTAAGAATCAACAGTCTCCATTTCTTTGAGTTCCCGGGGGAGAGGGAAAAGTGTTTGCTGAATCTGCATCTTGATAACTTGCTTACCTTGTTGGAGAAGTTGTGTTGCTTAGCTTGTTGAAGGTTGTCACGAAGCAGTGGCTGGAAGGGTTGGAAATTTTTAACCAGTTTGGCTACATGAGATGCCTGTGTGGAGAAGGAATATTTACACTTTGTTGCAATCTTGTCGACCTTCTTCTATTGGATAGAAGGTGCTTGGACTGAGGCTGCAATGGTGTTCTTATGTTCACACTTTGAATAGACTGTGAAGAAGCTGGGACAATAGTCAGAATTACCTCAGGTATCTTGTAGAGATGACCCACCAGAGTAACAATGACACTATGGGGTCGAGACTTATAAATAACATGGCACTTCCACATATATGGTTGGCCCAAGAGAACATCACATACATCCATGGGGGAATCATCACATAATACCTCATCCTTGAAGGGTTGGATGCCGTATGACAATCAACATTGCTGGCTAACACAAAGATATTGTCCCTGGCAAAGCCACTCGATGTTGTATGGTTGTGAGTGTGGTGTTGTTGATAATCCCAATTGTTTGATGACCTCTGTTGAGATGACATTCTTCTTTCTTCCACTATCAACAATAAAATGAAATGAGGTTCCCTTCACCCACATTTGTGAATGAAAAATGTGTTCCCCCTCTTCAGAATCTATTGGTTCTTTTGGTTGAATTACTGTGGTTGCGAAAATAACAGTGTGGTCTGCGTCGATGATCTACTTCTATCAGTATTTTCAGAATCAAATTCTGAATCAGTGTTCGACTCCTTGTATTTTATCTCAGCTAGTGATGAATGTTTTAAGCAAAATTCATCGGTCTTGTGCCATGGGATTTTGTGGAAATCACACCATTTTCTAGTGCCCTTCTTCGTCTTTTCGTGACCCTTCTTTTCCTGTGGCTTGGACTAGTTTTTAGGATGTTGTTTGTTAGGGTCGTCTTTATCATACTTTGGTTTTTGCGGATTTGTAGATCTGAACTCCCATTTGTTCTGGTGCTTAAAATTCTGCTCAATATTAACAACATATCGATAAGCACAACCGAGTGATGAGATGTCCAAAAAATCCATTTCAGTTTGGATGTATCTGTGTAGAGCCCCATGGTATTTGAGAACCAAATGTCGTTCGGAGTCTTTGATACCCATCTTTGTGCACAAGGTATGGAAGGTATTGGTGAAATCCAGAAGTGCTTAGCCCCTTTCTTGCCACAATGTGGTCCATCTCATGTATTGGTCCTCATAGTTGCTAACATGGTAATATTGTTCCTTTACCGCATCCACAAAAAAATCCCAAGTGGGCTCAGCCCCATATATTCCAGAATCCTCTGTGGAAATTTACTCCCATTAAGTTTCCCACCAATGTTTGACATGGGAGAGAATCTTAAGGAGTGCGAAGGTGATCTTTTTCCTATCGAAGAAATTATGAACAGAGAAATAACCTTCTAGCAGATTTAACCATTTTTCTATGGCATCTGCATCTATCTGTCCTTCAAATATGGGAATATCAAAATTAACTTGTACCTTGAAAGGTGAGGTACTTCCAAAGTGGCCTCTTAATGAAGACGTGCCTATTGTTATTGGCAGGTGTTGAAGGATGTGGGAAAATTTCTCCATCATTTCATCCCTTTGTTGCGTGAGAGCTTGCTCAAGCAATAGATTAATAGAATCATCTTCTCTGTCATTTTTCTTTTCTTCCGCCATGGAGGGTTTCTTGGATGTGTGAGAGCAATTTCTTCAAGAGAGACAAGCTCGAGACCCAAATTTCTATACTCGGACCTCATCGGGGACATGCATTGAAAAACGATCAAGAGAAGCCTACTTTGATACCACTGATCCAGATTATTTTCAGCAAGAAATGAGAGCAGAGATATAATAAAGCAATGTACAAAGATATCTCAGATATCCAATAATATAACATAAATGTATCATAGATGAAACCATAAACACATAGATACAGTAATACACAATTTTCTATTAATGAATGAAAATGTACAAAGACTGTAAAAATATAGAGTGAAAGACTCACTAGAATGGTGGAAGCTTATCTTTGAGAAGAGATGTGTCCGTTACTCGCATTTGAAAGAAAATGATTTTACAATGAGGCTCCAAAGGCCTTTTTATCATAAAAAAAATCAAAAACCCTAACCCCGGAAGATGAAAAGCCAACAATTTTGTGGATCCCGTTTTGGGTAGTTTGGTGTATCAACTTCCCGAGGGTGTAACTTTGGCATACAATCTCTAATAGGGGCACACAATAACTCATTGGAAATGTATCATTGAGGAGATTAATTTCAAGGGATAAATTAGATCCTTCAAATTTAATTGAGAAGCTCGATCCCGAAAAACCTTCATTTAGGCCCTTAAAATGGCCCCAGAAGTTAAAAACTACTAAAAATAGTAAATTACCAAAATTGCCAAAAAATTGTTTTGAGCCAGTTGGAAAAGGTGGATGGACACTGATATCCACATGGATCAATTAATCCACTTGGATAGACATAATATGAAAAATGTATCTCCCCATAGTTCTCTCTCAGTTTCATTTAGGGTTGCATATGCAGATAATCACATATTTGAAAGATATTTGTCAATGTCATGAATACCATGCAACTGATACAAAAAACCAAATCCCAATTCGTATTGATATGAATCTAATGATTCTACTTTTTCGTTGTGTAAACAAATTAGGAAGTGATCTATCAAGACATTTTGTAGCTCAATTGAAGAATAAGGAAAAATGAAACAAAACTTGAAATGCATCAAATAGACAGTCTCCTGCAATGTACGAAAATGCATCTAATCTAAAAAGACCATTGTTACTTGGAACTTGATCAATGTTGTTATGTACAATGCAATGCTCATTCATTTGATAGATTTCAACATTTACTAATTTTTTCATCTTCTAATTTGTGTTTTTAAAGCTATTCCTAAGTTATGTTTATGATATTACTTAATTAGGGAAAAAAGAACAATATATTTTCAAAAATGCAAACTTGGTTTTTTGTCTCCTTTAACTTTGATTTTTTGTAGTTGTTATAGCTTGTTCATGAAAAGAAAAGAAGTAACCAGTCTTTAATTACATCAGATACATATTATGAATTAAAAAATATTACAATCCATCATCTTGTTGTTTGGGAAGATTGACTATTGTAGAAAAAATAAATATAAATATGTATCCAATACCTAGTCAATGGGACTTACATATAGTTCGCTATCACTAATATAAAACTAATGTATTCACTATTAATGTCCAATGTGAGGTAAATAAGGAGGGATTAGGAAGTACAAACAAAGTCTCAATAAAAAACGAGATATTGAAGCCAATGTTAAGATGGGCCATTGTTAATTATAGCTCTACATTAGCATAAATGCCTCCTTTCTTATGTATATATTGTAAGAAGTAAGAAGTATTCGAAGGAATCCTAGAAATTACTTTTATGTAAAAATTTATTAAGGCTTCCTAGGAAATACCTTTTCCAATCATAGTTTACAATATCTAAAAGTAAATGACTAAAGAGTACTAGGAAGAAATGTATGAGAAACATTTGCATTTTTAATAAGATACCTATTCATAATTTAATTTTGATAGTCAAAATAGAATCATTAATAAATGTTATTAATAAAAACTAATACTTCTAAAAATAATAAACAAGTGATATTGTAATGATGATGTCCATGTAGTTGATGACAGAAAGAGTAGAATGCAAGATTACCAATACATCTTGCACATTGTTTATGAAATATTCCAGATACAATATAATATGCAGAACAAAAATATTTGATAAGCAAAGGTAGAACAAGAATGATATATCTAGAAAAATATCACAATAATACCATAATAACACAAGAAAGAGAACCTTTATTAATGATAGCAATGTTCACTTGCCTCTTCGAGAGAGAAACCTCCAATAGAGCATAGCTCTATTACAATAATATCCAAGACAAAAATATTCAATGCCTCCTACTCTTATTTATACTAATTCTACCTTCTAAGGAAACTTCTAGAGGAAGATCTTTCTAGAAGTGAAAGCTTCCATTAGGTCTTCTTACATTTACTTATTATCCCCTATTTATTAAGCCTTATTAACTAATGTAGGCCTTTATTACATAGAAAACATATCCTAATAACTAATGACCCATGGAAATGGGTTAGGATTTGATCCTAACATGCCCCCCCCCTTCAAAAGCAATCTTGTCCTCAAGGATGCAGGTGCGGAAACTGCTAGAGTATAGTCGTTGGTTCCCATGTCGCATCCTCTGGTGATGTGTCCTTCCACTAGATAAGCACTTCTTTGATAGTTCTGCCACAAAACTAACATTCACGGTGATTGAGGACTACATCTGGTTGGAGCCAAAGGGAGCCTTCTTCATATAACTCTGGAAGGATGATTTGGACCATGCAGTTCTGTCCCACCATTTTCTTCAGACAAGAAACATGGAACACTAGATGGATTTTGGAAGTGACCAGAAGGGCCAATTTGTAGGCCATTGAACTAATACATTGGATGATCTGGTACGGACCATAAAACTTGGGTTCCAACTTGTGATATCCCTGATCTTTGAGACATGTTTTCTTGTAAGGTTGGAGCCAAAGAAACACCTGATTTCCTTCATGAAAAAACCTTTCTGAATGATGTTGGTTCACTTGTTGCTTCATGCAATTTTGGGCCATGTGGAGGTTTTCCTTCAGAGCCGTGAGGGTGGCTGTGTGAGCTTGCAACATTGTATCAATATATTGGACCTAAAATGTGCCTAGAATATAGGTAGTGACTGTAGGTGGGCGTTGGCCATACATGGATTCATATGGGGTCATTTTAGCGGTCGTATGATAAGAAGTATTGTACCACCATTCTACCAAAGGGAGCCATTGCACCCACTAGTTTTGTTTGTCCGAATAAAATAAAAAAAAGTAGGTTTCCAAACATTTGTTGACCACTTTCGTTTGTCCATTAGACTGGGGGTGATAGGATGTTCTCATGTTGAGTTGGGTGCCCTAAAATTTAAACAACTCTTTCCAAAATGTGTTGGTGAAAGTGGGGTCACGATCAAATATTATAGAGGTGGGCATGCCATGTAACTTGAAAATATGATCAAGGAAAACTTGTGCTACTAGTGATAGCGTGAAAGGGTGGGGTAAGGCACAAAAATGAGCATACTTAGAGAGGTGATCAACCACCACCATGATGACGGACTTTTTTCCATATTTAGGAAGGCTCACAATAAAATCCATGGAGATTTATGTCCATATAGAAGCTGGAATGGGTAGGGGTTGTAGGGCGCCTGGAGACTTGATAGTTTCACCTTTATTACATTGGAATACCTCAAATTATGTGACAAAGTGAAGGATATCCTTCTTCATTCCTTCCTAGAAAAAAGAATGATGGGCACGGGCATATGTCTGTTGGAAGCCTGAGTGGTCAACAATAGTTGATGAGTGCAACTCATTTAAGAGTCGTGACTTGAGTGATGAAGAGGGTGAGAGAAACAATCAATCCTTATATATGAGAATATTGTCCTGCCAAGTGTAGCTGATGGGAGGATTAGGGTCCTCCTAAAGGCATTGAATTAACTTGGAGAGATGCAGATGTGAGAGCCACTCTTGGCATACTTATTCAATCCAATCAGGGACCGGTATGAATAAGGAAAAGAGGGATCTTTCTTCCTCATGTTAGCGTGATATAGCATCGACTACTATATTATATTTTCCCTTTTTGTATATAATTTCATAATCATAACCCAACATTTTGGTCAACCACTTATTTTGTTCTAGGGATGATAGGCGTTGCTCCAAAAAATATTTCAGACTATGGTGATATGTTTTGATCTGAAAAGGACGTCCCAAGAGATATGGCCACCATTTTTGCACTGCATGGAGAATGGACATCATTTCTTTTTCATATGTAGATCTTCCAAAATTGCGGCCACTCAATTCTTGGCTAGTAAAGGCCAAAGGTCTACCATCTTGTGTGAGCATTGCGCTTATACCAGTGCTAGAAGCATCTGATTCCACCACAAAGGTCTTATTGAATTAAAACACTGCTAGGACATGAGTGGTGCACATGGATATCTTTAATTATGTGAAGGCTTTCTCAACAACAAGTGTCTAATGAAATGCATTCTTCTTAAGAAGGTTGGTCAATGGCTTAGCAATTTTTCCATAATAGTGGAAAAATTTCTTGTAATATCCCGTGAGACCAAGAAAACCCCTTAGGCATTTTAAGGTCTTGGGTCATGGCCATTCTTGCATAGATTGTATCTTTTGGGGTCCACTTTTACCCCTTCGTGATTGAAAAATGTGTTCCAAGTATTCCACTTCACTGGCTCCAAATGAACATTTGGTCTTTTTGACAAAAAATTGGTTTTCCTGCAGCAAGTGAAGGACTTTGTCCACATGAAGAAGGTGGATATCCCAAGTGTGGTTTTAAATGAGGATGTCATCAAAGAAAACCAAGACAAACTTTCAAAGATTCAATAATTTATTCATGAGACTTTGGAAGGTGGATGGGGCATTTCAATGGCCAAAAGGCATGACCAACAATTCATAATCTCCTTCATGAGTTCTAAAAGTAGTACTCGGAATATCTTACTCTTTCATCTGGATCTGGTGATAGCTGGAGTGAAGGTCTAATTTGGTGAATACATAGGAACCTTGGAGTTCATCCAATAGATAATTAATGACAAGAATGAGAAACTTATCTTTGATGGTCAATTTATTCAAGGCATGAAAAATCAGGGCACATGCGCCAAGTACCTTTTTTCTTTAAGACCATTACCACTGGGGAAGAATATGGGTTGGTACTGGGGAAAATTACCCCTTCCTCCAGTAATTATTGTACCATATTTTCTATTTCATTTTTCTGAGAAAGTGGATATTGGTAGGGATGTACATTGGGAAGTTGACTAGCTAGAAGGAGAGGGATGCTATGATCATGATCACCCATGGAGGGAGGTAAGGTTGTGGGAATATTTAAGACCTTAGGGTACTTGTTGAAGATGAGTTGCAGGATGGGAGGAACTACCTGAGAGGCATGTTCAGTGACCTGGATGGAATTAAATTGAGAAATCACACCATGGTGGCCTTTCTTCAACAATTTTTCCATCCTGTGAGAGATGATGGTTTCACGAGAGCCCGCTTGGAGACCTAAAAGGGTATATGGGTGAGCGTCTTGGGTGAAGCTCATATATAATTCTTGATAATGCATTGTGATTGGCCCAAGAGTGCGAAGCCATTCCACTCCTAATACAATATCACAACCACCCATGGAAATAGAGAACATGTGGGTTTTCAGAATATAATCACCCATTAGGAGTTTGACATTCTCACAATGGCCCCCACACTTCATAGTACCACCATTAACAATGAGGATTTGAAAATTAGAAATAGGGCGGACAAAACAATGAATCTCATCAACAAGCCTACGATGAATAAAATTATGGGTGCTATCACTATCAATCAACACCACCACCGAACGATGTTTGATGTAGCCGTTGAGCTTCATTGTTTGTGGGGCTGAAATACTTAAGAGTGCATGAAGTGATATGATAGGTTCCTCCGGCTCCACAGGGGTTACAACTAGATATTCGACATGATCACTAGGTGAAGCCTTGTCTGGGGTAGGAGCCTCATTGAATGGGATGTATTCATAAGGAGACAAAGTAGATGCATCAATCTAGAAGAACTTTTCTTCTCTACATTTATGCCCTAGTGAATAATTTTCATTTGAATAGTAGCAATGTCCTTTCCTGCGACGTTTCACCATTTCAGCTGGAGATACCTTTTGGACCTTCAATGTTTGTTTCGGAGCTGGGTGAGCCCCGGGGCAAGGATGGGTGAGAACGAGAGACTTCATGGGTGGGGCCTGAAGGATGGTCTCAACTTCCATTGATAATTGACATGCTTGCAACCAGGTTGTTGGATGATGCATGCTCACATGAGCCTGAATGGCTTCCTTTAAGCCACTGATAAAACATTCAAGGTAAAATGCATTAGTAAGCCATCATTCCAGATAACAAACTATTCAAATGTCATGATGAAATCTATGTCTAATCCAGTTTGGCGCAGCTTGGTGAGTCTACCCAAAAAATGTGATTCCCTATCAAAACGGGAAAAAACTGCTTTAGTAAACATGTTCCAACTGTTTGTTCCTGGATAACATTTCTTATGCTGCTGCCACCATTGCCATCATTCTTGATCCAGGTACAAAATCCATACATGGAGTTTGGTCTCATCATCCCAAATATTATGGAGGGAGAAGTATTGTTCCATTTGAGAGACCCACCTTGTTGGGTTGGATGCATCAAATTTATGCATGTCAACTTTGGGAAGCTTATTCCAAGAGGGTGGAGAACCCCAAGGAGAGTGGGAGGAATGAGTATGCTCATAATGGGAATGTTGAGTGTTCTCTGCATTGGGATATACCTTCTTACCTTTCATGAATGGTTGCATGGCGTCACATATGGATGCTTGGATTGTTGCAGGGAGGGCGTTGTTGAGTGTTGATTGTATGATAGTGGGGATGGGGTCCATTCGTGATGCTAAGTTTAATATCCAAGTATTGTTGTCTTCTTGGGTCTAAGATCAGGTGGTTGTCATGGTAGTGGCTTAGGTAGTAGATGAGGTGTCGGGATAGAAATCGGGACCATAAAAAGTGAGATGTACAAGGGTGATTAAGACAGAGAGAGGAGTCCAATGGGATAAGTGTCAAATAAGGGTGTCTCGGAATGGAGTGGGACTGTGGAGAAAAAAGGCTTAAAAGTGAAGGGTACCACTACGATCGGAATGAAGAGAAGAATGCCATGGACTAGGTTGCAAATAAGGGTGCTGATGGGCCCCATAATTGTTGTTTTACTCCTATGAAGTTATACTTCGAGCTGAATAATACTACAGTGATGAAATGGCCAAATGCTTAACAAGAAAAATGTGTAGGAATTTTGCAACCAGAATGTAGGAGACACAGTTGCATGGTAATAGATCTTGCATTTTCTATTTATTTTTCTACCCCAAGGGTTCTACAGACAAGGGTTTTCCCTGTGCTATAGCTCTTTGATATACGTTCAGGGTCCAACAATAGTACTCAGCCCAATATCTCAGGGAACCAACTAAGGAGGCTAGACCGTACCCTTAGTTGTACTATCTGACTACCCAGGTGTTACACATTAAAGAGGATTTTCGCAGGTTGCTATATAGGTAGGGTGCAAGAATGTCCGATTCTCGTAGGCTGCACCATAGCTAGGTTTCTCTATAGGCAAGGTGCGAGAATGCTCATATGTGGGAAAACGAGCATCTTCTCGATGCTTCTAGAAGGAGAAACTTCCATGGTGAGGTGGCATCCAAATGGTTTGGATCTTACTCGCTTTCATGATTTGGTGGGATCATCCTAACCTCCTCAGCTTATCCTCTTCAACTTATAAAAGGAGAGGATCTCTCATGGAGAAAGTTGGCTTGGATGAGATTAGCTTTTGAGTTTGGAGATTGGATTGGATTGAGCTTTGGAGATTGTTAGCTTGGCTAGATGAGCCATTTTGTCAAGATAGATTGTGAATATTATCAGATCTATGCTCTCAAAATTCTTGGAGTGGAAGTGTGTGGGGAACAAAGGACATTTGGAAGGGACCTTATGACATCATGGCCATGGTTGTAATCTCTCTTTCACATTTAATATGATACAGTAATATGATTCTTTCCTATAAATCTTGTTGTGTTTTATTGTATGATTCCTTGATCACATACATAGTTTCATATTGAGTTTATGCTATTACTATCACTTTGGTTGGTTGTGTTCTTTTAGAGGATCATCATTGCGTGAGTGTTGGAACGGAGCTAGGATGGCGATGGCAAGAGGAAGTGATGTTTAAACAGTATGTCACCTATCCCTCTTTAGTTAGTAAATTCAATATTTAAAACTTAAGGAAAGCGTCATGTTCTGGTGTGTTTTGTTCTAGATCTAGGTGGATCTAGGGAGATCAGTTAGTGTCTGTACCTACTGATTTATCCAATAAAAAAATTGGTGACCATACTGGGGATCCAATTGTGAGACCCGGAAGGCTCAAAGTAGTGATGTGAGGAGGTCCAATGTTTCCATAAGAAGGAAAAACAAAAGGTTCCTCTGGAGTAGGGGTTCCTTCATTGGTCATTTCGGAAACTGAAGCCATTAAAACAAAGATCCAACCTAGAGTTTTCTAGGGAAAACAAACAACACACACCGAAATTCTAGTAAGCAAGCAAGCAAACAAAACCTTCTCGCAATGAGCTCACTAGTTGATGATGAAGTCCAATGTCGTGGGAACAAATTAAGAAGGGGCTGAGATAGAGCAGCTGGAAAAGTTACATTGATGACCTGCTTAACGGACTTACACCCTGGTGCAAGCTCTCACACATAATCGTGGGTATAACTTCCAAGGAGTCCGAGTGAATTTGGCCAACGTCGATTCCAGGTACTGTGAAGAATTTCCCCTCCATAGTCACCTTGTGTAAAGACATTAAAGAGATAGGCCACTAAGGTTACCAATCACTACAGTGATTCCTGGGAAAACAATTGACAGTCCGATCCATGCGCAAGGGCAGGGTATCTAGCCCAAAATCAACTTGAAAGGATTCCACTCATCATTGTGGGTATACTTCTCAAGCGACCCCCATAATACACGTAATCTCGACACCAAGACCAACAAAGCAGGGTGAGTAACTCTGCCAGTGTCAATGCGACCTCGTGGTTGACCCTTGTGTTAGGAGGGCTTCCCAGGACAAAATGTAGTAAGTGGATTTAACTCTCCCTATCACAAGATGCTATGTTTATTTTCATCTTTGGAAAGTTATCTTTCACACCTATTCCAAAGCCCTACGACTAATATAATGTAGGTTTGCTACCAGAAAATATAAAAATGTCTAATCAATTTTTATAAGCGCTTTATTTTATGGCTGTTGTTACTCAAGAGGAAAATGGCATGGACAATATGGTGTTTTGACCGACTTGAAATTTATGCAAAGAGATGAAGATGCAATATTTTCATTTCGATGAAAGTTATGCTACAAGAAGGAGAAAAGATTTATCATTCCCAGTAATCCCAAACTACGAGCTAGGGATTACTTTTGTTTTGTTTTAAAGCTTGCATAAAAATGAAAACAATCCCAAGCTTAGTCTTTGTTCTTGCTCATGCTCGTAAATACATGAGAATAAGTTACCGAGATTAGTCTTTGTTCTTTCTCATGCTCGTAAACCAATGAGAATGTAACCGAGTAAACTTTTATCATTTTTTCGGACTCGTAAAGGTTATATGAAAAAGGAAACCCCTGGAGTTCCCTTTAAGCTCTTTTTAGACTCTCTAAACATGAAAATATTGCCGAGTGACCTTGTTCTCTTCATGCTCATTAAAGTATTTGAAGAAAATGTCTATTGAGCGATATTTTATCTCTTTTCCGGTCTCATTAGACTACTTTACAAAAAAGGAACTGAGAGAGTTCTCTTTAAGTGTTTTTCAGACTCTCTAAACATGAAAAACCCTTGAGTTTTCTTTCTTTAGACTCATTAAACAAACATCGAAAGGCCCATATGGGATCGAACCACTCCTTCTTAGGGTTCGTTAAACATACTTCAAGGGACTCGTCCGAAGGATGAGATTAAATTAACAAGCATATGTTATCCTCCTCAAGCTTGTGTAAACATAAAGAGGTACTCGCCATAAATGGTGCGGGAAAAATTGGGAAAGAAATGTATCTAAACCTGTATTCTGTGGAAGAGTCACTTTTGAACATAACACCCTTTCACTCTCTTTGTGTCTATGTTGGAAAATATGCTTGTCTCTTGATCATACTCCTTATAAGATTACAAATTGGTCTATGATCCCTGTTGTTCAGTCAGTGTTTCCAAGACAGTTGTCGTGTCGTCAATATGTTCAAAAAATAAGTTCAACCCAAAAATCCTTCTATTGCGTCAGCCATTTCTGCAGTCCTTAAGCCTTCTATTGCGTCAACCATCCCTGAGTCAGTCTCAAATCACTTGTTACTATGATCTACATCAAATCTTGTTTCTTGTTTCGTGTCATTGATGAGGGATACATTAATGCTCTCCTATGATGAGTCTTTTCCTGTCGACTTCAACTCATTATCTAGGAATTAGACTTAGAAACCAATTGGCACCTTGGAACTTGCATGCCTCAATGGTAGGTTTCCTTGCTTTCAACAATGGTTTTTCATCATTGACCCCTGATCGGAAGATTCTACTGAGTGTTCAACTTCAGCTCATTAATTCACATTCGTTAGATTGTACTAGTGTAACTTGGGATTCATTGACATTAATGGTGATTTCCCTCACAGTTGTTAATGGTATACAATAATGACCGATAATCAAGTGGTTTCTACCATGTTCGACCTCAACACATGTATTCGCATGGTTAGATTCGTACTATAGAGTGGTGGAGATGAAGACACTAGATCTTTTCTGACAAATTCAGGTTGCATTGGAGTATTTTCAGTTTGTACTGTTGCATAGATCCACATTGTATGTCTCATGGCTATGTTCAAATTTGAGTCTTTAACACATAGATCCACATTGTATTTTTGGTGGCTATGTTTAGATTTGAGTCATATTGGCATGGATCCACAGTGTATGTTTGGTGGCCATGACCTATCATACTTGACATGGATCTTCGCATGTCGACATTTATGCTCTGATTCATTTGTATTATGAGTATGGGAATGCCTACCTTAGTGATGATATATTATTGTACTATATTTCCTTGTTTGTTGGCAGGTTTCTGACCGACTGTTCCTTGTTCCCTACACACACTCGACAAAGTATTTCAGCTATCACTCTGTTCTAACTTCATACTTTGGGGGGATCTTTGTTACACATTATTTTTGTCATCCCTATGACTGTTAATGATGTAAACCTATCTGTTGCCTTCAGAGGGGTCAGTGGCCTGAGTTCTTGAAGAAAGAAGAAAGAAGAACTTTTCCTGAGAAAAGAAGTTGCATTTCCCTTTGTAAAAACCCTATTAAAGAGGATGTTCGCAGGTCTCTATATAGGCAAGGTGCGAGAATGCCTGATTCTCGTAGGCTACACCATAGCTGGGTTACGAGAGGTTCATAGGTTGCTCTATAGGAAGGGTGTGAGAATGCTCATACATGGGAAAAACAAGCATCTTCTCGATGCTTCTAGAAGGAGAAACTTCCATGGTGAGGTGGCATCTGAATGGTTTGGATCTTACTCGCTTTCATGATTTGGTGGGATCATCCAAACCTCCTCACCTTATCCTCTTCAGCTTATAAAAGGAGAGGATCTATCATGGAGAAAGTTGGCTTGGATGAGATTAGCTATTGAGTTTGGAGATTGGATTGGATTGAGCTTTGGAGATCATTAACTTGGCTATATGAGCCATTTTGTCAAGATAGATTGTGAATATTATCAGATCTATGCTCTCAGAATTCTTGAAGTGGAAGTGTGTGGGGAACAAAGGACATTTGGAAGGGACCTTACGACATCATGGCCATGGTTGTAATCTCTCTTTCACATTTAATATGATACAATAATATGATTCTTTCCTATAAAGCTTGTTGTGTTTTATTGTATGATTCCTTGATCACATACATAGGTTCATATTGAGTTTATGCTATTACTATCACTTTGGTTGGTTGCGTTCTTTTACAGGATCATCATTGTATGAGTGTTGGAACAGAGCTAGGATGGCGATGGCAAGAGGAAGCAACATTTAAACGGTATGTCACCTATCCCTCTTTAGTTAGTAAATTCAATATTTAAAACTTAAGGAAAGCGTCAAGTTCTGGTGTGTTTTGTTCTAGATCTAGGTGGATCTAGGGAGATCAGTTAGTGTCTGCACCTACTGATTTATCCAATAACACCAGGTACTAGAGAGTATATTCTTGAGTGTTGTTCTCGGTGACACTATAATAGTTAGGCGACCGATCAGTTTATCTATGGAGGGCTTCATGATGCATAGGTTGATTCGTATACATGTGTTTTCGGATGTACTACCAATCGAAGGGGTATCGACTAGGGTGGCCAACAGATGTGTTCTTAAGTACCACTTGTATTTCCTGTGTGTATGAATCCCCGACCACGGTTTTATGCTTGTAATGACATATCTATGTAGCTTAAAGACGTCATAATACGTATCTACCCTAAAAAAAAAAATTACCCCACAAGTTGTGCCCAGGAAAGAGCTCTGGTACCACTTCCAATATTACAGATATAATATAATATGAAAAACAAAAATATTTGGAAATAAATGGCAGGACAACAATGATATATCTAGAACAATATCAGAATAATACCAGAATAACACCAGAAAGAGCACCTTTACTAATGATAACAATGTTCACTTGCCTCTTTGAGGGGGAAACCTTCAACACAACATAGTTCTATTACAATAAACTCCAAGACAAAAATATCCAATGCCTCCTACTCTTATTTATACTAATTCTACCTTCTAAGGAATCTTCTAGAGGAAGATCTTTCTAGAAGCAGAAGATTCTATTAGGTCTTCTTAAATTGACTGATTCTCCTTTATTAATTAGGACTTATTAAATAATGTAGGCCTCTATTACATAGAAAAAATATCCTACTAACTAATGACCCATGGAAATGTGTTAGGATCAGATCTTAACCGTTTAACCATATTTTAGTGGATGAGACAATTCTTTTAGGAAATTTTGTGTTGGAATTATTGTCATTGATGTCAAATGATTAATGTTGTTGTTGTCATTGATGTCATATTACAACATTACAATACACAAAAAAATTCCAAGATTGATTTATATATAGGTTTACAAGTGTATTAAAAAGGGATGCATGCGAAAAATTTAAAAGTGAAATGGTGGTTTCAAACCCATGGGTTTGGGTATTTGCCCATGGTATTTGGAAAAGTAAAATAAAGAGAGAGAGTCAATTATTTAACTAATGGACATGCCCCTCTTTGAAGGATTATGAAAAATTATAAAAGGACATAGTATTGAGAGAAAGTGTGTGGGTGCAATATGTAGTAACGTTTGAAGAAGTGGATGAGCACAGATTGAATATCATTCCAAAAAGGAAGAGTTGCAAAATCAATTTTAGGTCAGCTTGGAATTTTCGTGATAATTTTTTTTTTCTAGGATGTTTCACACCTTGAAGTTTTTCAGAGGCAGATGAGATATCTCTATGTACATGTAGTTAAAATTTCAAATGTTGGTTCGCTATACTTTCATAGATATGCCCTGTGGAAGTTAGGGTTCCTGAATGCTCCTAAAATCATTTTCAAACAATTCAGCTTGACACTTTTGCTATAAATTATTTTCTAGGATGTTTCAGACCTTGAAATTTTGTAGAGAAGGAGGAGATATATCTGTGTACATGTGGTCAAAATTTCAGATTTTGGTTCACTATACTTTCAGAGATATTCCCTATGGAATTTAGGGTTACTGGATGCTCTTGAAATCGGTTTCAAATAGATCAACTTGGAATTTTCACTATAACTTATTTTTGGGATGTTTCAGACCTTAAAATTTTGTATAGGAGGAGGAGAGATATTTGGGTACATTTGGTAATATTTCATATGTTTCTCACTATACTTTGGAGATATTCTCTGTGGAATTTAGGGTTCCTGGATACTCCCAAAATCAAATTCAAAGAGGTTTGTTTGGAATTTTCACTACAAATTAATTTTTGGTACTCTTCAAACTGTGAAAATTTTAGAGAACATAGTAGACATAAAGAATTATTGTTGGAGTACTTCACACACACCTATGATTTATTTTTCCTAAGCTTTTCCCTATGTTTATTAGTCATTATTCAGTCTCCTAAAGTTTATGGAGAATATTCCTCTAGGAGAATATTCTCTTTAGTTTTCACTTCAGTTTGATCAATTGAGTGGAGTCTAGATGCTACATTGGGATTATCACCATGCAACATTGGTATCATCACCAACTAATTCTCATTTTCCTTTTTATCATCACTATACTATCACATTACTCATGATTCCATGATCTCCTCCTCACTTCACTATGTTTCGGTCAGTTAACTAAAGACTAAGAGACTAGTTAACTCAGACTAGGTGGTAGTTCACTCCCATAACTTCCTGAGAGACTAGAATAGGTGGTCGTTTACTCCCATAACTGCTGGTGTGTGTCCATATCACTTGATACCACCACTATGGTACATTATATTCTCCTCCAGTGCGCATTAGTTGAGTTATACATAGTATATCATGTGTAAATTATCATTCATTCTTTTGGTTAATGATAATTCTTCTATTCTTTCTCTCCTGCTTCTATTTTCTCATATTTTCTCTGCAACTGTGTATGTAAATTCCCATATAGATGTATTATGTGTAGGTTCAACACATTTAAATGGTATCATACCCGACATACTGCTAGGGAAAATACACACCAAATTATTTTTGCAAGTACCGAAGATTGAAGACAACGGGAAAATGGAATTTTCAAAAGAATTCATTCTTACACCATACAATTTGTTTGCATGGAAGGACAAGATGATCATGCATCATCGAAGTAGAGGATTGTATAGGTTAACCATGAACATAGATATAGAACCAACATAATCCATAGAAAAATTCAAGTATCTAAATCGAATGGATGAAGCATTTGGAACAATTTGGATTCTCATTTCTCCTGAACTCCTCTTTCACATATCCTCCTATAAAACCCCCAATGAATCCTAGACCACCATGGAAGGGATTTTTTGAAAATAGTACTAGATGAGGGGACACATGATTGAGGTGGAATTTCTCACATTAGATCCAAAAACCTTCGACAATCTCCAATATTTCTTTACCAAATATAAGGATTTGTTGTCGCAACTCGAAGCTTGCGGGGTTGATAAATATAAGGAGGAGAAACAAATGGTTCTCCCCATTCTCTCCAAAATTGGTATAGACTACTCAATGTTTGTATCCACATTTCATTCAGTTAGATTTTCATCTGGATCTACCTAGAAAATTCCCTCTCTTGAGGACTTTATTGAGTCTCTGAAACAAGAGCAGAACAAGCTCATCAATATGGGAAAAATCAAAAGCCCAAAGGTGCATGCACTTACTATGCAAGATGGCAGCAGTCATCAATATCATAAATATAAAGAAAAAGAAAAAAGGAAAGCACATGAAAATATGAAGAAGGAAGGGTACTCAAAACCCTTCCACGATGCCTCTGGATCCAAAGGGGGAAAGGGAAGAAAAGGGGAGAAATGTGTTGGGTATGTGTTATATTATTTGCATGTAAGTGTGTGTGGGTGCGTCAGATATGACAACTGTGTCTGACGATCCCTTCACCTAGAGCTCTACCATGTGTGTCGGGCACTTTCCTAGGGGGGTCCCCGGGG
>ML781471.1:1093271-1106371 GCA_009831015.1 Picea engelmannii | reverse complement strand
AAAAATGTGCTAAGATATAAAGGATTTTGGCTACAATAATATCTAGAAGGGATTCTTTTTCCTTGAAAATGGCAAACTTTCTGGCAATGCAAACACCCCAAATGATGAGAAGGGGTAGTGCCTTAATCCTTTTGTTCCTAGTATTTTGTACCCAATACTTCCAGGCTTCTTCTATGGAAGTTCATTTCCAGGAGCAGGAAAAACCCAGTGCCAAGGAGACATTTCACCAATATTGGAGAGAAAAAGGGCATCTCAGAAAAAGATGAAAAGAAGTTTCCTCCTCTCCTTTACAAAGGGGGCACCAGCTCGACCCTTCTAAACCCCTTAGCTTCTTCCTTAATAGACACCACATGAACAATATATCCTTTAGAGGACATTTAGCTTTCCATATACCCTTCCACCACCAATAAGGAGCTTGTTGGAATCGCACAGATGACAGAAAAAGTATAACCCTCTTTTGGAGAATGTACCCCAAAGGGACTGAGATGAGAAATAAGTTCATCCTCCTAATATTTTATTCTGATATGACTTAACTTAAGTGCCCTAATAAACTCATTCCAAGGTGTAATGAAGGGTTCCTCCAGGTTCAAATCTTTTGCATCTTGCCAACCTTGGCTCTAGATCGAAGAGTGTTGTTCATTCACAATCTGACTTAGGTGAAAGATGCCTCTCTCATGAAGACTATCTATTAGATTTTGGGGAAGTAAGTGTTGACTAGTTTCACCAACCCATGGATCCCTTCCCAATCTGAGGGAGTTCCCTTTGCCAACCTTCTAGTCCAGACCCTGACTAATAACATCAAAATATTTTACCAAATCTTTCCACATGATGGATTCAGTTTGGTGACTTTTTTCTGGGTTCCTTATCCAATCCTCTAGTGAATCTGGGCAAATATTTTTTTTTTGGATGACCTTTGACCAAATATTGTTGGAGGAGATGAGTCTCCACCCTATCCTTGCAGCAAAAGCTGTATAGAACCAGTGTATATTTTTTAGACCCCATCCACCCATAAGATTTGGTAGAGCCAGGTAATTCCATTTGATCCAAGGAATCACAAAAATTTCCTTCTAGCCTCCCCAAATAAATTTGAAACATAATTTCCTTATTTTTTCCAGAGTTCCTTTTGGGATCCAAGCCATAAATAACCAGTAGATTGGGACAACCTCGAGGACTAATTTAACCAATATTATCCTTCCTTATCTGGATAACCACCTGAAGCTCCAAGATTTTAACCTTTTTTCAAGCTTTGATAATAACCAATTTCAATCTACTTTCGAGGAAGAGTTTGGTTTTAGATGAAAACCCAGATATTTTAATCCTTTATCCACTGGTTTTTCCAAATAAGGAAAAAGACCTTTGTAAAATTGTATTTTTGTTGGATCCATTAGGTGAGTGGAGAGAGTATATTTTGAGTTGTTTATAAGCATACCTGTAGCCCTACTGAACAAATCTAGGATGCAACACAACTTTTCAGCGTCTCCCCTTATGCCATTGTAGAAAATTAGAACATCATTAACAAACAACAAGTGAGTGAGGGAAAGAATATGGAAAAAGGGAATACCTATGAAGGATCTGAAGTTTTTGGCTTCCAAAAGAGCCCTACTTAAACCTTATACCACTAGAAGGAAAAGTAGTGGGGATAAAGAGCATCCCCACTGCTCGAAAACTTATGATTTCTTTCTCATGAAATATATCCATGTCTTCTTGGAAAAATCATCTACGAAGGAGACATAATATAGGGATCCACCAAGTGAAGGCATTGATCTAGGTGGATATTGGTGGCCACCCACCTATTCCAACTAGCTCCTTGTGTCCATTTTTTTGTTCAACGCGTTCTTCTATACTGCTTTGTAATTGTGAGTTCTACACTTTTGGGGATGTATGAATTCCCACACATCCTCTTGGTGGATACAGGTGGCCTCTCGCCTAATCCAACTGGCTTATTTTGTATGTTTTCATGTCAGCACATCTTGTTGTACTTCTAGAGCCGTTTTGGGGCCCTAAACATTGTCTTTTTGGCTCGCCATAGTCAAACTGTAGACATTGTTAGAGTTTGATGGTAGAATGTGTAGTTCTATTAAATACCTTTCCAAAGGGCTATCACACACCTAAAACGAAGTTTTATATGTATTTCTCTTAAATACACTTTCAAGTCAAGCATACAATTGATATGACCCCCAACGTGCCTCTACCTAATGGACTAGTCTATTGACACTCGTTGATGGAGAATGAAAAAATCAAGCGTTAGATCCAAGAGCTTCTTCAAAAGGGGAACATTAGGCCTAGATCCTCCCCTTGTGGATGCCCAATTGTACTGGTGCAGAAGAAGGAGGGGACTTGGCAACTCTGCATTGATTACAAAGCCTTAAATAAAATCACAGTCAGAAACCGCTACCCTATTCCAAGGATTGATGACCTTCTTGACCAACTGAAGGGGGAAAATTTCTTTAGAAAGATTGACCTAAAGTCTGGCTACCACCAAGTTCCCATCGAGCCAACTGATGTATGGAAGACAACCTTCAAGTCTAAAGAAGGTATATACGAATGGCTAGTCATGCCATTTGGATTAACAAATGCACCAACCACTTTCATGAGGTTTATGGATTATGTATTGAGACCCTTTACCAACTCCTTTGTGGTAGCATATTTGGATGACATCCTCATCTTCAATAGAACATGGGAGGAGCACATGCGTCATATTAAGAAGGTTTTGAGCAATATGCAATAGCACAAGATTTATGCCAACTTGGAAAAATGCTCTTTTGGCATGAACATGGTCCAATACTTAGGCTACATTGTTGATGAGCATGGGGTACATGTTGATCTAGCTAAGATACAAGTCATCCGTGACTGGCCAGCCCCGACCAAGGATGATTTTAGGGGCTAAATTTCGCTCATGGGCTAATTTTCCATGGTTTTTCCAAAAAAGAGATTCGCTATTTTAAAAAATATTCGCCCAAATTCTATAGGATAAAATTATTTTACCTTAAAAATCTCCAAAATTTTATAAAAACTATATAAAATCCTTGAAATTTGAATATTTTTACAAAAATATTGCCAAACATTTATAGTTGGCATATGAAGGATTAGTAATATTCACTAAGGTTTCTACATTTTTAAATAAATTTCCATCCTTAAAATCATCCCTGGCACCAACCACATTGACCGAGCTTCGAATATTTTTGGCACTAGCCAACTTCTACTGACGGTTCGTGTTGGGATTCTCCCATATTTCATGGGCCCTTAGCCAGGTGACCAAGGGTGGTGGTAGGGCCAAGTTCATGTGGGGGAAGGAGAAACAATGAGCATTTGATGATCTAAGGAATTTCTTGTGCTCAACTCCAGTACTCTCCTTTCCGAATCTGCAACAACCATTCGAGATTGAGACTGATGCATTTGACTATGTTGTGGGTGCAGTTATCACTCAACACGGGCATCTATTGGCATACCATAGTGAGGAACTCTCCGATATTGTCTAGAAATACCCCACCTATGACAAGGAAATGTATTCCATTGTCTAAGCCTGTCGTCAATGGAAAAATTGCATTCTAGGGAAAGAGACGATCATGCACACTGATCACAAGCCTCTGTAGTTCATACAAACACAAGGGAAATTGTAGAATGACCACCATAAGAAGTAGTCCAACTACATGCAGTAGTTCCATCTCAACATCAAGTATAAGAAATGTATCTCCAATCGTGTCATTGACTACCTCAATCAGCCTCCTGTGGCTGTACTCACCACTATGCTCCATTCTTGTGGACATGAAGCATCTGAGTGGCCCCAAATTTATCAGGAAGATCCGGACTTCGCCACCACCTATCAAATCTTGGGTATAGGCACAACCGTCACTGATTTTCACATTCAGGATAGACTCTTATTCCACCTTGGCCATATTTATGTTCCTACAAGAAAGCATGCAAATATGATTTGGGAATCTCACTACAGTCAGGTGGTAGGACATTTTGGCATGGAGAAAACTATGGTCATTCTTCAGAAACATTTTTATTGGCAAAAAAATTGACAGGACGTCAGTAAGTATATCATATCTTGCACTTCCTGTGCCATTGCCAAGCCATCCATTAAGAAAAAATAATTTTACAACCTTCTTCGTATTCCCTAGAAGCCTTGGGAATCCATATGAATGGATTACATGTCTGGCTTTCTGTCCACCAAGAAAGGAAAAAATTGTGTGTTTTTGGTCATTGATCGGTTTTAGAAGATGGCCATCCTCACAGCTTGTAAGAAGAATGTCACAGTGGCTGATATTGCTAAGATCTTCTTCGAATGAGTGTGGGTCCACTTTGGGATACCACATACCATCATCTTCGACTGAGACAATAGGTTTCTCAGCACCTTTTGGTCAAGTCTCTGGTCTCTGTTGGACATGAAGCTCACAAAATCCATTGCTTTCCACCCCAAAACCGATGGCCAAACAGAGTTCGTCAATCAGATGATTGTGCACATCCTGAGCATGTACAATTCTAAGCATCCATGTACATGGGATGAGTGTCTCCCATATGTCCAACATAGTTACAACATGGATCTCCATAGTTCCACCGGCCCTATCCCATTTCAGGTCGGTCTGGGATTCCAACCCGTGGGACCCATTGATGTTGCACTTCCTCTTGCTACCACATAGATAGACTCTTCCCCTAATTAGTCTGCGATTGAAAAATATACTAGATTCATTGAGTGAATTTAGCACATCCGCCAACAGGTCTAGGAGATTTTGCAGAAATCCAATGCTAAGTACAAGCAATGTCATGATCAACATAGGGTACCACACCAGTTTCATGTTGGTGACAAAGTCTGGTTACATTTGCAGAAGGAGCGTCTCACCAGGCCCCATCGAAAGCTTTGCCCACTTTGTTATGGGCCTTATACTATCACCAAGGCTATGGGTAGCAATGATTTTGAGCTCAACACTCCACCCTTCCTTGGTCTGCATCCAATATTCAATGTGGACCTCCTTTGGCCATATTCCCCCCCATTATTGGACACCTCCGAGATCACAAAACAACTGAAACCAACATATCTCAACCCTGACTTCATGGAACAAGCATCCATTGTTCATATAGTGGACATACAGGTCAATGGCATCCGCCAGTACTAGATCCATCTTTATCAGGTTGTCAAGGCAGGGAAACTTCTACACCAAGGCAAGTGGATCACCTGGGGCCAAATCCAACAAAAGTTGCCTCACCTGATGGAGGAACTCAACGCAATGGATACCATTTCTTCCTAAGGGGGGGGATTGATCCAGGTGGATATTGGTGTCCACCCATCTATTCCAACTAGCTCCTTGTGTCCATTTTTTTGTTCAGCATGTTCTTTTGTACTGCTTTGTAATTGTGAGTTATACACTTCTGGAGCTGTCTGAAGCCCCACACATCCTCCAGGTGGATAAGGGTGGCCTCTTGCCTAATCCAACTGGATTATTTTATATGTTTTCATGTCATCACATCTTGTTGTACTTCCAAGGACATTTTGGGGCCCTAAACGTTGTTTTTTGTCTCTCCATAGTCAAACTATAGACAAAATCAAAGTTTGACAAATAAATGTGTAATTCTCTAAAATACCTTTCCAATGGGCTATCACGTGCCTAAAATGCAGGTTGTATGCAAAAGTTACGACCCTTGGAAGTTGAGGTACTTGTTGAGGAAAACATATGAATTGATCTTACTCAAGCATTTTCAGACTTTACAAAGAAAAATAGACGAGAATATCACCCTATGTTTATAGCCAACAAAAATAACATCCTAACTCACAAGTATTAATTACGAATGCTTAGGCTAGTCTTTTATCAACAAAAAGCTTGCTGGAATTTCATTTTTGTATATGATTTTCTGAATATAACAGTTGCTGAAATAAATGTAAGAACAGAAGTAAAGACACGAATATTATAATCAATATAGATAAGACATAAAACAATCCTTTATTTCATTCCAATTCACCAAAGAGTCATTTTCTTTACAAAATCTCATACAGAAATATTGGACCAAAGTCAAACTTAGACATCCCTGATGGAACATACAAAAGGACCTCTGACATAAAACCAAAATTGAACTCTAAAAGATGGATCAACTTGCCATAGATTGCTTCCCACTCAACTCTGCACAATAGCCTTTATCAGTCATGAAAATTAATTCACAAACAGACAATTCTACACAGACTATCAAACATAGATCAACACCTCTTAAGAACAAGTGTCTGAATGATTTCATTCAGCCTTGAATATTGTTGTCTACAATAAGACCCTGCTATCATAAAAGAGAATTAGGCTATGATGAATATATGAATGAATGAAAACTAAACTATCTCAACATAAACTCAAAGAGAAAACCTTAGCATGCTTCTGCTTCTATCCTCCCTTATTCCTCCCTTTCCTTTTGCTTTTAACAAATTAGAATTGGTTGTAGTAGTTGAACCAACTCATTAGTTAAGTTAATTAAAGACTCAACTAAATTTAGTTAGGGGGAAAAGTAATAATCATAATAAGGTTCATAAATAAATAATAACTAGTAGGTGGGACCCCTTGTGACTCCCTTTGGTTCATAACAATCATAACATAACCATTAGTTAAGCAAAACACACCTCCTTGTGTCTCCCATCAACATATCCACTTTTGGTAATTTTAGCTCATGAAATTGAAATTATTTCAAAAATAATACTCATACATCCAAAATAAAACATGTTGTCGAAAGATCCCTGAAGTCAATTGTCATAAATCCACAGAGAAAATAACAACTCAAAATCCATATTTCCCTGTCTGCGATGCAACCATTTTTTAGTCCTTCTCTTTGATAGAAGTGTAATAGGCCTCTGTTTTCAGCCTTTATTTGAATAGCTCACTCCTGCATGCATGATTAATTAGTAACAATGTTTTAATTAACCATACATGACAACTCTTTTAAAATATGAAATGGATTTTGGCTCAACAATATATCAGACTCATGCGATCCAATCCATACAAATTGTTTCACCATTTATCAATGAGCAGGGTAGTGAAAAAGGGTTCTGGGATATGTGAGGGGGTTGTATTGAGCGAAAATATGATATAATGAAGGGGGGGGGGTGGGGGAACACGGTCACTACTCAATGATAACAACAATCAACTGAAAAGTGAACCAATAAAACATCACTATAATCCACATCAATCACTGTCAATTTCAACTGCTTTAACACCAAAATTCTCTTTACTGTAATTTATCTCAGAATAGGGAGTGGAAAATGAAATGGGAAGATGAGGGGATTTGTAATTAGCAGAAAATGAAAATCATGGAAGGGAAAAAAAATGATTACTATTCATGAAATTAATTAAGTGATCCATAAAACATGTTGTGAAAAAGGTGCATCAACCATCATTCATTTGACCAAATAAAGGTTTTTGTGCATTTAACTAGTTCTCTATTCATAATCAAATACCCGACACAGTGTCACCATAAGACAATATGTATTCCACATAATTTGTAAGGGGTTTTGTTCCTTTCATTTACTTTTATTTTCATTTCATAACAATTTTCGAATAGTACCCATTTCCAAACTGTAACCATTCAAAATCAACCACTTCCTATAATCAACAAATATACCCCAATTCATGTTTCCAAAAATAACAATGAAGTCATGGTATCATTACCATCGAGTCTGTCATTTGAATGCAATGAACTTCGTTAAATAAATAAGGACAAACACCCAAAATTAAGATCAAATTGCCAAAACTCGAATTGACAATTAAACGGACAATAGCCACCACCCAACACAAGATATGCGTTGAATAATTCAATCATGCAAGTGAAAATACATAACTGTGCAAGCCCAATCTAATGTGACTGAAAAACTAGGCCACCTAGCCAATCGACGAGGTATCAACAACAATCCTATATCAAAAAATGATCAAGTTGCAACGAATCGTGCTCAAACAAATCTGTGGGTAACCCTGACTGTGAGCACCCAAGCCATCTATGTTATTCATAGTGTGCAACCAACAAACACCATAAGGAAACATCTCCATTTCAACAAAAACAATAGGCAGCCACTGCAATAGCTCATCCATCATGCCAAGCCATCGATTAAATACAATATCACTGTGATCTAGTCACAATGTAATCGACTATGCTGTGCAAACCCAAGCTTACACAACCGAACAAATAAAAAGAAGTAGTGGAAATATTCTCTACAGTGATCCAGCTCAATAGTCATTCGGCCCCAAAGAAAAACACAGTTACCATGCCCATTAATTCATTTGCAAAACACCATACACACATGTGATATGCATGAGCAACATCAAGCCTTTGTAACCAATGCCAGCTAATCATCTAAATTATTCTTAGTGAAAATACCAGTGACTGAGTATTAACCAAACAATTCGCCACTATCGTAAAAAATCAAACACCCTAACAAGATTTGGCAACTATGCAATTGGGGCAGAGGCTTTCTTCATTAAAAAAAATGAGTTATTAACATAAGGAGGGTGACTGTACACTTGAAAGTGAAATTTGGCAATGTAGGGTTTATCATTATTATCATACAGGCAATAACCAAATTCCAAACCAATAGGACTTCCACACGACCCACTGGGTGAGTCTGTATCTAAAGTGGTCGACCATACATCCAATCCACAAAAACCAATAACAACTTGGCAGGCCTGCCAATTTTCCTATGAAACCCCAAGATGGAGGGCTAAGGGTTTGCTCGGTAGCAATCACAAGAGGAGCAAATCCAACTCCTCGTAATAGTGAAAACTTTGGGGCCAAAGGTGTACAAACAAAGAGGGCTATGCTTCATTTGTGGACAAGAAACAATTCCATGACAGGGGCCATAACATGAAGTGAGGCTTTAATTTGGTGTGGCAGTGTTATTTTCACGCAGGGTATAACCCTCGTTCCCTTCAAAAAACTACCACACAGAGGTGAAGACAGGGCCGCATAAGAACTGGAAACCCACTTCGTGACCTCTAGTGATGAAAACAACCAATTGCCCACATGTACAATGCATGGTGACACAAATGCTTCAGTCATTAAACCCCATAAAAACCCATAGACTAGATACAATAATGCGAAAGTGTGAAAATAGCCCACCAAGACCAACAAGGATCTTCTAAGTAAACCAACAAGGATAACAGAGATCTCTTGTGACTGCTAACGCCCAAGATAACCAGTAATGCTATGACTTCACCACCATTTCAAAGAGAATAATCAACATTTAATCACAAACACCATTTACACAGTCGCAGTACTTAAGGAAAGCACCGATGATACACTTGAGTCAATATCCATTTCATAACCAGAGTAGACTCATGAAGGGACAAAAAAAAGAACATTCTTGTAATCAAATTTCTTAAAACATAAGTTGGCCCAGTGGTTCCTCACTGCTGAGAAATCAGAGCATAACCACAACAGTTATGTTTGGAAGATATCCTAACTAGGGTGGCATCCAACGGTAGGGGTAAATGTGATGTGCAGTAAATGCACATCACTTACCTACTGCAAGTTCATTCAATTCTTAGTACACACCAACTACTAATCAAACAAATCATCCACCTTGAACCAACAACCTTTAATATCCAAGAGCGCCACCCATATCACATATTACCACTTCTATTATGCAGAAACACATACCAACTATGCTATATACAACCTCGAAAACTCATATGGTTATCCTATGTTAGCTCGGATTTGCCACAACCCTTTTAAATGCACATAGTATAACATGTTAGCATATGACATTTTCTTCCTTTCATTTCTTTTCCTTCATTGTTACTAACATGTGTCTATTGCAGGTGTCACAAGAACAATCAACAATGATAACCATGATAAATTCGGTGTTACTTGATCTTGGAACAACAAGGGAGCCCTGTATAATATGCTTGATTCATTATCCAATAAAACAAGATATCATCAACCATGAAAATAGTGTCAAATAGTAACATAACATCGAATAAACATCAGACTTGATCTCCAATCTATGAGGGGGTCCCACCTACTAGTATTATTTAGCTTTTATAATAATAGGATTTAGCAACACTTTGCAGGCGAAACTACATTGATGTTTTTAATCGTCAATAGTACCAAATTACACCAACTTACCCATAGGGCCCATGTGACTTTTGGCATTTCACCATCTAGGGCTAGGTTTTTGGATGCCTAGGGTTTTTGAATTCATGAGTAATATCAAAAAGGCCTCTGGAGCCTCATTGTAATCCATTCTTCTCAGACGAATGCACGTAGCAGCCACATCTATTCTAAGAGATAGCTACCACCATTCGAGCAAGTGTTCCAGTTCTACAATTTTACAATTTCAGCCTATTTCATTATTTAATATAAGATATTGTTCACTGGATATTTGTGTTATTATTCATATATATGTGTTTATTGTATTCAGTCTGTTAATCAGTTTGCTCCGCTCCTAAATCTGGATCACGAACTGTAACCAGACCAAACACATCACTATGCACCAGTTCTAGAATCTGATTTTCCCTTGTCACTCCAGATGGGAACCTCACCTGAATTTGTTTCCCATATATGCAATGTTCACAAAAGTCGACTTCTAAACCACATTCATGAAAGCCTTCGACCATACCTTCCCTTTTTATATCTTGAAGATCCAATGTGTCCCATCCTATCATGCCATAACCTGGTCGGGTCGAGTTCATCATGTCTTGTCAAGTCGGTTTGAACCGACTTAGCTCGAGTTGAGTCGTGTCAACATTGATTCGAGTCGAGTTGATTTCAGTAGTAATGATGTTGTTGCATCCAGTCGAGTCGACATTCCCTAAAATCTTGTACATGGTACCAATTTGAACTCCTCTTATTAAGACCATCACACCTCTGACTATATTGCACAAATCCTTCTAAAACAGAGTATGCACACGTGCATCACTCATCTTACTGACAAATAACAGGTTTCTTGCCAAAACCAGAATGTGTATCACACCTGGAAGGGTTCTTTTCCTCCCATCCAGTAGTGTTAGTCAGACTCTTCCCCGTCCAAAAATTCTGGATGTCGAGTTGTCCCCCAATAACACATCACCCTCATCATATTGTTCATATTTATAGAACCATTCTTTATGTGGTTTCATATGATAAGATACTCCTGATTCGATCAACCAAACATCTTGATCCGACTATGTACTGGTTGACGCCAAGTACACATCACCTCCCTTCTCCGAGGTCATCTTTCTCTCAGTAAACTGCTTCTCGTCAGATCCAACACTACCTTTTGTTTCCTTTGACTTATAGTCCTTTTTATAATACCCAAATTTACCGCATTTCCAACATATTCACACTGAATGAACCGGGGATTTAGATCTACCCTTCGACTTATACTTTCTACCAAAGATTATGCCTTTATCTTTGTCTATTGGTCGACCTCTCACTACTAGAGCATCTTTGGTCGATCCTTCCATGTTATTTCTTATCATTTCTTCTGACAACAGAGAAGCAACCACATCCTCTAGCGCTAGTGTGGTTGTATTACTCCTAATAGCCATGACTAAGCTATCCCAGGAGTCTGGAAAATAACCCAGTCACTGAAATTCCATCACTCATCCTCAGAAGATACAGTTTATTTATGAGAAACAACTTATTTACCAGATATTTCGACTAATATAAGCTTCCCAACTTGTCCCATAGTTTCTTGGCCAAATATTTACTCGAGGCATTCAACAACACCGAATCTGAAAGAAAAAGTCGAATCGTACTTCTTACTTTTATTTTGAGTTTCTTCCATACTTTCGTCGACATGCTTGTCGACTGGGTAACTGGACAAACCGTTGTCCATTGTTCTCGATCTACAAGAAGATTTTCCATTTTAAGATTCCAAGTCTCAAAATGATGGCATTGAAACTTTCTATCTCTATTCTGGTATTGCTTGCCATTCTTTACCATGATCTTTAAAACAGTTTATGAATTACAACTCTTACTGTACCTAGGGTTTAGTTCTTAGATTCAATATTTGCATATCAAGATCTGATATACTCACTAAATCATTAAACCGCTCTGATAACTCACTTGTCACGAAGATCTAATCTCTGATACCACATGTTAGGAAATGCAACGCACTTCCATACTAATCCTAGCAGAAGAGAAGAATAATTTAATCAAGAAAGCAAATGACACAAGCAATCATAGTACACCGAGATTTTACCTTGGAAACCCTTAACCGAGAAAACTAACATTCCTTTCAACATTTTTCTCTCTTGTTGTCTTATTCATTCTAAATAAAAGGTTACATGTCTAACCTTGGTCCACACGTGAGACGCAATCAACATCATACTCTCTTGCACAGGCAAGAACAACCCTGTAGCCAATTCAACTTACATATGCATGACCGACAACCTACACTTATAGATGCATTAACCTACAAAAGTGAATTCTATGATTACCTACAACAACAACCTTTACATCCTTAAAAAATGCCTCTTTATAGACTTTACAACATGCAAAACCCTAAATATTGGTGCCCAAAAATGGTTACAGATCCATGCATATCATTGGCTACAAATCCTGCAAATCCCAGGATTCTATTATAGTCGAATCCAAGTCGATTTTACCTATCGAATACCAGTCAACCTTCATTCGGTCTCTATTTTTTTGTCTCACTCCCACACTTTGACCTCTTGTTAGTTGACTTTTTGTCGATATCTTTGACTTTGACTTTACCCGGTCAACTTCCTTGACCTTCGACTTGTTGTCGATCTACCTCGACTTCGATCGTCAGTCGATTCACCTCGACTAGAATTTCACTAAAATGAATATAAAAAACCAACACATATGCTAATCCATATGGATATCGGTGGCAACCCACATATTCCAACTGGCTCAAAACAATCTTCTGACAATTTACTATTTTTAGTAGTTTTTCGGTTCCTAAACTTTCAGGGCCATTTTGAGGGCCTAAATAAAGTTTTTTTGAGATAGAGCACCTCAATTTTATCAAAGGTGTTGGAAATATGACTACAACTGAGATGACGCAGATGATCAAGGCGCAGATGATCAAGGTTGTCATTGATGGCAATCGATTGTGTATGAAGAACAGATGCTGAAACATGCTGCAACACAAATGCAAACACAGACGCTGAAAAACAGTGCTGAAACAG
>ML781471.1:1067075-1087112 GCA_009831015.1 Picea engelmannii | reverse complement strand
CTGCAAGTGGGTGCTTGTAGAATCTGAAGGTTGGTGCCTTCACTCAGTTGGTGCTGAAGTAAAAGGAAGTCGGGGCTTCCACCCAGTGGGTGCTGGGATTCTGTGAGAGTTGGTGCTCTCTGCCAGTTGGTGCTGGCAATCAAGGGTTGTAGCCTCTATGAGTTGGTGCTCATAAAATATAAGTTGTAACGAAGTTGGTGCTTGCTGAACATCTTAAGAAGACGAGGTTTTTTCCCGGGTTGGGTTTCCTCTTGAAAAATCTGTGTCTCATAATTGTGAATAAATGCTGTGTGTGTGATTGCTGTTCGTTATGATATATGCTTTATGGTTACAACACTGGTTTTCACAGTAAAGACTCACTGCCACTAAGATTAATGATTCGAAGTAAAAATTGAGAGAAATTGTTAATAATTTACAATAACTGATTCACCCCCCCCCCTCTCAGTTATTTCATACCTGTAACAAAAGGGATCTAATTAATCACCCAAAATGAATCTCCTTGATGATACCTTTCCAACTAGCTATCATGCACCCCAAATGGATATTGTATTCCAAAGTTACGCCCTCGGGAAGTTGATACACCAAACTACCCAAAACAGGGTCCACAAAATTGTTGGCTTTTCATCTTCTAGGATTAGGTTTTTGGATTTTATTTATGTTAATAGGTCTTGGAGCCTCATTGTAACAATCATATTCTTTCAAATGTGAGTAGCTATCACATCTCTTATCAGAGATAAATTTCCACCATTCTAGCGAGTCTTTCACTTTGTATTTCTACAGTTTTGTACATTTCGCTCAATAATAGAAATTATGTATTACTATATATTTGTGTTTATGGTTATACCTCTAATATATCTCTGTTATATTATTGTCTCTCTTGCAATATCTATATAAATTTTTGTGTTATATCTCCGCTCTCATTTCGTGATGAAAATAATCTGAATCAGTGGTATCAGAGTGGGCTGCTCTTGATTATTTTTTTCAGTGCATGTCCCCTACGAGTTCTGAGTATAGAAAATTGGGTCTCGATCTTTTCTCTCTTAAGTAAAATCTATCTCACATGCCCAAGAAACCTTCCACGAAGGAAGAAAATAAAAATGACAGAGCAGATGATTCTATTAATATGTTGCTTGAGCAAGCTCTCACGTGACAACAAGATGAAATGATGGAGAATTTTTCCCACATCCTTCAACGCTTGTCGATAACAACAGGTGCGTCTTCATCAAGTGACCATTTTGGAGGAACCTATCCTTTCAAGGTACAAGTTAATTTTTATATTCCCATATTTGAAGGGCAGATAGATGCAATGCCCTAGAAAAATGGTTAAATCTGCTAGAAGGTTATTTCTCTGTTCACAATTTTTCTGACAGGGAAAAGATCACTTTCGCACTCCTTAAATCCCTCTCCCATGTAAAAAATTGGTGGGAAACTTACTAGGAGAAAAGTTCCACATAGGAGTTTGGAATATATGGGGCTGATTCCACTTGGGATTTTTTTGTGGATGTGGTCAAGGAACAATATTACCCTTTTGGTAACTATGATGACCAATACATGAGATGGACCACGTTGCATCAAGAGAGGGGCCAAGAAGTGTCGTAGTTCACCAATACCTTCCATACGATGCACACCAAGCTAGGTATCAAATATTTTGAGCAACATTTGGTTTTGAAATACCATGGGGATCTGCATATATACATCCCAACTGAAATGGATTTTCTGGACATCTCATCATTGAAAGTTGCCTACCGATATGTTGTCGAAATCGAGCAGAAATTTAGGCACTAGAACAAATGGGAGTTCAAGTTTGCAAATCTGATACAACCAAAGTATTATAAAGACAGCCCTAACAAACAACCTCCCCAAAACTATTCCAATCCACATGAAAATAAGGGTCATGGGTAGACCAAGAAGGACACTGGAAAGTGGTGTGATTTCCACAAAATCCCTTGCCACAACATTGATGAATGCCGCTCAAAAAAATCATTGGCGGCCGAGATCAAAGAAAAGGAGTTGAACCTCGATTCAGAATCTGATTTAGAAAATAATGGGAGAATACATATCATCGATGCAAACCCCACTGCTACTATTGCAACTGCAACAATTAAACTAGAAGAACCAACATATCCTGAAAAGGGGGAGCTCCTTTTTCATTCACAGATTTGGGTGAAGGGGACCCCGTTGCATTTCATTGTTGATATCATCATCCAAAATAACCTCATCTCAGCAGAGGTCGTCAAATAGTTGGGATTTTAAAAAACACCACACCCACAACCATACAACATTGGATGGCTTCGGATGCGATCTTCATGTCAGTCAATAATGTTGATTGTCATATGGTATCCAACCCTTCAAGGATGAGGTATTATGTGATGTTTCCCCAATGGATGTCTGTGATGTTCTCTTGGGCCACCCATATATGTGGAAGCACCATGCCATCTATGAGTCTTGACACCGTAGTGTCATTATTACTCTAGGAGGTCATCTCTACAGGATACCCAAGGTAGTTCCAACTATTGTCCCACCTAAACAGTGCCGCAAGGTACTATATCATACTACAAAATTCAAATTCTTCACAAAGTCTGTTCAAAAGGTGAACATAGAACACCTTTGTAGCCTCAACCCAAGCACCTTCAGTTCAACAGAAGTAGGTCAACAATATTGAAGCAAAGCACAAGGATTCCTTCTGCACATATTCATCTCATGTATCCATACTATTTAAAAAGGTCCAACCCTTCCAACCACAGGTTCGTGACAACCTTAAACAAGCTAAGCAACAAAACTTCTCCAACAAGGCAAGAATCTCATCAAGATGCAGATTAAACAAACAATTTTCCCCCTCACTCAGAAACTCAATGAAATGGATACCATTTCTTCCTAAGGAGGGAGGATTGATCTAGGTGGATATCAATGGCCACCTACATATTCCAACTAACTCAAAATAGTTTTCTAGCAATTTACTATTTTTAGCAGTTTTTCAGTTCCTAAACTTCTGCTGCCATTTTGAGGGCCTAAATGATTTTTTTTGGGATAGAGGACCTAATTTATAGTTTAAGTCTCTTTTTGAGCCCCCAAAATAAATCTCCTCGATGATACCTTTCCAAATAGCTATGGTGTTCCCCAAACAAAGATCGTATTCCAAAGTTACTCCCTCAGAAAGTTGATGCACCAAACTACCCAAAACGAGGTCCACAAAACTGTTGGCTTTTCATCTTTCGGGGTTAGGGTTTTGGATTTTCTTTATGTTAAAAAGGGCTTGGAGCCTCATTGTAACAATCATATTCTTGTGAATGTGAGTATCCATCACATCTCTTCTAAGAGATAAGATGCCACCATTCTAGCGAGTCTTTCACTCAGTGTTTCTACAGTTTTGTACAATTCACTCAATAATTGAAATTGTGTATTACTATATATCTGTGTTTATGGTTATACCTATAATATATATCTATTATATTATTGTCTCTCTTGCAATATATCTTTATATTTCTATGTTATATCTTGGCTCTCATTTTGTTTCTAAAATATTACGGATCAATGGTATAAGAGCATGCTGCTCTTGATCATTTTTTTTAGTGCATGTCCCCGACGAGGTCTGAGTATAGAAAATTGGGTCTCAATCTTGTCTCTCTTGAGGAAAATATCTCTTGCATGCCCAAGAAACTCTCCATGGTGGAAGAAAATAAAAATGATAGAGCATATGATTCTATTAATCTGTTGCTTGAACAAGCTCTCACACGACAGAGGGACGAAATAATGGAGAATTTTTCCTAGATCCTTCAATGCCTGTCGATAACAACCAATGCATCTTCATCAAGTGGAAACTTTGGAGGCACCTCACCTTTCAAGGTACAAATTGATTTTGATATTCCCATATTTGAAGGACAAATAGATGCAGATGCCCTAGAAAAATGGTTAAATCTGCTAGAAAGTTATTTCTTTGTTCACAATTTTTCCGATAGAGAAAATATTACCTTCAAAATCCTTAAAGCTCTTCCCCATGTCAAACATGGTGGGAAACTTATTGGGAGTAAAGTTCCATATATGATTCTAGAATATATGGGTCCAAGACCACTTGGGATTGTTTTATGGATGCGGTCAAGGAACAATATTACCCTATTGGCAACTATGATGACCAATATATGAGATGGACCACACTGCGTCAAGAGAGGGGCCAAGAAGTGTCATAGTTCACCAATACCTTCCATACCTCTCGCACTAATCTTGGTATCAAATATTCTGAGTGGAATTTGGTTTTGAAATACCATGGGCCTATACACAGATACATCCAAACTGAAATGGAGTTTCTAGACATCTCATCGCTAAGAGCTGCCTATCAATATGTTGTCAAAACTGAGCAGAAATTTATGCACCGAAAAAAATGGGAGTTTGGGTCTGCGAATCCGCAACAACCAAATTATGATAAATACAACACCAACAAAAAGCCTCCCAAAAACCAGTCCAAGCCACAAGAAAAGAAGGGTCGTGGGAAAACCAAGAAGGACACTGAAAAGTGGTGTGATTTCCACAAAATCCCCTGGCACACCACTCATGAATGTCACTCAAAATAGTCATTGATTCCCAATATCAAAGAAAAGGAGTGGAACCCCGATTCATAATTTGATTTAGAAAATAATGGGAGAATACATATCATCGACGTATACCCCACTGCTATTGTCACAACCGCAACAATTAAACCAAAAGAACCAACAGATCATGAAGAGAGGGAGTGCCTTTTTCATTCACATATGTGGGTGAAGGGGACCTCGTTGCATTTAATTGTTGATAGTGGAAGCTAGAAGAACCTCATCTCAGCAGAGGTCATCAAACAATTGGTATTTTCAACAACACCACAACCCCAACCATACAACATTGGATGGATTCACCAAGGATGATATCTTCATGTCAGCCAACACTGTCGATTTTCATACAACAGCCAACCCTTCAAGGATGAGGTATTATGTGATGTTTCCCCACTGGATGTCTATGATGTTCTCTTGAGACAACCATATATGTGGAAGCATCATGTTATCTATGAATCTCGACCTCATAGTGTCATTATTACTCTAGGGGTTCATCTCTACAAGATACCAGAGGTAGGTCTAACTATTGTCCCACCTAAACAATTCCGCAAGGTAGTATATCATACTACAAAATTCATCTTCTTCACAGTTTGTTCAAAAGGTGAACAAAAGAACACCATTGTAGCCTCAGCCCAAGCACCTTATGTTAAGTATAATTAGGTCAACAAGATTGAAGAAAATCACAAGGATTCCTTTTGCACACAGTCATCTCATGTATCCATAGTGGTTAAAAAGTTCCAACCCTTCCAGCCAAAAGTTCGTGACATCCTTCAACAAGCTAAGCAATGCAACTTCTCCAGTAAGGCAGGAAGCTCATCAAGATGTAGATTTATAAAACACTTTTCCCTCTCCCTAGGAAACTCAACGCAATGGAGACCCTTTCTTCCTAAGTATGGATAATTGATCCAGGTGGATATTGGTGGCCACCCACATATTACAACTGGCTCAAAACAGTCTTCTGGAAATTTACTATTTTTAGAAATTTTTCGATTCCTAAACTTCTAGGGCCATTTTGAGGGCCTAATTTCTTTTTGGGATAGATAACCTCAATTATATCCAAGGGATCTTATAGAGCCCCCAAAATGAATCTCCTTGACGATACCTTTCCAACGAGTTTTCGTGCACCGAAAAGGGAGATCAAATGCCAAAGTTACACCCCCAAGAAGTTGATACACCAAACTACCCAAAACAGAGTCCACAAAACTGTTGGCTTTTCATCTTCCAGGGTTAGTGTTTTGTATTTGATTTATGTTAAAAAATTCTTGGAGCCTCATTGTAATAATAATATTCTTGTAAATGTGAGTAGCCGTCACATATTTTCTCAGAGATAAGCTGCCACCATTCTGGCGAGTCTTTCAATTTGTATTTCTATAGTTTTGTACATTTCACTCAATAATAGAAATTGTGTATTACTATATATTTGTGTTTATGGTTATACCTCTAATATATCTATGATATATTACTGGATCTCTTGCAATATCTCTGTATATTTTTGTGTTATATCTCCACTCTCATTTCATGATGAGAATAATCTGGATCAGTGGTATCAGAGCAGGCTGCTCTTGATAATTGTTTTTAGTGCATGTCCCCTACGAGGTCTGATTATAGAAAATTGGGTCTTGAGCCTGTTTCTCTTGAGGAAAATATCTCTCGTACGCCTAAGAAACCCTCCCTGGTGGAAGAAAATAAAAATGACAGAGAAAACAATTCTATTAATCTGTTGCTTGAGAAAGATCTCATGCGACAAAGGGACGAAATGATGGAGAATTTTTCCCACATCCTTCAATGCCTACCGATAAAAAATGACGTGTCTGGTTGGACCTTGACCAAGTTTTGAGGATTCTTGGTCATGTTTGACCTAATTTTGGGACTTCGACAGGCTTTCGAAGGCGAAGTCCAAGAAGAAGCAGAGATCGCGGGATCTCAGCCCCTTTTAGGGCCCTTTTTGGGATTTGGGATTATGTAACGTGTATGGGAATGTCGGCCCATGGGTTCACCCATTATTAGGCCTATTTTGTATGTATAAATAGATGCTAAGGCGACGTAGTGAACAATGAATGGATGAGTGCTAGAGTTGGGTCTGTGTGATCAAGAGTTGTAAGTGCTTTGGTGCATACTATGTGAGACTTGCAGAGCTAAGTGCAAGTCTTTGTAAGAGACTATATAAGGTTACATGCTTAGATCTACTCAGGGTAGGAGGATCTAGCAAGTTGCACAGATCTCCTATCCTCTATGGTGTAGGTTTTTTGAGGCTCTGTGCATGTAACCTATTGAAAAATCTAATAAAGAAGACAAAGAGTTGGTGGAGGTAGCCCCAGGGTGGGGGTGAACCACATACATGTTGTGTTGCTCTGCTTTGTGCAATGTGTTGATGTGTTTATATGTTAATGTGCTTAGTGATTTAATATAGATGAATGATACGTCAATGCTTAGTGCTTAATAATATGGATGGATGTTAGATCTGACTTATATACATGTGCTTAGTGCAGAATATGTTAAGATCTGATCTGTTTCGTCATGATAAGTGTTGTTAGATGCTAGATCTGGTTGAATACTGCGATGCTCTGTAATTAGGGTTTAACTGCATTGTAACTAAGAACTAAATATTGATAATTATAACTGATGAGTTCTCTGTTAAGTTATTAGAATCACAGATCTGTGTCCCAGCTAAGGTTGTAGACACTAGAGTCCTACAACCACCCCTACCTCTACCTCGGGTGAGACTTCATCTGCTTTGCAGGTGTTGCTGAAAGGGATGGTAGTTAGGGTTTTTTTGGTGTGTTGTTGTAGCATTGAACCCTGGTTCTTCCCATGTTCCAACACGTCTTCATCAAGCGACCACTTTGGGGGAACCTCGCCTTTCAAGGTACAATTTAATTTTGATATTCTCGTGTTTGAAGGATAGATAGATGTAGATGCCCTAGAAAAATGGTTAAATCTTCTAGAAGGTTATTTCTTTGTTCACAATTTTTCTGACAGGGAAAAGATCACCTTCGAACTCCTTAAATATCTCCCCCATGTCAAACATTGGTGGGAAAATTACTAGGAGAAAATTTCCACATAGGATTCTAGAATATATGGGGTCGAGCCCACTTGGGATGTTTTTTGTGGATGTGGTCAAGGAAAAATATTACTCTGTTAGTAAATATGATGACCAATACATGAGATGGACCATGCTGCGTCAAGAGAGGGGCCAAGCAATTCTAGATTTCACCAATACCTTCCATACGTTACGCACCAAGATGGGTATCAAATATTTTGAGCGACATTTGGTTCTAAAATACCATGGGGCTCTACACAAATACATCCAAAATGAAATGGAGTTTCTTGACATCTCATCACTGGGAGATGACTATCGATATGCTGTCAAAATCGAGCAGAAATTTAGGTACCAGAACAAACGAGAGTTCAGGTCTACAAATCCGCAACAACCAATGTATGATAAAGACGACCCTAACAAAAAACCTCCCGAAAACCAGTCCAAGACACATGAAAGTAAGGATCATGGGGAGACCAAGAAAGACAATGGAAAGTAGTGTGATTTGCACAAAATCCCCTGGAACAAAACTGAAGAATGTCGCTCAAAAAATCATTGGTGGCCAAGATCAAAGAAAAATATTCGAATCCCGATTCAAAATCTAATTAAAAAAATAATGGAAGAAGACAAATCATCGTCGCAGACCCCACTACTACTGTCGCAACTGCAAAAATTAAAATAGAATAACCAACAGGTCCTGAAGAGGGGAAAAACCTTTTTCATTCACAGATGTGGGTGAAGTGGACCCCATTGCATTTCATTGTTGATAGCAGAATCCATAAGAACCTCATCTTAGAAGAGGTTGTCAAACAATTGGGATTGTAAATGACACCACACCCACATCCATACAACATCAGATGGATTCGCTAGGGAGGAGATATTTGTGTCAACCAATAATTTCTATTTTCATTCGACATCCAACCCTTCAAGGATGAGGTATTATGTGAAGTTTCCCCACATGCTGTCTGTGATGTTCTCTTAGGCCAACCATATATGTGGAAGAGCCATGCTATCTATGAGTCTCGATCTCATAGTGTCATTATTACTCTGGGGGGTCATATATACAGGATACCAAAGGTGGTTTTGCCTACTGTCCCACCTAAACAGTGCCACAAGGTACTATCTCATACTACAAAATTTAGCTTCTTCACAGTCTATTCAAAAGGTGAACATAAGAACACCATTGTTTCCTCAACCCAAGCACCTTCTGTTCAACAAAAGCAGGTAAAAAATATTGAAGCAAAGCACAAGGATTCCTTCTGCACATAGTCATAACATGTATCCATACTGATTAAAAATGTCCAACCCTTCCAACCACAGGTTCGTGACAACCTTCAACAAGCTAAGCAACACAACTTCTCTAGCAAGGCAGACACTTGATCAAGATGAAAATTCAACAAATGATTTTCCCTCTCACCTGAAAACTCAATGCAATGGATACCATTTCTTCCTAAGAAGGGATAATTGATCGAGGTGGATATCGGTGGCCACCTACATATTCCAACTGACTCAAAACAATCTTCTGGAAATTTACTATGTTTAGCAATTTTTCAATTCCTAAACTTTTGGGGCCATTTTGAGGGCCTATATGAAGTTTCTTTGTGATCGAGGACCTCATTGAAGGTCTAAGGATCTGGTTGGGCCCCAAAAATTTACCTCTTTTATGATACCTTTCCAACGAGCTATCGTGCACCCCAAATGAAGATCATATGCCAAAGTTACGCCTCTAGGAAGTTGATGCACCAAACTACCCAAAACGAGGTCCACAAAACTATTGGATTTTCATCTTCTGGGGTTAGGGTTTTGGATTTTATTTATTTTAAAAATGGATTGGAGCCTCATTGTAATAATCGTCTTCTTGTGAATGCAAGCATTCATCATATCTCTTCTCAGAGATAAGATGCCACCATTCTAGCGAGTCTTTCACTCTGTATTTCTACAGTTTTGTACATTTTGCTCAATAATAGAAATTATGTATTACTTTATATCTATGTTTATGGTTATACCTATATTATGTATCTATTGTATTATTGGCTTTCTTTCAATATCTCTCTATATTTTTTTTTTATATCTCTGCTCTCATTTCATGTCAAAAATAATACAAATCAGTGGTATCAGAGCAGGCTGCTACTGATCATTTTTTTTAGTGCATGTCCCTGACGAGGTTTGAGTATAGAAAATTGGGTCTTGATCTTGTCCCTCTTGAGGAAAATTTCTCTCTCACTCCCAAGAAACCCTCCATGGAAGAAGAAAATAAAAATGATAGAGCAAACAATTCTATTAATCTGTTTCTTGAACAAGCTCTCACACGTCAGAGGGATGAAATAATGGAGATTTTTTCCAAGATCATTCAATGCCTACCGATACAAAATGATGCATATTCATCAAGGGGACACTTTGGAGGCACCTCGCCTTTCAAGGTACAAGTTAATTTTGATATTTCCATATTTGAAGGACAGATAGATGCAGATGCCCTAGAAAAATGATTAAATCTGCTAGAAGGTTATTTCTCTGCTCACAATTTTTCCGATAGAGAAAATATCACCTTCGCACTCCTTAAAGCTCCCCCCCATGTCTAACGTTGGTGGGAAACTTACTAGGATCAAATTTACATAGAGGAGTCTGGAATATATGGGGCCAATCCCACTTGGGATTTTTTTATGGATGCAGTCAAGGAACAATATTACCATGTTTGTAACTATGATGACCAATATATGAGATGGACCACACTGCATCAAGAGAGGGGCCAAGCAGTGCCAAAGTTCACCAATACCTTCCATATATTGTGCAACAAGCTGGGTATCAAATATTCTGAGCGACATTTGGTTATGAAATACCGTGGGCCTCTACACAGATACATACAAACTGAAATGGAGTTTCTAGACATCTCATCAATGGGAGTTTCCTATCGATATGTTGTCAAAACTGAGCAAAAATTTAGGCACTAGAACAAACAGGAGTTCGGGTCTGTAAATCCACAACAACCAAATTATGATAAAGACAACCTTAAAAAATGGCCTCCTGAAAACTAGTCCAAGCCACAGGAAAAGAAGAGTCACAGGAAGACCAAGAAGGAAACTGGAAAGTGGTGTGATTTCCCCAAAATCCCTTGGAACACCATTGATGAATTCCACTCAAAATATTCATTGATTCCCTAGATCAAAGTGTTGGACAACTGAGAGGAGGGGGGCTGAATCAGTTGTTACCGAGCTTAAACAATTATGCTTATTTTAAGCTCTTTGCAGAGCACTGAATGACAATCACAATAATGTAGGGAAGTAAACAATAGAACATTCAACATCATTCACACATACGAAATATATAGAGACAGATATTTCATGAGGAAACTCATAAAGGGTAAAAACCTCTTCTTCTTTATATGATAAGTAATCTTTACATTCTTTACATTATCATACTTATGAGCACCAACTCATAATGAGGCTACAACCTCTATTTTGCAAGATGCAACTTGCTGAGAGAACCAACTCTCTGTTTTCTCTAGCACCTACTAGAAGGAAGCACCAACTCCCTGGTTTCTCTAGAACCCACTAGAAGGAAGAACCAACTCCCTAAGTGTTCCAGCACCAACTGGATGGAAGCACCAACTTCCAGTCACACAGGCACCAACCTGTATAGTAGAGAACAACAATTCTCCCTTGCACCACCCTGCCACCCTGGTTTCTCTGGCTACAACCAGATGGAAGCTACAATTCCCTGTGTTCAAGCACCCACTTGAACCTTTGAGGAAAACAGTCCTCCCTTGCACCTCCCTACCACCCTGAAATATAAATATTTTCTACTGAAACTTATTACAGTGATATAATGTTCATCAATGGCTTACCAGTCTCATCAATGTTCTACTACGCTGCTCTGCTCTCTTGTATCAGTGTTTCTCTGCCTACATCTTCTTGCGCTTTCTGATCTTCTTCTCTTCTTTAAAAGTGCACCTTAGCCTTCTTTTACTGTCTCAGCTATGCATCTCTATTCTTTGCTTCTGCTACACTTTATGCTCTGCATATTCTTTTGAAGCATGCCATTTCCTCGTGTGTGATTCCTCTCTACAACCACCCCCATATCTTCTTTCTTCTGCCTTCTTATAGTCTCTGTGCACCTTGTTCATCCCCTGTGCACAATTCTTCTGCATGCTCTTCATGTTGAGTGCTCTTCCTGATCATCATTGCAACTCTTCAGCTTCTCTGGTTATTAAACCCATGTGTCCATCATCACTGGGTGTTATGCTGAGATTCCTTAGACTCTCCAACAGTCGAGACTCTTTGTCTTCTCTATCACAGTCGAGCTCATCCTCTCTGTTGTAGTTACAGGCTTCAACACTCATCCATCTGTCAATTTCCTCTACGAACAATCTTCATTCCACTGGAAGATTCCTTGAGACTCTTTAGCTCCTCTAGCAATCACACAGAAGTCTGTTCAAGTCCTTCGGCAGAAACCATCAGTGGTTTCTAGCAGTTACACTGTGAACCTCCAAGTACCACTTCAACAACTGAATCACCACTGATCGATTAACTATGAAGAGAAATAGTAGCCCTTTGATCATATTCCTGAATAACTTGCACTGTTGGATCATAAATGATGGGTCTCGCGCTTATTTTTCCATTTTGCAATTCGGCCTTTCGGCGTTTCAACATTCCGACATTTGGGTTTTCGGCATCCCTGTGGTGAGGCATCTCAACTCTCCAAGTCATGATCTCTGAAATAGAGATTAGCTTCATGCTACCTCCTCCCTTGAGCCTTTGTCAATGTGACCATGGGTTATGACCAAGGGCCAATTCTGAACATGTATTTCGCATTTCGCATTTCAGGGATTCTGTGATGAGTCGTCTCGACTCTCCATGTCCCAAAATCCGAAATGGAGCTTGTCTCTACGAGCTCTTCTCTACATCTCTTCGACGATGTGACCACCGACAGTGATCATAGCCTTATTCGAAAACGCATTTCGGCATTTCATCATTTTGGCATTCCTGTTGCAAAGTGTTTCGACACTCCAACTCCTGGTATCCGAAACCAACACCAAAAGGTGTTTTTTGCATTTTGACATTTTAGCATTCTGACATTCCTTGTGATGAAGTGTTTTGATGCTCCATCTCCTAGTATCCAAAATATACACAAAAAGGTGTTTCGACGTTTCACATTTTGCAACTTCGGGACTCCTGTGATGAAGAGTCTCGACTCTTGACTCCTCCAACTCCCGGTATTCGAAACTCTGGTTGATGTGCCTGTTTCGAGATTTTCGGTGTTTCACATTTCGACACTTCGGGACTCCTATGTTGAAGAGTCTTGACTCTTGACTCCTCCAACTCCTGGTATCCGAACCTCCGATCGATGTGCCTGTTTCAGGTTTTTAGGGTTTCACATTTTGCGATTCTGGGATTCCTGATGATGAAGAGTCTCGACTTTTCCAACTCCTGGTATTCAAAACTATCCTCCTACTTTCAGGATTTCAGTATTTCGCATTTTGCGATTCCAGGACTCCTAATGATGAAGAGTCTTGACTCTTCCAACTCCCGGTATCCGAAACTATCCTCCTGCCTTCGAGATTTTGTAACCCTGCTTCACCTTGCTCGTTAAAGAACGTGAAGATTTTCCTGGATCCAATGCCGGTCAGACCTCGGGCTCAGATCTGACATTCATAGGGAATTCTCAATGGGATCCAAAAATCACTGTCATTTCTCCTCCCGGGCTTACACATCCTCCTAACTTGGAATAATTTCTAAGTTTGAAAGGCCTCGACCTTTGATCCATCTAAGATCTTGAGTAAGCTATCTCTCTTGAGCTTTGGCAATGATTTAACCTCGTCCCTGGTGCACACCTACGTACTGCGTGTGACTGTGCACTAATCCTCCTGAGCTTATGTTGTCCCTATTTTTCCATCGCTGCATACTCTGGTATTTCCATCAATGACAAGCACACCTACCTGTAAACATGCCAACACAAAGAAAATGAGAGGAACCTCGATTCACAATGTGATTTAGAAAATAATGGGAGAATACATATCATCGACGCAGACCCCACTACTACTATCACAACCAAAACAATTAAACTAGAAGAACTAGCAGATCCTTAAGAGGGGGAGTGCCTTTTTATTTCACAGATGTGGCTGAAGGGGACCCCATTGCGTTTCATTGTTGATAGCAGATGCCAGGAGAACCTCATCTTAGCAGAGGTCGTCAAACAATTGGGATTGTCAACAACACCACACCCGCAACCATACAACATCAGACGAATTCACCAGGGATGAGATCTTTGTGTCATCCAACAATTTCAATTATCATATGGAATCCATCCCTTCAAGGATGAGGTATTATGTGATTTTTCCCCACTGGATATCTATGATGTTCTCTCGGGCCACCCATATATGTGGAAGCACCATTATATCTATGAGTCTCGACCTCGTAGTGTCATTATTACTCTGGGGGGCCATCTCTACAAGATACCAGAGGTATAAGTTCTGACTACTGTCCCACCTAAACAATGCCACAAGGTGATATCTCATAATACAAAATTCATCTTCTTCACAATCTTTTCAAAAGGTGAACAAAAGAACACCATTGTAACCTCAACCCAAGCACCTTTTGTCTAGCAGAAGCAGGTCAACAAGATTGAAGAAAAACACAAGGATTCATTTTTCACATAGTCATCTCATGTATCCATAGTGGTTAAAAAGTTCTAACCCTTCTAGCCATAGGTTTGTGAAAGCCTTCAACAAGCTAAGCAGTGCAACTTCTCCAGCAAGGCATGCAACTCATCAAGATACAGATTCAACAAACGCTTTTCCCTCTCCCCTGGAAACTCAATGAAATGGATACCCTTGCTTCCTAATGAGGGAGGATTGATCCAAGTGGATATCAGTGGCCACACACATATTCCAACAGGCTCAAAATAGTCTTCTGGCAATTTACTATTTTTAGCAGTTTTTCGGTTCCTAAACTTTCGAGGCTATTTTGAGGAACTAAATGATTTTTTTTTGGATCAAGCACCTTATAGGTAGGAAAATACTCTCATTTATCCCCTAAAATTAATCTCCTCTATGATACCTTTCCAGCGAGCTGTCATGCGCTTCAAACGAAGATCATACGCCAAAGTTACGACCCTGAGAAGTTGATACACCAAACTACCCAAAATGGGGTCCACAAAACTGTTGGATTTTCATCTTCCGGTGTTAGGGTTTTGGATTTAATTTATGTTAAAAATGCCTTGGATCCCCATTGTAACAATCATGTTCTTGCGAATGCGAGTAGCCGTCACATATCTTCTCAAAGATAAGTTGCCACCATTCTAATGAGTCTTTCACTCTGTATTTTTACAGTTTTGTACATTTCGCTCAACAATAGAAATTGTGTATTACTATATATCTATGTTTATGGTTATACCTCTTATATATTGCAATATATCTGTATATTTCTATGTTATATACCTGCTCTCATTTCGTGCCGAAAATAATCTAGATCAGTGGTATTAGGACAAGCTTCTCTTGATTTGTTTTTAATGCATGTCCTCGACGAGGTCTGAGTATTGAAAATTGGGTCTCGACAATGTATCTCTTGAGGAAAATTGCTCTCAAATGCCCAAGAAACCCTCCATGGTGAAATAAAAGAACAACGATAGAGCAGACGATTTTATTAATCTGTTGCTTGAGCAAACTCACACACGACAGAGGGATGAAATGATGGAGAATTTTGCCCACATCCTTGAACGCCTGCCAATAAAAACCGACACATATTGATCAAGAGGCCACTTTGGAGGCACCTCTCCTTTCAAGGTACAAGTTAATTTTGATATTCCCATATTTGAAGGACATATAGATGCATATGCCATAGAAAAATGGTTAAATGTGCTAGAAGGTTATTTATTTGTTCACAATTTTTCTGACATGGAGAAGATCACATTCACACTCCTTAAATATATCACTCATGTCAAACATTGGTGGGAAACTTACTGGGATACAAGTTCCACAGAGGAGTTTGGAATATATTGGGCCGAGCCCACTTGGGATTTTCTGTGGATGTAGTTAAGGAACACTATTACCATGTTGGTAACTATGATGACCAGTACATGAGATGGACCAAGCTACGCCAAGAGAGGGGCCAGGAAGTGTCATAGTTCACCAATACCTTCCATACTTGCGCACCAAGATAGGTATCAAATATTTTGGGTGAAATTTGGTTCTAAAATACCATGAGGCTCTACACAGATTCATCCAAACTGAAATGGATTTTGTGTACATCTTATCGCTGTGAGATGCCTATCGATATGTTGTTAAAATCGAGCAGAAATTTAGGCACCAGAATAAATGAGAGTTCAGGTCTGCAAAATTGCAACAACCAAAGTATGATAAATATGATCCTAACAAACAGCCTCCCAAAAAATAGTCCAATCCACAAGAAAATAAGGGTCACAGGAAGACCAAGAAGGACATTGGAAAGTGGTGTGATTACCACAAAATCCCCTGGCCCAACACTGATGAATGTCGCTCAAAATAGTCATTGGTGGTTGAGATCAAACAAAAGGATCCGAACCCTAATTCATTATTTGATTTAGAAAATAATGGGAGAAGACAGATCATCAACGCATACCCCACTGCTAATGTTGTAACCGCAACAATTAAATAGAAGAACCAACATATCCTGAAGAGGGGGGACACCTTTTTCATTCACATATGTGGTTGAAGGAGACCCCATTGCATTTCATTGTTGATAGCAAAAGCCAAAAGAACCTCGTCTCAGCAGAGGTCTCCAAAAAATTGGGATTTTCAATGACACCACACCCACAAGCATACAACATCAGATGGCTTCGCTAGGGATGAGATCTTTGTGTCAACCAACAATGTCGATTGTCATATGACATTCATCCCTTCAAGGATGAGGTATTATGTGATGTTTCCCCACTAGATGTCTGTGATGTCTCTTGGGCCAACCATATATATGGAAGCCCCATGCTATCTATGAGTCTCGACCCTGTAGTGTCATTATTACTTTGGGGGATCATCTCTACAAGATACTAGAGGTACTTCTAACTATTGTCTCACCTAAAAAATGTCGCAAGGTAGTATCTCATACTACAATTCAACCTCTTCACTGTTGGGCGCAGGCCTATTTTGGGAAGAAATTCTATTTTGGGCGCATGACTATTTTTGGAGAAAGATCTGTTTTGGGGAAAGGCCTATATTTGGAAAGAAAGACCTAATTTTCGAGTGCACGCAACAAGTGGAAAGAAAGCAACATGCATAAAAGGAATGAAAAGCAACATGCAGAAGAAAAAGCAATGTGGCGTGCAGGAAGACAAGCCTAACCGATACAGGGTTAGGGTTTTTGACAATGATTGTAATGTCTATAAGCCTACAAAGTAGTATAAATAATGACCTAGGAGGTATAGGTTGAGAGATGTCAGTTAAGTATTTAGAGTCAATTTGTTGGGAAGCTACTGATTGTAACAATTTTTGTGGTAGATTCAAATAAGTTAGTCTGTGAGGATTAGGTCACAAGTAGAGGAGAGTTGTGTGATGTATTCAACCTCACAGAGGGTTCCTACCCTCATTTTGATTTTATTACTAAAGATGTAATGCACACAGTGCAAGATTTTGCAATAGAATAAATAAAAGAGTAGCAAAGGCAGATATTTGTGGATGTAGTCCCACGAGGGGGTGAACCATGATAAAACCTTGTGTTCTATGTGATTTTTAATGATTGCTTAACTTTTCTGTCTATCATTAGATTAATAATTAATGGTTAAAGTAGCTTATCAACATGCATGCATAGGTTTAAATATGAATGAATCATAGAAGTAGATGAAGGATTAAGAAGGATGACGCATAAGGAAGAAATAAGCCACCCAAAATCCCCACTCATTCCTTGACTGCAAACACCTGAGTATTGTAGTCCCCCATAAAATCTATCTCGTGTGAGACTGTGTTGTGCACCCTATGCATAAAGTTTCCTTCTGTTTTACCAAGAGGGCCTATAGTTTTGAGGGTTTTGTTGGAAACCTATTTGAGATCAGAACTTGGGTCAACCCAAGAAGAAGTTAAAACCAATAAATGGTTCCATTTTTGGGACCTGACCAATTTAAGGTATTCATGGCACATATACCCACTAAGAAACTATATGAAATCCAGGATAGTATAATGAAAGAAGTACAATCCAGAGCCCGCATGGATGCCACTAAATTGGAGGTGGTTAGGGGAGTCACATAAATGTTACAAATCACCTGCGACCAATTGACCTCGAAGAAAGTTGAGGAGAAATAACATGCTAACATGCTAGAGCAGGGGCTAATAATGGTATACAACCGCATCCCAGATAGCACGCAAGCACCAAAGAAGAGTGTAGAAAAAAAGATAAAAATAATTTCATAGATGATTGAGGGATATAGGAAGGAAATCAAGGAGATAAAATGAAAAATTAATCCTATGACTCCTCCTAAGGTTCGGTAACAGAGAGCAACAATCTGCACTCCATATGGAGGAGATGGAAAAGGAAGAAATGGAATTCGCGAAAATGTTCGACAGAACTGTGCAGATTTGGACCATTTTGGAAGAGGATGAAAAGGTCCAACAATTGGACCAACAAGAGGATAAAATCAGCTCCGCCATACATGAGTTAAAGAAACAACATAAAACCATGAGAATTACAGAGTGCTTGAAGGGAACCCAGGAAATGAAGACTCTACAGATAGAGTTAAAGAGAACACAAGTGAATAAGCAAGAAAGACAAGCCCAGATGGAGCCCCTCTTGAAACAAGCAACACAAATGATTGCGCAACTAGAGGAATAGAATACAAGCATGGCACATTCACATTCAGAGAGCACAACATTACTACAAGAATAGATAACAAGATAGATAATCGATGCACTAACAGACAAAGCTGTGAAGGTGAAGGAAAAAGGAAAGGAACTAGCAGAGAATTTCCACATCTTGGAAAAGGTTTTACATGGAGTGTGCACCACCTGAGTGGCTTAGGATGAGCCACATGTCAGTGTTGGGGGCTTGTTGGGTGCAGGCCTATTTTGGGAATAAATTGTATTTTGGGTGCATGCCTATTTTTGGAGAAAGATATGTTTTGGGGAAAGACCTATTTTTGGAAAGAAATACCTAATTTTCGAGCACTCACAATAGGTGGCAAGGAAGAAACATGAAGAAAAAGAAGGAAAAGAAACATGCAAAAAAAAACAACGTGGTGTGTAGGAAAAAAAACCTAACTGAGATAGGGTTAGGATTTTTGACAAATATTGTAACAACTATAAGCCTATAAAGTAGTAGAAATAAGGACCAGCTAGGAGGTCTAGGTTGAGAGATGTCAGTTAAGTATTGAGAGTTAATTGGTTGGAAAGCTACTAATTGTAACACGTTTTGTGGTAGATTCGAATAAGTTAGTCTTTGAGGGTTAGATCACATGTTGATGAGCCGGGTGTGATCTAGTCAGCCTCACAGAGCGTTCCTACCCTCATTTTGACTGTATTACTGAAGATTTATTGCGTGCAACACAATATTTTCCAACAGAGTAAATAAAATAGAACAAAAACCAGATCTTTGTGGATGTATCCCTAGGAGGGGGTAAACCATGGTAAAACCTTGTGTTCTATGTGATTTTTAATGAATTATTTACTTTTTTGTTGATCAATATATTAAGAATGAATGGTTAAAGTAGCTCTATCAACATGCATGAATAGGTTTAAAGATGAATGAATCATAGAAGTAGATGAATGATTAATAAGGATAATGCATAAGGAAGAAAAAATCCACCCACAATCCCCACTCATTCCTAGAATGAAAACACCTGAGTATTGCAGTCCCCCATAAAATCTATCTCGGGTGAGACTGCATTGTGCACCTTGTTCACATCGTTGCCTTATGGTTTACTAGGAGAGATTATAGTTTTGAGGGTTTTTTTGGAAACATGTTTCAGATAAGATCTTGGGTCAGCCCAAGAAGAAGTTAAAACCAACATTCAAAGTCTGTTCAAAAGGTGAACAAAATAACACCATTGCAACCTTGACCCAAGCACCTTCTGTCCAGCAGAAGTAGGTCAACAAGATTGAATCAAAGAAAAAGGATTCCTTCTACATACAATCATCTCATGTAGCCACAATGGTTAAAAATTTCCAATCCTTCCATCCACAGGCTCGTGACAGCCTTCAACAAGCTAAGCAACACAACCTATCCAGCAAGGGAGGAAGCTCATCAAGATGCAGTTTCATCAAACACTTTTCCCTCTCCCCCATAAATTCAATGCAATGGAGACCATTGTTTCCTAAGGAGGGATGATTGATCCAGGTGGATATTAGTGGCCACCCACATGTTCTAACTATCTCAAAACAATCTTTTAGCAATTTACTAATTTTTAGGAGTTTTTCGGTTCCTAAACTTCAAGGGCCATTTTAAGGGCCTAAATGAAGTTTTTTTTTTTTTT
>ML781471.1:1048357-1067025 GCA_009831015.1 Picea engelmannii | reverse complement strand
GATCGTATGCCAAAATTATGCCCTCGGGAAGTTGATACACCAAACTACCCAAAAAGGGGTCCACAAAATTGTTGGATTTTCATCTTCCAGGGTTAGGGTTTTGGATTTTATTTATGTTAAAAAGGACTTGGAGCCTCATTGTAACAATCATGTTCTTGCGAATGCGAGTAGCCGTCACATCTCTTCTCAGAGATAAGCTGCCACCATTCTAACGAGTCTTTCACTCTGTATTTCTACAATTTTGTACATTTCGCTCAATAATATAAATTGTGTATTACTATATATGTGCGTTTATGGTTATACCTATAATATATCTCTGTTGTATTATTGTCTTTCTTGCAATATCTCTGTATATTTCTTTGTTATTTCTTTGAGATATTTTAGTGCATGTCCCCGATGAGGTCTGAGTATAGAAAATTGGGTCTCAAGATTGTCTCTCTTAATGAAAATCTCTCTCGCATGCTTAAGAAACCCTCCATGGTGGAAGAAAATAAAAATGACAGAGCAGACGATTCTATTAATTTATTGTTGAGAAATCTCTCACGCAACAGAGGGATGAAATGATGGAGAATTTTTCACACAACCTTCAAATCCTGTCGATAAAAACCGATGAATCTTCATCAAGAGACCACTTTGGAGGCACCTCTCATTTCAAGGTACAAGTTAATTTTGAGCCCCCAAAATAAATCTCCCCCAAAATGAATCTCCTCATCAATACCTATCCAACGAGCTATTGTACACCCAAAAAGGAGATCGTATGCCAAAATTATGCCCTCGGGAAGTTGATACACCAAACTACCCAAAAAGGGGTCCACAAAATTGTTGGATTTTCATCTTCCAGGGTTAGGGTTTTGGATTTTATTTATGTTAAAAAGGACTTGGAGCCTCATTGTAGCAATCATGTTCTTGCGAATGCGAGTAGCCATCACATCTCTTCTCAGAGATAAGCTGCCACCATTCTAACGAGTCTTTCACTCTGTATTTCTACAGTTTTGTACATTTCTCTCAATAATATAAATTGTGTATTACTATATATGTGCGTTTATGGTTATACCTATAATATATCTCTGTTGTATTATTGTCTCTCTTGCAATATCTCTGTATATTTCTTTGTTATTTCTTTGAGATATTTCAGTGCATGTCCCCGATGAGGTCTGAGTATAGAAAATTGGGTCTCAAGATTGTCTCTCTTAATGAAAATCTCTCTCGCATGCTTAAGAAACCCTCCATGGTGGAAGAAAATAAAAATGACAGAGCAGACGATTCTATTAATTTGTTGCTTGAGAAATCTCTCACGCAATAGAGGGATGAAATGATGGATAATTTTTCACACAACCTTCAAATCCTGTCGATAACAACCGATGAATCTTCATCAAGAGACCACTTTGGAGGCACCTCTCATTTCAAGGTACAAGTTAATTTTGATATTCTTGTATTTGAAGGACAGATAGATGTAGATACCCTAGAAAATTGGTTAAATCTGCTAGAAGGTTATTTGTTTGTTCACAATTTTTTCGACAAGGAAAATATCACCTTCTCACTCCTTAAAGCTCTCCCCCATGTCAAAGATCGGTGGGAAACTTATTGGGAGAAAATTTCCACATAGGAGTTTGGAATATATGGGGTCGAGCTCACTTGAGATTTTTTTGTGGATGCGGTCAAGGAACAATATTACCCTGTTGGTAACTATGATGACCAATACATGAGATGGACCATGCTGTGTCAAGAGAGGGGACAAGCAATGTCATATTTCACCAATACCTTCCATACCTTGCGCACCAAGATGTGTATCAAATATTCTGAGCGAAATTTGGTTCTGAAATACTGTGGGGCTCTACATAGATACATCCAAACTGAAATGGAGTTTCTAGACATCTCATCACTAGGAGATGTCTATCAATATGTTGGAAAAATCGAGCAGAAATTTAGGCACCAGAACAAATGGGAGTTCGCGTTTGCAAATCTGTAACAAACAAATTATGATAAAGGTGCCCCTAGAAAACAACCTCCCAAAAAATAGTCCAATCCATGGGAAAAGGAGGGTCACAGCAAGACCAAGAAGGACACTAGATAATGATGTGATTTCCACAAAATCCCCTTGCACAACACTGATGAATGTCACTCAAAACAATCATTGGTCTCCAAGATCAAAGAAAAGGAGCCGGACCTTGATTCAGAATTTGATTTAGAAAATAATTGGAGAAGACAGATCATCGACATAGACCCCACTGCTACTGTCACAACCGCAAAAATTAAACTAGAAGAACCAACAGATCCTAAAGAGGGGGAGTTCCTTTTTTATTCACATATGTGGGTGAAGGGACCATGTTGCATTTCATTGTTGATAACGAAAGAGAGAAGAACCTCATCTTAGAAGAGGTCGTCAAACATTTGGGATTGTCAACAACACTGCACCCGAAACCATACAACATTGGATGGCTTCGCCAGGGACAATATCTTCATGTCATCCAGCAATGTCGATGTCATACAACATCCATCCCTTCAAGGATGAGGTATTCTGTGATGTTGCCCCACTATATGTTTGTGATTTTCTCTTAAGCCAACCATATATGTGGAAGTGCCATGCTATCTATGAGTCTTGACCTCGTAGTGTCATTATTACTCTGTGGGGTCATATCTACAAAATACCAAAGGTAGCTCCGACTACTTTACCACCTAAACAATGCCACAAGGTAGTATCTCATACTACAAAATTCAACTTCTTCACAGTCTATTCAAAAGGTGAACTGAAGAACACTATTACAGCCTCAGCCCAAGCACCTTGAACCTTTTGTCTAAAAGAAGCAGGTCAACAAGATTGAATCAAAGCACAAGGATTCCTTTTTCACAAAGTCATATCATGTATCCATACTGGTTAAAAAGGTCCAAACCTTGTAGCTACAGATTCATGACAACCTTCCATAAGCTAAGAAACACAACTTCTCCAGTAAGGCCAACAACTCATCAAGATGCAGATTAAACAAACACTTTTCCCTCTCACCCAAACACTCAATGCAATGGAGACCACTACTTCCTAACGAGGGAGGATTGATCTAGGTGGAAATAGGTGGCCACCCACATATTCCAACTGGCTCAAAATAGTCTTCTAACAATAAACTATTTTTAGCAGTTTTTCAGTTCCTAAACTTTCGAGGCCATTTTGAGGGTCTAAATAATGTTTCTTTGGGATCAATCACTTCAATTATAGCCAAAGTATTTTTTTGAGCTCCCAAAATGAATCTTCTTGATGATATCTTTCCAATGAGCTATCATGTTCCCCAAACAGAGATCATATGCCAAAGTTATGCCACTAGGAAGTTGATACACCAAACTACCCAAAATGGGGTCCACAAAACTGTTGGCTTTTCATATTCCGGGGTTAGGGTTTTAGATTTTATTTATGTTAAAAAGGCCTTGGAGTCTTATTTTAACAATAATCTTCTTGTGAATGTGAGTATCCTTCACATCTCTTCTCAGAGATAAGGTACCACCATTCTAACTAGTCTTTCACTCTGTATTTCTACAGTTTTGTACATTTCACTCAATAATAGAAATTGTGTATTATTGTATATCTATGTTTATGGTTATACCTCTGTTATATCTATGTTATATTATTGGATCTCTTTCAATATATATGTATATTTCTGAGTTATATCTCCGCTCTCATTTTATGCCGAAAATAATATGGATCAGTGGTATCAGAGCATGTTGCTCTTGATCATTTTTTTCAGTGCATGTCCCCAACGAGGTATGAGTATAGAAAATTGGGTCTCGAGCTCATCTCTCTTGAAGAAAATCACTCTTACATGCCCAATAAACCCTCCATGGCAGAAGAAATGAAAAATTATGGAGCAGGTGATTATATTAAATATGTCGCTTGAGTAAGCTCTCATGCGACAGAGGGACAAACTGATGGAGAAATTTTCCCACATCCTTCAATGCTTGCTGATAAAAACTGACACGTCTTCATCAAGAAACCACTTTGGATGCACCTTTCCTTTCAAGGTACAAGTTAATTTTGATATTCCCGTATATGAAGGATAGATACATGTAGATGCCCTAGAAAAATGGTTAAATCTGCTAGAAGGTTATTTCTTTGTTCACAATTTTTTCGATAGGGAAAATATCACCTTTTCACTCCTTAAACGTCTCCCCCATGTCAAACATTGGTGGGAAAATTATTGGGAACAAAGTTCCACAGAGGAGTCTAGAATATATGGGGCCAAGCCCACTTAGAATTTTTTGTGGATACGGTCAAGGAACAATATTACCCTGTTGGTAACTATGATGATCAATACATGAGATGGACCATGCTACGTCAAGAGAGGGGACAAGCAGTGTCATATTTCACAAATACCTTCCATACCTTGTGCACCAAGTAGGTATCAAATATTCTGAGCGACATATGGTTCTAAAATACCATGGGGATCTACACAAATACATCCAAACTAAAATGGAGTTTCTGGACATCTCATTGTTGGGAGTTGCCTATTGATATGCTATCAAAATTGAGTAGAAATTTAGGCACCAAAACAAATGGGAGTTGGGGTCTACAAATATGCAACAACCAAATTATGATAAAGACGACCCTAACAAAGAGCCTCCCAAAACCCAATCCATGCCATAGGAAAAGAAAAGTCACGAGAAGACTAAGAAGGACACTGGAAAGTGGTGTGATTTCTACAAAATCCCTTGGCACAACACTGATGAATGTCATTCAAAAAATTCATTGGTGTCCGAGATCAAAGAAAAGGAGTTGAACCTTGATTTAGAATCTGATTCAGAAAATAATGGGAGAGGATATATCATCGACATATACCCCACTGTTATTGTTGCAACTACAACAATTAAAACAAAAAACCAACAGATCCTGAAAAAGGTGCCTTTTTAATTCATAGATGTGGGTGAAAGGGACCCCATTGCATTTCATTGTTGATAGAAGAAGCCAAAAGAACCTCATCTGAGCAGATGTCTTCAAACAATTGTCATTTTCAACACTACCACACCTGCAACCATACAACATTGGATGGCTTCTCCAGGGACAAGATCCTTGTGTCAGCCAATAGTATCGATTTTCATACGACATCCATCCTTTCAAGGATGAGGTATTATGTGATGTTACCCAACTGGATGTATGTGATGTTCTCTTGTGCCAACCATATATTTGGAAGTGCCATGTTATCTATGAATCTTGACCTTCTAGTGTCATTATTACTCTGGGAGGTCATCTTTACAGGATAGCAGAGGTAGTTATGACTACTATCCCACCTAAACATTTGCACAAGTTAGTATCTCATACTACAAAATTCATCTTCTTCACAGTCTGTTCAAAAGGTGAACAAAGGAACACCATTGCAGCCTCAGCCCAAGCCCCTTCTTTCTAGCAGAAGTAGGTCAAGAAGATTGAAGAAAATCACAATGATTCCTTTTGCACAAAATCATCTCATGTAGCCATACTAGTTAAAAATTTCCAACCCTTCAAGCCATAGGTTCGTGACAACCTTCAAAAAGCTAAGCAACCCAACTTCTCTAGCAAGGCATGTAACTTATCAAGATGCAGATTCAACAAACGATTTTACCTCTCTCTCAGACATCAAATCAATGGAGACCATTTCTTTCTAAGGAGGAAGGATTGATCCACGTGGATATCAATGGCCACCCACATATTCCAACTGGCTCAAAACAATCTTTTGACAATTTACTATTTTTAGTAGTTTTTCGGTTCCTAAATTTCCGAGGCCATTTTGAGGGCCTAAATGAAGTTTTGTTTTTGGGATAGAGAAACCAAATGATAGCTTAAGGCTCTTTTTGAGATACCAAAATGAATCTCCTCAACTATACCTTTCCAATGAGCTATCATGCACCCCAAACAAAGATCGTATGCCAAAGTTACACCCCCGAGAAGTTAATACACCAAACTACCCTAAATGGGGTCCACAAAGCTATTGGATTTTCATCTTCTAGGGTTGTGGTTTTGGATTTTATTTATGTTAAAAAGGCCCTGAAGCCTCATTGTAATAATCATCTTCTTGCGAATGCGAGTAGCCATCAGATATCTTCTCAGAGATAAGTTTCCACCATTCTAGCGAGTCGTTCACTCTATATTTCTACAGTTTTGTACATTTCTCTCAATAATAGAAATTGTGTATTACTATATATGTGTGTTTATGGTTATATCTTTGATATATATTTGTTACATTATTGGATATCTTGCAATATCTTTGTATATTTCTTTGTTGTATCTCCTCTCTCATTTCGTGATGAAAATAATCTGGATCAATGGTATCAGAGTAGGTTGCTCTTGATGATTTTTTTCAGTGCATGTCCCCGATGAGGTCTGATTATTGAAAATTGGGTCTTGAGCTTGTCTCTCTTGAGGAAAATTTCTCTCGCATGCCCAAGAAACCCTCCATGGCAGAAGAAAATAAAAATGACAGAGAAGACAATTCTATTAATCTGTTTCTTGAGCAAAATCTCATGCAACATAGGGACAAAATGATGGAGAATTTTTCCCACCTCCTTCAACTCCCGTCAATAACAACCGACGTGTCTTCATCTATTGGCAATTTTGGAGGCACCTCACCTTTCAAGGTACAAGTTAATTTTTATATTCCCGTATTTGAAGGATAGATAGATGCATATGCCCTAGAAAAATGGTTAAATGTGCTAGAAGGTTATTTCTCTGTTCACATTTTTTCTGACAGGGAAAATATCACCTTCGCACTCCTTAAATATCTCCCCCATGTCAAACATTGGTGGGAAAATTACTCAGAGAAAAGTTCCATAGAGGAGTCTGGAATATATGGGGCCGAGCCCACTTACGATTTTTTTCATGGATGCAGTGAAGGAACAATATTACCCTATTGGTAACTATGATTACCAATACATGAGATGGACCACACTACGTCAAGAGAGGGGCCAAGCAGTATCGGAGTTCACGAATACCTTCCATACCTTGCACACCAAGATGGGTATCAAATATTATAAGTGACATTTGGTTATGAAATACCATGGGGATCTACATAGATACATCCAAACTAAAATGGTGTTTCTGGAAATCTCATCACTAGGATCTGCCTATCGATATCTTGTCAAAATTAAGCAGAAAATTAGGCACCAGAACAAACGAGAGTTCGGGTCTACAAATCCACAACAACCAATGTATGATAAAGATGACCCTAACAAACAGCCTCCTGAAAACCATTCCAAGCCACAGGAAAACAAGGGTCATGGGAATACCAAGAAGGACACTAGAAAGTGGTGTGATTTCCACAAAATTTCCTGGCACAACACTGATGAATGTTTCTCAAAACAATCATTGGTGGCCGATATCAAAGAAAAGGAACTGAACCATCATTCAGAAAATAATGGGAGAAGACAGATCATCGACACAGAACCCACTACTATTGTCACAACCACAACAATTAAACCAGAAGAACCATCAGATCCTGAAGAGGGGGAGCGTGTTTTTCATTCATATATGTGGGTGAAAGGGACCTCGTTACATTTCATTGTTGATAACGGAATACAAAAGAACCTCATCTCAAAAGATGTCGTTAAACAATTGGGATTGCCAACAACACCACATCCACAACCATACAACATCAGATGGCTTCCCCAGGGATGAGATCTTCATGTCAACCAACAATATCAATTGTCATACGACATCTATCCCTTCAAGGATGAGGTATTATGTGATGTTTCCTTACTAGATTTATGTGAAGTTCTCTTGGGCCAACCATAGATGTGGAAGTGCCAAGCTATCTATGAGTCTCGATCCCATAGTGTCATTATTACTCTGGGGGTTCATCTCTACAGGATGCCAGAGGTAGTTCTGACTACTATCCCACCTAAACAATGCTACAAGGTAGTATCTCATACTACAAAATTAAGCTTATACATATTATGTTCAAAAGGTGAACATAAGAACACCATTGCAGCCTCAACCCAAGCACCTTCTGTTCAGAAAAAATAGGTGAACAAGATTGAAAAAAAGCACAAGGATTCCTTATGCACACAGTCATCTCATGTATCCATACTGGTTAAAATGGTCCAACCCTTTGAGCCACATGTTTGTGACAACCTTCAAGAAGATAAGCAACACACTTCTCCAGTAAGGCAGACAACTCATCAAGATGCAGATTCAACAAACACTTTTCCCTCTCCCTAGACACTCAACGCAATGAGGACCATTTCTTCCTGAGGAGGGAGGATTGATCTAGGTGGATATCAATGGCCACCCACATATTCCAACTGGATCAAAACAATCTTCTGGCGATTTACTATTTTTAGCATTTTTTTCCAGTTCCTAAACTTCCAAGGCCATTTTGAGGGCCTAAATGAATTTGTTTTGGGATCGAGCACCTCAAAAAGAGATAAAGGCTTTGATTGAGATCCTAAATGGATCTCGTCGATGATACCTTTCCAACTAGTTATCATGTGCCCCAAACAAATATCATATGGCAAAGCTATGCCCCCGGGAAGTTGATGCACCAAACTTCCCATAACGTCATCCACAAAACTGTTATCTTTTCATCTTTCGGGGTTAGGATTTTGGATTTTCTTTATGTTAAAAAGGCCTTGGATCCTCATTGTAACAATATTATTCTTTCAAATGTGAGCATCTATCACGTCTCCTCTCAGAGATAAGCTTCCACCATTCTAGCGAGTCTTTCACTTTGTATTTCTATAGTGTTGTACATTTCGCTCAATAATAGACATTGTGTATTAATGTATATTTGTGTTTATGTTTATAGCTCTGATATATCTCTGTTATATTATTGGCTCTCTTGCAATATCTCTGTATATTTCTGTGTTATATCTCTGCTCTCATTTCATGCCGAAAATAATCCAGATCATACGCGATCTGAATGAGAATAGGGCATGTTGGCACAGAGGTAGACCCAGGGTTCAATGCTACAACAATGCACCAACAAAACCCTAACTACCAGCCCTTTCAGCAACACCTGCGAAGTAGATGAAGTCTCACCCGAGGTAGAGTCAGGGGTGGTTGCAGGACTCAAGTGTCTATAATCTTAGCTGGGACACAACTCTCTGATTGTATTACTTATTAGAGAATTTAACACCTTCAGTTCCTTAACATGAAATCATTATCTACTTCGCAGATAAAACAAAGCCTCGTAGTATCCACACTAATCTACCATATACAAGCACTTAGCATAAGTAAATAGGTTATATGTAACCGATAAAGCACTAAGCATATTCATGTACATTAGATCTAACATTTTATACATCATTAGCAATGAGCATAAGTAGATCTATCTAATCATCTCAAAGCACTAAGCAAAGAAGACATAAACACATTCATACAATCACCAAGCAAGATAACACAGTGTTTACGTGGTTCACCCCTCTCCTGGGGCTACGTCCACCAACTCTTCTTCTTTATTTCCTTCATTCAAACTTTTACAACACACAGCCTCAAAGCCTTACTTTGCATAGGACAGAAGATCTGCGCAGCTCGCTAGATCCTTCTTCCTCACGTTACAACACTAAGCCTTTCACAATCTATCACAACTACTTGCACTCAGCTCTACAAGTCTCTTACAATCATTCACAATGCATCCAAAAGCCCTACTTGCACTTAGCATACATTCACATCACTTAGATCTAGCAATTATCCTTTCATTCATCTCCCTCTTTTCTTCCTAGCCTAGGCATCTGTTTATATATACAAAATAGGCCTAAACATGGGTAAACCCATGGGCCGAAATCCCTTTCCCGTTACATATTCCCAAAAACCAAAAAAGACACCCAAAAGGGGGCTGAGATCCTGTGATCTCCACTTCGTCTTGCACTCCTCCTTCGACAGGATGTTGAAGTCCCAAACTAGGTCAACATGACCAAGAAATTCCCAAAACTTGGTCAAGGGCCAACAGGCCCCCAAAACTCACCTGTGACTTGTCCCGAGTCACTCTGGTCTGACCAACTCTACCTCGAATGCCTCGATCTTGTCCTGAGATACTTCGACTTGTTGCTTTGTTGTGGCCTCTTTCTCAGTGAACTCCTGGATCATTGTGTCGTTCACTGGTCCTTCTAAGTGCTATTCTGTTGTGAGGATGACCTAGTCTAGCTCTGCTCCTTGGCTCTTGACCTCTGTAAATAATAGACATGCCTTGTCTTACATAGTTTGAAGTCGTTGAGTGACTTCCCTCACTTTTCTTTGAATCATATGATTTTTTTGTTGAGATGTGCGTTGTTCATGAGATCTCTTCATTATATCTACTGTTGACAGGGCCTTCAACTGTGCCTGTAGTGTATCCACATGTTGTTTTGCTTCCTAGAGCTGCGACTCCAGTGCTTATAATTCTGGATTCTCTGTAAGTTTTTCATATGTCTGGCCGCTCTGGTTACTTAGCTTCTTGCACTCCAAGGTAAGAGCTTTTAATATTCGCACTGCATTGTGAGCAGTTGCTTCTCGCTAGTCTCTTATCTCCTGAGGGGTTTCGGATACAACACGGAGCTCTAGATCTGCGATGTGTTGCTGGAGCTTATGGATTACCTCTTTGATTTGTGCCACCTATTGTGGAACTCATTCTTCAATCTGTACTTCTACAATTGTCACAGAGAAAAGTGCTCTGTTGAACCTTTCCTTAACTTCAAGTTGCTCGGCAAGAAACTGTTCCTTTCTTTGTTGTAGCTCTACTTTCTCTTCATCCCAATTTGATTGGAGAGCAAGTTTTTCTCATTCTCAATTGCTGTGTTGTTCTAGTAGATCTCCCTATGCTCACGCTAGAGCATGGGTGTCTTGTGTTGTTTCTTCTTGAGCTCATCGAAAGTGAGATTTGACTGTATCGGCAATACGGTGTAATTGAGCAGGCTCATCACCTAGTTCTAGTGTTCCAACTTTCAGGGGCACAGTGGATACTGCGCGGCTAGACTGTAGTGCCTGATGCACTTCCTGAATCTTGAACTTGATGCGACTGAACACCTCCTCCTTCTTGGCTTCCTGCTTCTTTTCTATCTCCAATGAAGCATCGTTCAGTGCAGCGACGATGAAGTCGAAGTCGTATGAGGTGAGGGTGGTCTCAAATTTGGTTCTAGTTTCTTTCATTTTCTTCCTTGAAGAAGGTTTCGGAGGGAAACCTTCCTTTTCTTTGATGGATCCTCCTCGTCTCTTGGTAGCATAAAATTTCCTTTATTCTATTCTATTTATGTGCCATCACCCCCTTGCTCAGCTAAAATAGACGCGGTCTTTATGGATGTGTTGTCTAAATCGTCGACCTCTTCGGTTTTTTTTATCTTGCTAGGTCTGGCTGTATCCGACGCCATTTCAGGGCTGTCAACATCAGAGATCTCTGTGGGGTCCATTGGAACAAGGAGGTCCACCAAACAATCCTTGGTAATCTCCTCCAATTAATCCTCCGTTAACTTGTAGTATGACTGTAGCTATTGGTGATGCTCATCAGCGCATGTTGTGATGTAGATGAAGTGGTATTCCACGTTGAATTTCATCAATGGCCTAAATCTATGAAGTGTGTTCAGGGTTATGCAAGGCGTGGCCTATATGGCTACCTTCAACTGGTTATAATACGTGTGGAAGACGAAATTTGATTTCCACTGCTTGTTCATGTCGCTAGAATACCACAGTGTACCGAACTTCATGGCCAATGGTTCAAAGGGCTTGACATCCAGGAAGGTTGCACCTTCCGGCATCTGCCATGCGATGAAAGAGATTAATATGAGAAGCTAGCTAAAATGGAAATCATACCCTTGGTCATGTGCTTCCCTATAGTCTAGTTCTAGTTGGTTCACCAAGTATTTTCCCCAATTCATATGTAGGTCCTCCACGCACTTTCCTGTGAAGTCGACTACAAATCCGGTTACTTGGTTCGGTCGGTTCTTACAAACTAGATTGCCTGCAATCAACTGACAGGAAAGGTGCATTGCATCACTCTGGATAGAGGCTACCTTGTAGCCTTGTGTTCCCTTATCTACATCTCCATACGTATCCTTTATCCTTTGGGCGAGAGCGCGATTTGTGATCTTTCCGGGGTATAAATCCTGTGAGTCGGGGCCCTGCATGCTTAGCCCTATGATCTGATTGATCAAAGTCGGATCCACTATGATGCGGTTGTTCAACCATAAGTATCCTCCATGATAGCAGGACATCAGCAACTTGACGCACACGTTCACTTCTTGATTCCTCCTGAAGTGAGGAATCTCCATTACATTAAGTAGGGTTGACTGCACAAGGTTTTGGGTCCATGATTGAGCGATAATCTTGGAGTTCTTTCCTTTGGTTCACGTCAGATATTTATGAGGGGTGAGCATACTGTAAACCTTCCTATCGTTGAGGTTGAAGTCACTAAACTTCAACGCGGTGAGCTTATCTGGGTCAGAACGAACTACGCGCACTTCTTTCGGAAGGTATGTAGTGATCAAAGCATACTCAAATTTGTGGGGTACACTGTCACAGTTGATGGCACCACTCAGAGGTGGTAGATAAGAAGGTATAATGCTCAGAATCATCTTAGCATTCATGATATCATCTTTGTGCTTCATTGGTTTCTCATCAACTAGCTGGGATGGACCGGCTCGAGCAGTAGAAGGAGAGGCCTGCAGTCCTCTCGTCGTCGATGATTGTACACCTGTAGACAACCCTCACTCTGACATGACTCTCTCTGTCATCAAGTCGATTAAAAATTCCTCAGCGTCTTTCTCTGCAGCGCTCAATGCTTTTGACATACGCACTCAGGGTAAACAATTCGTGGGATTGGTGAACAACTTAGACATGGTAATGAGATAGAGAACGAGAGCACAATGATCACTATATAAACTTGACTTAGTCTGTGGGCTTGAATTCTCAGTTGGAAAAAGTGTTCTTGGTGCGTGGCGCGACGAAATAAATAGGTAAATCGACAACGGTTGGCTTGCAACAGGTATGAGCCTCCATTAACTCTTGTTCGATTCGTTATGGCATGGTCCAACAGTCGGATGACAAACCTTTATTTCTTTTCCGTCCATTCAGAGCGGAATTCGAACAGATAGATCGGCCCCAACGGCTATATTGATTTGTCATGGCGAAGTGCCATGTGTTGTTGTTCTGATATCTCAACGAAGCTCCAATTCTACAATTTTTCTTTCTGCGAGGTCTCCTCTAGAACCTCCAGTAACCTTTCAGTATTATCCCTTTTCTTTCTTAACTTTCTAGCCTTATTTCCAGTGAGCTTCATCTCGGTAATGCTTTTCTCATTCTGATTCTTTTCTTGTTTGGTCTTAGTTATTTCGCATTGTTGAAATTCTTTCCTAGGGTTCCTGGATAATACTTCTTCTGTGTCTGGGATAGGTAATTCAATCTTCTGAGGATCCTCTAATGTTCTCTTATCTTTGACATCTAAGATTCTAGTATTAAATATCTGCGATCATCTCTCATGTTCCTCAATCAAGTGCATGATCCTTCTGGTCATAAAGTCTTTTAACTCTTGCTTCTTTTGTTCCAAAACTTCTTCTTCTTCCTTTCATCTGGCTTGATCTCTATCAATCGAAGGTTTTCCTATTAGCGTGGTAAATAGGGTGCTATATTCAACAAATTTAATACTCTCAAAGTCTTCTTCTGTCGAAGTTCCATTGACAGTCATAGGTATCTGAGCGAGCCTTCCACATAGGTTTACTAGCTTTCCTTTGAATAAACCTATTCCTCCTAGTGAAGGGATCATAACAAGACTTCCTATAGCTTCCCAGGTTCTCTCTGGCATAATATTCATCTGTGTTTCCTCATCTAGAACATAGTCAATGTTGAAGTCCCGTATTCTTGCTTCGATGCATTCCTTCTCTTTGAAGATCTATGATAAGCTGACATGTCGATGGTCATTCAGGGTTTCTTTCATCTCTATCAATACTTTCTCTAATTCTTTCTGGGGTTCTACCTTTTCTGGATCTGCCTTAGGGTTCTCTTGATTCAGATTCATTCCTTCAATCTTAGCAATCATTCTAGGGAAATCCAATACTTCATGGTCTAGAGCCTTACAACAAAGACAACTAGGTCTTCCACCAGGGCATTCCTTAACAAGATGTCCCGACCTTCTACAACTGTAACAAAGGGTTAAACCTCTCTTCCTTTTAAATGATCCCCAGCTTCTTCTGTACTACGCACTATGATCGTATGAGCTAACCTGAAACAATTTCTTTCTAGGATCCTGCATCCATTTGTTAGTCCAAACATCTTTTTTATGCATAGGTATAACATATCTTTCATGATTCTTATCAGATCTATTCATAACAAATATTCTTTCATCTATTAGTGCCCTAGTTTTTAATCTAGGACATAATCTATCAAACATACCTAGATTCATACTCTAGAAACAAAAATTTCCACTCATCTTACTTTTACAGAGCCTGAAGCTTTCAGATCTAAGAATTTTTAACTATTCTTTTATCAAAGCACAGAGCTTGCAGATCTTACCTCTTTTAGTCAGAAGTTTCCACTTTTACCTTTATTAGAGCACAAAGCTTTCAGATCTTGCTTCTTTTCTTCAGATCCGACCTACTTTCTTCAGATCAGGCTTCTTTCCTTCAGATCTAGCCTTCTCCCTTTAGCACAGAGCTTCACAGGTCAAGTAAAATGCTGCGCACTAGGGAAACAGATCTACGCACAAAGCTTTCAAACTTTTAGATCGAATATTTGCACAAAGTTTCTTCTTCCTTAGTTCCTAGCAATCATAGTTTTGATCCTGACAATTGAAACATTTGTTGGCATAGGGGCAGACCTAGGGTTCAATGCTACAATAGCATACCAACAAAACCCTAACTACCAGCCATTTCGGCAACACCTGCGAAGGAGATGAAATCTCACCCGAGGTAGAGGCAGGGATGGTTGCAGGACTCAAGTGTCTGCAACCTTAGCTAGGACACGGATCTGTGATTGTATTACTTATTAGAGCATTTGGCACCTTCAGTTCCTTAACATGCAATCATTATCTACTTCGCAGATAAAACATAGCCTCGTAGTATCCACACTAATCTACCGTATACAAGCACTTAGCATAAGTAAATAGGTTAGATGTAACCGATCAAGCACTGAGCATATTCATGTACATTAGATCTAACATTCTATACATCATTAGCACTGAGCATAAGCAGATCTATCTAATCATCTCAAATCACTAATCAAAGAAGACATAAACACATTCATACGAGCACCAAGCAAGATAACGCAATGTTTACGTGGTTCACCCCTCTCCTGGGGCTACGTCCACCAACTCTTCCTCTTTATTTCCTTCAGTCAATCTATTACAGCACAAAGCCTGAAACCCTTACTCTGCACAAGACAGAAGATCTGCATAGCTCGCTAGATCCTTCTTACTCGCATTACAACACTAAGTCTTTCACAATCTATCACAACTACTTGCACTTGACTCTGCAAGTCTCATACAATCATGCACAATGCATCCAAAAACCCTACTTGCACTTGGCGTACATTCACATCACTTAGATATAACACTTAGCCTTTCATTTGTCTCCCCCTTTTCTTCCTAGTCTAGGCATCTATTTATATATACAAAATAGGCCTAAACATGGGTAAACCCATGGGCCGACATCCCTTTCCCGTTACATATTCCCAAAAAACCAAAAAGAGGCCCAAAAGGGGGTCGAGATCCCGTGATCTCCGCTTCATCTTTGGCTCCTCCTTCGACAGGCTATCAAAGTCCCAAACTAGGTCAACATGACCAAGGAATTCCCAAAACTTGGTCAAGGGCCAACATGGCACGTACATACGCAGGCTGAAGAAGAAGAGGTCACGTATAGCTGGGAAAATCCACAAAAACTTGAGGAGATGAATATTCTAGATCTCTAGAGTCAGAAAGCAAGCTCCCAAGAAAGTCTACAGTGTTCAGGTACAACATATCTATCTATATGTTCAAAAGGTATGTCATATTCTTATGTGTAGTTGGATATTGTTGTCTCCATGAGATATGGTTATGGGAGTTTGAGAATTTTCCCTAGAGAGGCTATTGGTCGTATGAATCTTATGGTATGATATAGAGATATATAAATTCAACACTGGTATGTTTGGTATTATTCATTGGTACATATTGTTGGTTTATGTATTGAGACATAACTTGTATTTGTTGGTACATGGTTGAGGGTTTTTGGTTGTAAAGTTGTTTGTTTAGTGTGAGGTTGCATATCAGTGAGGATTTGATGTCTATTCCATGTGAGGGTTATTAAACTTGATCATGATTGTATAAACATGTATGGCACATGACTATGGAGACATAAATGCATTTGGTTAAAGGATATGTATGAAGATCTATGCATAGGGTACAACTACAGTTTGGACATAGTGACTGATTGTAGGTTGATGTGACAAAGGAAGAAAAGGGTCCGAGTTTCAAAAAGGTGAAAACCCTAGCTTCCAGAAGGTGTATGTAGGTTGCAGTATAGACAAGCCATGTACATACATAGACTGCAGTATAGACATGTCGCGTACATATGCGAGATGCAACACAGATAGGTCGTGTACCTATTGGTTTTTTTGGTACATGTTGAGTACAGGTACAAGTTGATCACAAGATATTGGTATAGGTTGGTTATAGGTTGTTGGCACAGATTGGTACAACTTTATAGTGGTATATCTCACAATGACAGTGTGGCAGTGGTTTCATCATCTAATTGGCATTTATATTTTAGGGCGGTAGGATGGGGTAAGGATAGGTTTTGTAGCCAGAGAACATAGGGGGTTGTATCCTCCTTATGGTTGGAGACAGTGAATTGGGAAGTTGAAGCTTCCCTCAAGTTGTAGCTTGAAAATATAGGGGGTTGTAACCTCCTTCTAGTCGCAACTGGAAAACAAAGAAAGTTGGTGCTTCCAATGAATGTAATTCTTAAAGACACATAACAAAAAACATTATGTGGTTTTCTCCCGCATTGGGTTTCCACGCAAAATTAATGGTGTACTGTGTATGTGTGTGATTTCTCATTGTTCATGGTTTATTTATTCTACCCTTGATGAATGATATTGGTAAAGTGATCATAAAGATTAACACCACTCATATACTGTGGTTGAAAATGATTAAAATGCTCTATTAATGATTCACCCCCCCTCTCAGTAATCAACGATATTGTTATTGATATCAAAGGTTAGAATGTGGATTAAATATAAATGTGACCTTGGTATCACTTTAATAAATAAAAAAGTGAAAACTTAAGTGGCAATGGAGTTTATGTAAAAGTAGAGTAAAAATGAAAGTGGATTAAATACAAATATGAATTTAATAAATAACGAAAGTTGAAAAGTTAGGTGGAAGTGGAGTTTATGTAAAAGAGGAGTAAAAGTGAAAGTGGTTTAAAGAAAAAAAAGGTAAAAATGAAAGTGGATTAAAGAAAAAGGGTAAAAGTGAAAGTGCACATGGTTTGTGCACATGGTAAGGTAAAAAGTGAATTGAAAATTAAAAAGGGGGAAAAATCAATTATTATCTAATTAAAGTGGTGGCTTTTCAAAAAGAACATGACTTTTCATATAAAGCTTATGGAAAAGTATAAATAAAGAAGAGGGTTATGAGAAAAAATGAATATGTGGGTGAAAATGTAATATTCATATACATATAATTTGAGGTGTGACAATAAAACATCATTTAGTGACCGACAATTATATATTGGCAAAGATCGGATCTAGCATTCAATAAAATAGATCTGACAAAAGAAAAAGGAGGGAGTATAGATCTAAAGAAGAGGAAGAAAAAGTAGTAAGCACATTGTAGAAGAAGCGAAAGCAGAAGAAAGTGAAAACTAAAGAGAGAAAGTAGAAGAAGTAAGGGCAATGCAGATCTAAGGAAGAAATTGAAGAAAAGAAAGAAGACCTGGTAAAGGAAGATCTAAGGTAGAATTAGAAGAAGAAGAAGCAAGAAGATATGTGAATATAGAGAGAAAGAAGATGGAGCGAGAACCAAGTAGATATGGTGAAAGAATAAGGAGTGGAAGCTAAGAAGATATTGAAAAAGGAGAAAAAGAAAGTGCCAAGTAGATCTGGAGAAAGAAAAAAGAGTGAATGATTTGGAAAAAGCAGAAGATATTGAAAAAGGAGAAAAAGAAAGTGCCAAGTAGATCTGGCGAAAGAAAAAAGAGTGAATGATCTGGAAAAAGCAGAAGAAGCTAGCACAATGAAAATTTGAAAAAAACAAGAAGTAAAGAATGCATAGTAGATGCAACGAAAGAAGAAGTAAAGAATGCAGAGCAAAGTTTGTGAAGATACAAACAAGAAAGGGGATCAGTGTCTCCTGCAGGTCAGTGCCTATGAACAATAGAGGGGATTGGTGTCTCATGTAGGTCATTTCCTACAAACAACAAAAGGGGATTGATGTCTCCTATAGGTAGATGCCTACAGGAAACAAAGTGGATCGATGTCTCATGTAGGTTGGTTCCTACAAACAAAAGAAGGGGATTGGTGTCTTCTGTAGGTTGGTGCCTACTAACAATAGTGGTGATTTTTTTCTCCAGTAGGTTGGTTCTTATAAACTTTGTAACTGTAGGTTGGTGCTTACAAACTAATAAAAATAAGATTTTGTGGTTTTCTTATGAAAGGGTTTCCACATTAAATATTGTGTCTTATGGTTATTGTATTTATGATATTTCTTCATTATGTTCATGATGTTTTTATGAATGTTAAAATAAAAATATAGTCTTATACTGATTCACCCCCCCCCCCC